>OX381706.1:83811666-84272599 GCA_947462335.1 Harmothoe impar | reverse complement strand
AAGACTGGATCTAACCCTTTAATAGTCGCATAGCGCTTTAATGTGCAGTGCCCGTTGTCGTCATAAGCCATGAATGCAGCACTCAGAGTTCCTCACCAGGGCTGCATGCATGCATACACTGGCATATCGACAAAGAGCGTAGCGCATTAAAGCACTATGCTACCTTAGCATTAAAGCGCTGAGGGGTTATTTTTTGATAGTGTAGAACCAATATCTGTCTAATTAAACCCCTTATCAGTGCTGTTTTTTTTTTCACATACAAAAGAATTAGGTAATGGCGCTCCGCCATGTATTGGATAACCACTGCAGCGCGACTCTGGAAAAGCGGCGGCGGTGAATTTCCCATTTTAGATCCTGAAAAGGGGGGGCGGTCAGATGTCGTCAAGGCTCTGATAAGTAGGGCAGTTCAAATCATATGATTACATTGAGCTAATTTTCTTGCTGAAAGGAATGAATAATTGTATTTGTATAAAATTCACACACACACACACACACACACACACCCGCCCACCCACCCACACACACACACACACACACACACACACACACACACACACACACACACACACACACACACACACAGGACACCTGATGATCTCCACACGATGACCTGATTGCCCTTCCTAAAAAAAAACAACACAAAAAGCCCAACTCGATCTACCTACTCAACAGGGTTTCAGTGTAGAGCGTATTCGGGGTTTTTCTGATGCGTATATTATATTGAGATTGATTTTCAACTTTTGTGATCAGTGGTTGGTCCTTAAAAGGACCGTTTGGTAGAGAGAGAGGGTCGCAGGGACCTTGCTGCTGAAGCGGAGGGCGTGGTCATAACGCGTGGTGGTCCTTCAGCAGCTCCTCCAGCACGGCGGGCGGTAGTCCTTCCTCCATGCAGACTTGCTGCTTGACTCGCTCCACGCACTGGCAGATGAGTTGATCAGCGACGTTCGCGATCAGCTCATCCACCACACCCTCTGCTTCAGCAGCAGTCCGCTGTCTCTCCTCTCTCTGTAGCGAGGCTACGAACTGCTTCTCCACGGCCGCATCGATCATAGATCGAGAAACGGCCACGAAGTTCTGTCTCTCCGCCTCCTCTCTCTGTAGCACGGCTACGAATTCCTTCTCCACGGCCGCATCGATCATAGATCGAGAAACGGCCACGAAGTTCACTCCGTGAGCCATTTTGTCGAACTGACTTCCTAGCCGCCTGAGAGATGCTGACGTCACACTATTTTTGACGACGCTATGACGCGCACGAGGTAGACAGACGACGTCGTTTCACTTCCTTATTTGGAGTTTGGGACCTTGTGACACCGAAGTCATACCGTACGGTCGCGATAAAGCAACTAGTGTTGAAAAGCGCGCCGGTCTTGTATAAGCGCCGGAGTATAAGAGCCTCCAGATGTTTTTTCTCAAGCACTAAAATCGCGACTTTGAATAAGCGCCAGCGCCTGGCTTGTATATAGCTCCTGAGTAAGAACTTCACCGAATTGAAAAGCGCTCCCTCAGAGCCCTTAATCGCGACAGTACGGTACAAATCTGATGTCAACCCGCGCCAAAACCAAAAAGGGTGTTCCGGTCACACGTACCTACGACGAGCGACCTTCAGCTATCACCACGTGAAGAGTTGGAAATAAATTTTGTACGGCAAGAAAACTGAAAACTGATAACGATTCCATTAGATAAGTATTCGGTTCCAATCTATGGCGAGATATTTCCACCAGAGCGATTGATTTATATGTCTGTAAGGTTCAGCTCTCCAACACTCTCCAATATCCGCCGGTGCACGACGGTCGCCGCCCATCATTAGTGACAACTAAACTTCTGCTGGAGAGTGAAAGTTACGTTGAGTCTTGAGGTGCGCAGAGATACTATCTGCCGCAGCCTGATTTTAGTTCCACGCTATTTAGATAACCGCCCCATTTAAAATCTCTCTCTCGATCCTAGAAAAGGAAAAAAAGGCTAGAGTTTATCATGGACGCGTCTCAGTTTTAGTCAAGCCGTAAAGTGAAGAACCCGAGCTTGTACATATACCCACGTGAGGAGTGACATAGCGGGGCGTTCAGTTAGTACTGAGTCTATAGTCAAGGTCAAGTTCCACTCTCTAAACAGAGCTTTAGTGACTCCGTCATCTAGACTAGACCGCGCGCGCGATTTTTTTTGCTGAAGCAGCTAATCGATGGAAACGTAGAGAAGACGTACTCAATCAAAAACTGCTTCAGAGGCTTGTTATCAGGTATTATCAGTTAAATCAAAATATTTCAAAACATCCAGAAAAGCAGAATGACATGTCCTACGGGCTACAGCCGGGCACTGACGTCATTTCAATCAGGTCGCAGCGCTTTTTAGACACCTTTTCTGTAGGACCCGTCTCATACCTTAGTATATAATACCGTAAACGCCGGGTGATTAGTATATGATCACATTGACAGTCGCGGATCCACGAAGAGGCTGGATAAGCCACGAGCGGACCCGCGACTGCAATGTGACATAATCTTACCATGCGCTTTGTTTTGTTTTTGTTTCTTTTTACAACAGCAAACATTTCAACAGCCTATTGTTTTTTTAAAATGATGAAAAATCGGCCCAAAAAAAAGTAAACATTTTAGAGCTAAATTTGTGGAGGATAGCAGGACATGCTGATGTCACTAGACCCCTAAATTCGATATGGTGACATGGTCATTTTCTTAAAAATCGATACGACGACACGGACACGGACATCTAAGTGACATGGACCATGGGGCATTTCTTGAGTCCGACATGTGACATGGACCATAGTGACATGAGGAAAAAAAATGTTCGAAGAGTGCATCAGAAAAAGTACCATTTCAAACCTAAGCATTTCGCCAAATTTTTTTTTTTTTTTTTTTCTTGGATGGTACCCGGCTTTGCGGTGTCTGGGTCCTTAAAAATGTACCAGAATGCTCAAATTCGGGTTCTAAATATTTTCAAAAAACGTTTTCTCCCTTAGTGACGTGTGACACGGGCATTTCTTAAATTCGACATACGGCTGCATGGGGAGGACCCACCCGTCAAGGGCCCCATGATGACTCATACCCGCCGCGTTCAGTCAATCAACCGAGATCTTTTTCTGTGGTGGTGTAGAAGGATCTCCCCCCTGAGGTTACAAAGTCACCTCTTTATTTAAGGGGCAACGAGCCGCAAAGTCGCTTTCGCAAAGTCGCAAGAAATATTCAAGTCAAAAAGTCAAATTCATCAACTATCAGTACAGTCGTTTGAAAGTCATCAAGTCACCGAAAAACTCCTCTACAGTCACCTCCGACTCGCCTCCTCCCTACCCCCCTAAAGGGGGGTAGGGAGGAAGCGATTCCCTAGAGATCAGATAATTTTTTTTTTTTTCTCCCGAACAGACCCCAAAGGCCCCCCTCCCCCCCCCCAAGTGCCCGCCCACCCCATAAATAGTGCCCCCCCTCCCCCCCCTCCCCTCCCCATGCATCTTAAAGTGCCCCCCTCCCCCCCTCCCCTCCCCTCCCCCCTTATAGAAGCCTCCCATTAGCTAGTCCAAGTCATGTGACCAAAAAGGGAGCGTAGTCTGTCTATTGTCTATATTATGCAAATGAGGGAGGGGGTCAGGTCACGTGACCAAGGGGGTGTGGCCTATTTTCCAAATAAAGAGCGCTTCCGGTCACGTGACCAAAGGGGTGTGGTCCTATTATGCAAATGAGGGAGTCACGTGACCCATTATTATGCAAATGAGGGAGTCACGTGACCAAATGGAAGCCACTGATTGGCTGGTGATCAAAGGGGCGTAGTCTACTATGCAAATGAGGGGGTCACGTGATCAAGGGGGTGTGGCCTATTGTGCAAATGAGGGGGTCACGTGACCAAATGGTGGCCCCTGATTGGCTGGTGATCAAGGGGGCGTGGCCTATTACGTAATTATGCAAATGAGGGGGCGTGGCCTATTACGTAATTATGCAAATGAGGGGGTCACGTGACCAAATGGAGGCCTCTGATTGGCTGCAGGTCGATTGAGTAATAAACAGTAGTTAACTATAGTCCCGTTCCGATACATACTATACTACTGACCATGTTTTTTTCCAGCTAATGGACCAGCAAATCATATACCTCTATAAAAGCCGTGTTATATGTTCATAGCAATTTCTATGCACTTTTCTTATTATCTTTCTTCCTTCCATATTGAATTACCTTTTCTTTTAAAAGAAATTTCATATATGAACAATGCATGATGTGATGCAAGTAGGTATTCCCGGTGTTTCTGGACTAAGTGTACTTGATGTAGGGAACTGTAAGGCCAGGAGGTCTAACAGTGGAACTGTTTCCTGATTGCATTAGGGAGAAATGAACATGAAGTCCAGGTCATCACCCCTGACCATCATGGGGTGACCCCGGCACGTAATCCAAATATGGGGAAATATCCTTGTTTCTCATCACTAAGCCATGAGAAATATGATGAGGGTGCTTTTTCTTTTTGCTGAAGGCTGAATAGGGAAATTTAGGCAATCACCGAATGACATTCATGCACACAAAGAAAAGTGAGAGTCATTTTCGTTAAAACTACCCTCACCTGAGGGTCAGGCACTGCGGGTAGTGTGAGGTGAGGGTAGTTTTAGCGACAATGACTCCCACTTTTCTGAGGGTGTGGTTTAGTAATTTGTAAATATACATTCTTTTACATAAAGATATGCCTATATTTGTCCATCATTATCATGTCTTTTTTATCAAAATTTGCAAAAACAACCAAACCTATTTGGGGTTGTGCGCGGTGATGAGAAACAAAGATATTGTTTGGAGTGGCTTAAAGAGAATTCCCATGAACAAAATCAATATAATCCCATCCATCTTCATGTTATATCCAATGGAACCCATGTGTTGAGCCTGTATTGGACATTAGTTGACTTTTGGGTTCCACTGTCATCATTGACATGTGAAAAACATTGGTATGTGGTAACAGATTTTAGTAGTTCTTTCACAAAAGAGGAATTAGTTATAAAACAACAAAGAGTAAAGGAAGTAATAGCATCGACCCCCATCTCCTTGAATACTTAATACCTAGGATCCCTCACTTCTTCAGACAGAAGCCCTTGTAATTGCCCTTATACATTGCATTATATTTGGAAGTTTTCTTGCATTTTCCATATTCAAGGTATTGAGGGCTATATAATATTATAGATGGATGCAATATATCCGCCGGATTATAGCCTGTGTCTGGGTAAAGTGGCCATTGCCCCGCAGACAGTTAAGTTGATTTAGTGGTATGACCCCTGCTGCCTCTGGATAATTCATAATCAGAATGTGGTGCTTTAGACACAATGTTACTTGTAGACATCATCAAACCATAGTCTGAATTTAAAACAGTATGAATCTAGAACCGCGATAGTTCCAAGTACTCTTTTGCTTTATATCAGACCTATAATTTATGCTTACGAGTTGATTTTGGGGCCATGAAGTGAGTGAGAACACCCTTATTTTTCCCTCTTATTCCACCTGTTCTACATCATGCCTCTTCTCATGGTGAGAATTCATATATTATAAAGCACAATGCCGCCCTGGAGAGTCAACATAAGAAGTAATAACTGCTCTGATGTCAGCTGAGACCAAATTTCCGGGGCAGGTTGACTCAGACCCTGACGTCATTCATGAGGGGGAAGAGTTATGACAACACGTGCCGTAATAAACTGAGCCGTGTAAACAGAGCAGCCTGGGGTGGTATTCAAAGTGGTCATCTGTCAGCACCCCTTAACACTTTGTGGACGGCACGTCGCTAAAAGATTACCTTTGTCGTTGTGTTGCACCATTGCAGCACTAGTGAGTTAATAGCTGGGCTGCATTGGTGCTTCATGTTAGTCCTTTGAGAATGTCTCATCCCCATATGGTCAGCATGATGCAGCACTGGCCAAGAACATGATGCATTAAACCCACAGCGCCCCTATATATAGGGCTGAGTACCTGTCCCGACTACGCTCCGACTTTTACTGGAGGGGCAGCAAGTTCTGTGCCTTTAAGGCATTATACCATTCTTAAAGGGTTACCAAGTGGAGGAGTAATGGGGAGCAGTCTTTCTTAACAGCATGTGTGTGGACAACCTTTCAGGTGAACTAGTTTCTGAACCCCACTGTGGGGCTTGGCAAGCACTTTCAAAGTAGGGGGGACTGAGGGGTATTTTGGCCCTTTTTGACCCCTTTTTACTTGACCATTTTGCTTTGACCTTTTTTGGGGTTGGTCAAAAGTGGGGGGAACATGTCCCCCCCGCCCCCCCCGGTTGCCACGCCCCTGCCACATGTTTAAAGCCTACTACTAGCACTAATGTGGTTGAGCTGGTGGTTTTCGTTTCCCAGATAGGAATTCTGCTGATTGTTTGCACCAA
Source organism: Harmothoe impar (assembly GCA_947462335.1). Classification (NCBI taxonomy): domain Eukaryota; kingdom Metazoa; phylum Annelida; class Polychaeta; order Phyllodocida; family Polynoidae; genus Harmothoe; species Harmothoe impar. Next base: position 84,266,253 of record OX381706.1, on the reverse strand, counting down.
CGCTATGCTGTACCTTGACTAACACCAGACCTATAATTAGATTATTCAAAGGGTCTTTCCAGCTAGATAGTTCTGAACTGTTATCAGTTGTAGGAATGTGGCGTAGAGGCACATCTAAGTTTTTGTAATTCCTTTCTCTTCCTGCTTTAAATCAGTCTGTGGTCCAGTTTTCCTGACACAGGCATATAGACATACAGCCACATTTTTTTAGTCTAAATCCTGTATTCAGCCCTACCAGTCCCTCTTACATAGCTATAAAAAGAGTGAAATCCCCTCAGACTACGTCATCTGTGTCTGATGATGTGGCAGACAGTTCTATATTGGTTTTGAAGAAAAACCCCTGTGGGATGCACAAGGTAGCATAGTACTTAACTCACACAGCCACATGCTGCCAGGGTATAAGGATCTTATGCGGCTGTGACTTATTGACGTGTTTTTAATGAGATTATCAAGCACCTGACCTTATACACCATCAGCAATATTGCATGTGACCTCCATCAATAGAAACAGGCTCATGTAGATAAAAGCTAGGCATGTTGAGGAAACACCTCCATCTTTACTGATATCAGTGGTTTATCCATGCTGCTTCAACACTTGATGCAATGATAAATCAACAATAACATCTTCCCAGGCTTTCTTTTTCTTTCGATTTCACTTTCTTTACATGGTCTTATTGGTATTACCATAAGGTAGGACCTCATTCTACTATATAACTGCAATTATTAGGAATGAAAATATGTAAAGATATTTGCTGCATATTTGGCCTCTTTTCTGTCAGAGACACTGCTGGCCTAAACATATGTCAATATGTCAAACATAATTGAGTTGAGGTATCACACCTGATATCTTGTTTGAAGTCCCTTCCCCTTCTGCAGTAATGAAGACCTGTAGAATATCAGGGTCTTGCACAGACTTTGACTTTCTCATTACTGGGTGGTGCAGGGTGCAGACAGTGATAAGGGAGGGAGACCATGTCTAACCATGTCTCATGAGCCGCTTGATACCTCAAATATTGCTGTCCATTTGATGATACACCAAGGCAGCCCTAGTGATCCCTGGTGCTACATTGGCATGAATTATGGATTCAGCTGGAAAGTTTCTCACCAACATAAAGGATGTGCAAGTGATGCATTCCTGCATCATGACAATCTTTACTGTTGATACATTCTCTAATGGTAGGCATGATGCACCAGTGAAACTTATCACAGTATACATGATGACAACTGCACATGAAGTCTTGAGGCTCATACTACTCCTACAGGAATAGGGCCCCACAGTGGCCCACTATAATGAGATAAATTCACGTCATATGAGGAGTAATCCAGCTTAGCCCCATTTAACTGTGACCGATCTCAGGTTTCTTTAACTGTTTAAACCCATCTGCAATCGCAGAAAGCAATTCAAACAATAGAAATTCAATATAGAGGCTGTTGTCAAAAAGTCAGTCTGTGCATGAGTGATCAAGAGACTAGTCTGATCCTATCGGGGAAACTGCAGTATGATTGATGTCTCAATTCGCTATGTCCTCTATTTCTGGCTTCACCTATACCCCTTGCAGAACTGTAGAGATGGAACAGATAGATAAAAACTGCATCGTAGGTAGGATAAGAGGTTACAGTGATGTGTCAAGTTTTTAAACATGTACCCTCGCATCAATAATTACCCACTACCAGAGTCAGCGGAGACATTAGTTACAGGAAGCTCTCTGCTATCATCCATTAGGGGTATAGGTAGATATCAATAGCTCCTGTAATCACCAGGGTATGACAAAAGCACTTTTCTGTTTATGCCTGGAAAGATTCTTGTGTGCCCATGAAATAGATCTACTGACCCCACTCCCTTACTTACACATCCACAGCCATTTATTGAACATGATGATCAATAGCTTCTGCTCCTTAAACTATCATTAACACCACAAGGGAGAGCTACCTAGATCCGCACTCAGAATACATCACCCATACTAAAGGGAAGTAGAACCGATAAAGATTGCTGTGGTTTAGGGAAGCATCTGTTTGTCCCACAGGGAGGCAGGGTGGCTTTTTACAGAATAACCCTGGATTGCAGCTTGGTAGAGTACAGAAAGAAAATAAACAGCATCAAATGGGAGTCCAGGTTGCCTCCAGAATGACTACCTTCATATAAGCCTGGGTTTTCAGTGTAGAACCATTACATGATTACTGTGGTGTGAAGCATCTGTTGGTCCCATAGGGAGGCAGGGTGGTTTTGTACCCCTGGATTGCAGCTTGATGGAGTAGATTACTGCAAACAGGGTTGGTATGCTTATTGGTGCGTGGGAGAATTCATGTTCAGATTAGAATATCTCGTTCTGTCCAAAATAGCTGATTATAGCTGAAACCAAAACTATTATACAAAATATAAATAATTTATCAAATATAAGCTTTTGCCTTTAACAGTTCCCATTCCCTTACATTCCCTCACTTTACCGACTGCAGAGATTGTGAGTGAGTCCCGTGTATTTGTGTGTGTAGTTGGGGTAGGACGCAGGAGAATTGGCATGCTACATCCCATTGCCCGCTCCTTTAACTTGCAGACTCACTCAACCACTACCCTTTTCCACCACAAGCGCTTTAAATGGTGGGACTGCTGTACTATGATTGTTACTTCCTGCCAGGCTGTGAACAGGATTTGGTGTACAGTTTTTTTTTGGTGTACAGTTTTTTATGTGAGTTTGCCCAGACTCTAGAAACCTGCTGCTGTTGGGGGAACGGCAGTTACTATTGATGGATGTCTATGTTACATTAAAAGCACCCCGTGTAGATGTTGAAACCAAATAAAATAATTGAAACTCAACTCAACTCATAATGAAGATAAGTGTTTATAATTGACAAGATGGGAACCAAGTGATATTGTTGGTATGGAGGAAAGTGTGATTAAACTTTATAATAGAGACTTCATAATGTACATTAGTTATGGGGTTGGGTTGTTTAGATGGGGCTGTCATGTTACCCTTTACAAGTCTGCTGTGGGGGTTCTCACTGTGCAGTGCATGATTATATAATCACCGTCATCAAAGTTCATTTGTTGTTTTAAGTAGAAAGAGCAAACTTATGTCAGAAACACTGTAAATAGTTAGTGTAGGTACACTGTAGAATCTACAGTAGACCTATAGTAGAATCTACTGTAAATTAAGAGTAGATTCTACTGTTTACCTACATTAGACTGAACACTTTAAGGAATCATATTTACACTTCAAGATATCAAAGCTTAATCTTCTTATGTTGTTGTAATACACAGTACCTTGACAGGACTGCATTAATGTATCATGGTGACCCTTTGGTGTTTCAATTCTGTAGGATCGATTCTGTAGGATCCACAAAGGACTAATTAATCTGAAGCGTACCTCTAAATCAAATGTTTGTGTTCATGTGTCATTATGTAAAATAGGCATAGTGCATTAACACACTCTATGTGTGGCCCTTCAAAGGTTAATCAAACAGTGGCATTCCTTTGCTTCAAGTAGTTGTAGCATTTGTGGACAAAGTAACATAACATTCCCTCCTTCAACACGCCAAAATTACATCTGAAAGTGGAAATTCCGGCTCTAAAAATTATCTTTGGTCATGCATCTTTGAGTAATTTGTTCTTTTCAAAAGCCTTAATTGCATCTTAAATAAGCCAGAGTAGGCTGATGGTCATGCAAACGTCCAGGAGTTGTGTCAATTTGGCTGCAAAGTGCTTGGTCTGCTTGAAATGTTTAACAATTTAACCCTTTAAGGATGCTAAAAGATGACATTTGTCATCATGATGCACCAATGCAGCCCTAGCGGGTAGCTCGCCTATGCTGCATTGGTGCATCATGCTGAACCTTCCGCCTGACAAGCACAGCCTGATGACTGCTTCACACATACAGCCACACTATATTCCTAGGCTCCCTATACGCCCAATCTCTCAGTCACTAGTGCCTAACCTAGTTAGTCATTTTTTGGCTCCCTATACAACCAACCTAGGTCAGTTATTATTGTCAGGTTGGTCACTACTGACCAACCTACCTTAGTCTTTTTAGTTCCAGGGGGAGCCACTGAGTGGTCATCACAGGTGGCCCCAACTAGTGGTATACAAATACAACACACCAATGATGGACCCAGGTTAGCCACTACTGACGGACTCCTTGGTCATTTTTGAATATAACTTTGCCGTTGTGACTAACACTCATATGACCAACCTGGGTTAGTCTGTACTGACTAACCCTTTCAACCTATGGATTTTCAGTGTACCTGAAGAGTGGCTGACAGCCCTCTCTCTCTCCCTCTCTCTGTCTCTGCCCATATTGATTTATAACAACTCCTGTTATTAGTACAAACATGGCTTTATCAGCTGCTCAGCTGACTGCTCAGAGCCACCCCCTACACCTCACCCACTCCATAACCATCTAATGTCAGCAGAGTTTTAACTGTATCATGATACATGAATGCAGCCCTAGTGCGTAAGTTGTCAGTGCTGCAACCATGCATCATGCTGACTCTGTGAAGGGGCAGTTTACGACCCAGTGCTACATCAGTGCATCATGACAACAAATAAAGATGAGCCTTGAGATGCCATGCCGTCCTTAAAGGGTTACATAAACATACAACTTCCTATAGAACAGGTGCTTGCTGGTTTCCACACCACTAGACCTGTCAGTCTGAATTATTACCTTACCTCCTTCCCTCAGACTCTTCCCACAAAAGCTAATGCTGCCGGGTATCAAGAAGTATTTCATGGCAATACATCTGCCACATGCTGCTAGTTTCCCATCTCTCTGTTTGCCCTCCTGTCTTGCTCACACTGCTCTCCATGCTGACAAAAAGTCACATGCTGCCCTTACACTGATAATCTTTCTGCTCCGGGGATTATATTAGTCAGTAGTGGCTATCTATGGTTAATCATAGGGATACAAACTGATATTCTAAGATGACAAAATATGCCTTACTGAAACTAACTCATATAAATGGAAAGACTAAGGTGGGTTGGTCAGTGCTGACCTGACAGCATGAACTAACCTAGGTTGGTTGTATTGGGTTGACAGTATGAACTAAGAAATGACCAACTCGGTGCATCACTAGTGACTGAGTTGTTAGCAGGTCCGGGAAATGAAGGGAAACCCTCCCCAGTGCCGTTATTTACACCAGTGTTAATTTTCACAACGCAGGTAGGTAAACAAAAATTGGCATCATTGCTGTTTGAAATGTGAACTGCACTATGGTTTTGTTGCAGCTGTATAAATATCTGCTCTCGGGAGGGAGGGTCATGTAACTAAACTCTTTAAGGGCAGCATGAGGGCTCAAGGAAATATTTGTCATCATGGTCCCCCAATGCAGCACCAGCACTGTTGACCCTTTAGTCTTTAGGTTAGGCATGATGCTCGTATACAGGACTTGTAAATTATGCATCATTTCTGCTTCATTGATCATGATGACAAAGAGTATAGTACATTCAAGCATTAGCATAGGTATGATACAAGTTATTTCTGCTCCTTGGGCCCTTCAACTGAAGGTAATAGTTAATGTAATAGTTGAGCTTTAAAACTTGTTTGTCTATATCTGTGATTGTGCCAATATCAGTTAAAAATCCCAAAGATTAAGCTATAAAATCACCTTGCAATTGCTTTTATAAACCATTATCGTTGTGTTTGACATCATTCTTTATGGCAGCAATGTTCTCCTTATTGTGACTTGCAGGTATGAATAGACTGAATGTAGTGGTTGTATACAGACAATATCCAATTGTGTTATGATGCACCCCTAACAGGCCTTGATTTCTGTTCGTGGACAGCCACTATATTGATGAAATGATGAATGAGAGCCTCAAAACTTTCCATACCAGCGTACAATTATACTGATCATGTAATGAGCCTACAATGGGAAAATCTCCTAAAATTTGCTGACATAGTAGCTTTAAATGGTACATAATTGCTTTGAGAAAATTGCCAGGTGACTGTGAGCCGGGTAATAGACCGTGAAGGTGCAAGAGCTTGGTACTTTCTGACCTGAGGAAATGACACCTTGAGTGGACTGGGCAGCCGGATGTAATTATCAGTGTAATGAGTGAATAACACTCCCCGAGGCGTTTTCCTTGTTTCAATGAGATTTTCTTCTGGATGCATGAGATGAAATCTGCCCAGGAAAGAGGAAATGAAATGTGGCAGAAAACATCAGTGAGCACCACTGATTTGCAGTGTTTTATTTGTGATTCTTTAGAGGTGTTGGTGTGAAATAGGAAAATGTGAGCACCTGATGGGGAGGTGCAGTGGGGAGTGGGCTTGGAGAGAGGTATGCGGAAGGGGAACAATGGCAGGGGAGAAGCAGGCGGGGGAGATAAGATACAATTGACCAGATTTATTGTAGAAGAATTTGAAATCAAACAGGGAGAAAAACAACAGTTAACAGTTAACAACATGGGAGGCAGAACGATGGGTAGAGCAGCACAGTTACTTATATTGCCTGTGACAGCTTGCTCGTTTAGTGCAAGCGTTTAATGACTATATTATTACAAGAGATTTGTAACATATTCTGATGTTGATTTGTCATAAGCAAACTGGGGTACATTTGGGGTTTCCACATAGTGCCAAACACAGGAGAAAGTAACTTGGGGCCTGTGAGCACCCTCTGGTGGATGTAGTAGGGAACTAATGAAGGAGACATCTCCAGTATGAGGCTGCCTGATCACATGACCAGCCTCCCACAGCCCCACACTGACAGTCACTGACAGACACTAATAGGTCTACTGTACAGATACATTCTGATGTCCGACATTCTCAGTAAGATAACTGCACACAGGACCCTTCTAGTGTAGCGTATAGAATGTTGCATTAACCACATGGAGGCAGCCATCCTTTCCCCCCACACACAGCCCCACGCTGACAGTCACTAATAGATAACATGATAACAAATGATTATTAAGTCTTAAATATGACCCAATCATAAAGGATAATTAGGGCCCACAGTTACCCACTTTGACAAGTTAAAGAGATAATTTCCTGTTATATGATGAGAAATCCAGCCTAGTACCATTTAACTGTGACTTTTCAGTCCTTTGACTGTTTACATCCATCAGGAGTTACACAAAGCACTTTAGACAATAGAAATTCAATATGGCCGCCGTTGTCAATTAGTGCGTCCTTACACAAATGATGAAGATGCTTTCTGAGACTGGAGTCCAGAGAAACCTCAGTGTGATTGATGTCTAATACTCTATCCATGTCTGCCTGGCAACAACTACACAGCAAGTTTTATTGGAGATTTGTTTCAGATAGGGAGACCATGTGGCTGCTGCAGAATTTAAATGCTGGTCATCAAAACCTGGTATGAGTATGATTCAGGGGCGTGGCAACCGGGGGGGACATGTCCCCCCCCACTTTTGACCAACCCCAAAGAAGGTCAAACCAAAAAGGGCAAGTAAAAAGGGGTCAGAAAGGGTCAAAATACCCCTCAGTCCCCCCTACTTTGAAACTGCTTGCCACGCCCCTGTGATTTCAATTTAATTTTTGATCACACGATGCGGAGAATAGAGGTCCTGCACATGGACAAATTCATAAGGTTCCAAAGGTAGTGTAGTATCTGAATAATCATTAGGTTGAATAAGGTGGGCATGTAAATGAATGTATAATGGTCCGTCAGTCAGCAGTTCCTGATTGGTGTATAAGTCTTTTGCTGTTTGCCCGTTCATACCAGACTCAGCAAGCAGCAGTCTGAGGTCATGAATTATGTCTTGCTGCTGCCAGGAAGCGGCCAATTAAAGGGAGATCATTTACAATTACACTGAGATGTAAGGGGGTAATGACCCTTACACTGAAAACCTCAGGGTCTTCATTTTGACAATGCCAAAACTGACAACTTTAGGTAGTCAAGGTGACCACCTCAGGTCGTCATTGTGACTACCCATCTGAGCCATTCAGACCAAAGTTGTCATAATGACGACCTTAGGTAGTCACAATAATTGGGTAGTCAGAATGACTACCTCAAGGTTGTTAACTTAGGTATTGTCCATTTGAAGACCTAAAGTCATCAGTAATGACAACTCTCAAGTCCTAGGTTGTCCCAATGACTACCCTATGGTACATAATTCTATTCCTCACTTGCTACTTATGGCACGCTACTGCCACCTGGTTTTAATATCTGCATCACTATATTTGTGGTGAGATATACACTGGTGACAGGGAGCAGAGTGGTCTCTATACCTTTGGGGCCATCATTCTCACCCATTGGCAACTTATTTATAACAAGTAATGCTACTTAGTTCAATCAAGACTACACCAAATATGTGTAAAGGATGCCTCTCATTAAGAAGTGAACTAATTAGAGACTATATTCATACACCATTCTCCACTCCATCTGCCATTATTCATTATGACTACCTAGGTGGTCACAATGACTAGGCTCCTTGCTCTGGGTTTTCAGTGTAGTAGGGGCCTGCAGGCAATCATTGCCATGATTCGGAAGATAAGACAGCACTAAAAGCACTGTGCGATCTCACTGAAACCACCTTGTAATTTTAACTATGAACTGACAGAACTATGGGATTGTAATATGCAGCCTTATAAGTTTTGTGTTGGTGAAGTTACTGCAAGAGCAGCATTGATGCATCATGAAAACAAAAGGCTAGGAGGTATTAAAGCACTATACTGCCCATGAACAGCAACATAAACCATTGGGATTCCTGCATATCAAGTATTTGCATCCAAGTGGACAAAGTTACACACTGTTCCCCTTGTACAGAACAACAACATGCAAACATCACATCTGAAGACGGAAACTATAGGTCCTCAAGTTGTCGGTCATGCGTCTGAGAGTTATTAGTTCTCTTCAAAATCTGTGGTTGTCATGCTACTGTTCATGTCAGCTGTGAGAATTTGCCTGCACAGTGCTCAGGCAGCTTTGACTTTTGTGAATGATCAATCTGTTTTCTGTTACAGAAAAATAAAGATTGAAACCATGCCACCCTTAAAGGTTTGATGTTCGTTGTTACCATATTATATGGTGATGCACCCTTTGCAAATTATTTGCTGTTGCTACATCGGGGTATTATTCTGGTTCTTCCGAGGTGAATCAACCCTGTAAATTTTGGAAGTCACTCACCAGTGTAGCATTTACGCATGATGCAGATAAAATGATATAGTGTATTGAAATCCTATCCCTCTGTGCAACCCATTTAGCCCTGTTCATACATTGGTCCCCACATGCTGTAGGTATCAACAGGAGCACATAAATCATGCCAAGTATCCTACTGCCTCCCTACATATTCCTGTCTACTGACCGAAGTCCCAGCAGTTTGTCATGGAAGAGTCACCAAGGCTGAGGAGCTGAGGGTTAATGTGGAAATATAAGCTGCCAGATGAGTTAGAAACTTGGAATCTGTCCCTCTTTGTTCACACTGGAAACTGGTGGCACAGACATTTGATTCAACTCATAGTGACAAAGCGTATGGAAATCATTTGGTTCTTTAAGATTGAAGAATCTACCCTTTCTAATGTGTCTACCTGATGTACCTCTGTAGACAGGATGCACCTGCTGGCAGCCTGTATACACACAGGGTGTGGGTTAACTAGCTCCTTGAGCACCTCCCTGAACACTTCTCTGAGCAGCTCCCTGACAGCCTTTTTAACTGAGGCTTCTGGTGTGTATAAGGTCTACACTACACCAGCACCAGATTCACTCATTCAACTTTTGTTATAAACTCATATTGCTTTCTTCACTTGCTTCAAGCAACCTACCCTTCATAAATGTTGGAATTTAAGGAACTGCATTTTAAGATTCAGAATCGATTTCTGTAACTTGAATTGCAATATATCACATGTGAATGTCACCAAAACTATATTTACATGGCGTTTAATGGACTTTAGCCCATGCACATGCAGGGCTCAAATGCCCATATCCAGGTGAAAGCGTGTTAAAGTCAGGACTGTTGTCTAGTCGGGGAAGGTGTCTATAGCAGTCTAACAGCTGTGTGCTGTCCACTTACCACCACGTGCCTCCACTCTACGTCAGCCACTCAGCTTTATGGTGCCAATATTGGGATAATTATGGGTGGGAGGAGGCAGGCAGAATGGGGCTAGGGGCAGTAGGATGAATCCATATAAGGAGGTCACTTTACGGGCGGGAGGAGGCAAGCCGAATGGCTGCTGCTGCTGTGTAAGGTCTACACGACAGCAGCACCAGATTTCCTACCTGTCCTGAATGTTAGAATTTAAGGGACTGCATTTCAAGATTTAGAATCAATTGCTATAACTTGAGTTGCAGTATATCCCAAGTGGATGTCACCAAAAATTATACTTATATGGAATTTAATGGACTTTAGCTCAAGCATCATTTTCCTTAAATTTCAATAGTAAAATACCCAGTTGTTATGGTACAGTCAGGACCCTTGTCTAGTCAGGGAAGGCAGCTATACCAGTCTAACAGCTGTGTGCTGTCCACTTAGCACCACGTGCCTCCACTCTACGTCAGCCACTCAGCTTTATGCTGCCAATATTGGGTTAATTATGGACGGGAGGAGGTGGGAGGAGGCTAGAACGGGGCTAGGGGCAGAAGGATGACTCCATGTGGCTCCATATAAGGAGGTCACTTAACCCTTTAAGGGCTGCAGAGTGCATTTATACTTTATGGTCATTTGTTGTCATAATACAATAGGTACTGGTCGTCTTTTAACAAGATTTGAACCTGTTCGATTGGTACACTCCTGAAGGGTCAACACGATGCACATGACAAATGAATATGCTGAGGTCATATGTACCCGGCTATGTATGAACATACAATGATAGACATATACTACTGTGAATGTATCACCATTGAATAACATCACCAATACCTGGTACTCATAGTACATTGATTGATCGTATTTTTTGAAAATCACTCCGTGAATAAAATACGTTATGAACTCAAAAAAGCCTTGGGCATGATGCTGTTCTTAAAGGGTTAATGGAGAAGTTGCCCTGGGTTGATTGTTGCAGTGTTTCCTGCAGCTACAGGGACCTGTGTAGTGTTGGTGCCAGAAGCTAAACGCCTGCAGAGCCAGACCTAGTAGTGGGAGGCATATTGCACCTTTACCATGCCAATATTTGGTTAATCATTGATGAGAGGAGGCAGTCATAATGGAGGAAGGGGGATGCTTCCAGCTTCGTAAGGGTGTCCCTAAAGAATGTAGCACTTTGACAGGCAAGCTGCATGTGGTTATAGAGAGAAATTACCCTATAACCACTGAGTTGGGGTAATGATATTTTTTACTAACCCACTTTTAAAATTGTGGATGAGCGGTGATCAGCCTTTGATTGGTCTGGCAAAGTAAAAACAATTACTGGTCCATCTTTAATTGGTCACTGCCCTCATGGGATTATATCCGTTTTAAACATCAAAGAGTGAAGGAATCAAGCCATTGGCACAATGATGCTGGCACTTTGATAAATCCCCCAGGGTTAGGGTAATCACTGTAATAAAGCACCACAGCACGGCCATCAGAAGTCAAACATCCCCTCCCCGAGGCCAACATCAGAGACTAGAGGTCAGGTGGACGGGGTGCTAGTTAGGCAAGTGTCCTGTTGACAGACATTGATCCTCCACTACTCGCCGCTGACCATGTACCACACCACTGACCAGTAGACACTGGCATAGTAATTGAAAGCCGCATTCTCTCCAAGAAAGCACTGGGAAATGTTTTCGAGTACTGATCTAGTCTACTAATAGCTGAAGACTTAGTGGTGAGAGCAAGGCTTTAATACAGTATGCCCATATGTCCTCAAAATGCTTGAATACAGCCTGAGTGAGCAACCAGCAAAAGAATCAGGATCCTGCAGAAATATCAATTGGGCTTTGTGAAATCAGAAGTGAAATTTCCACTTCCCATATGCATTATACCAACATCTGCTACTGCATAAAAGTAGTTCTGGTGACAAAGGCAGAAAAAGCATTAAACCATGACACTGGCATAGCAATTGAATTTGACGGCCCTGAAAGTGTTTAAGAGCAAAAGAATCAGGATCTTGGTCCAATATCAATTGGACTTTGTGAATTCAGCAGTTAGATATCCACTTTACGAGTGTCACATCAGCCACTAATGGTCAGTACAGGTCAGTCAGAGAGGGTGGTAGTTAGGCACATGTTGTGTTTGCAGACATTGATCGCCCACCGCCCTGTGGGGACAGCTGACCATGCATCACAGCATTGACCACTGCCACTGGACAACAGCAATATCCACCAGGTTGCTGCTACTGCCATGTGTCAATCTCCAAGTCTGTTCTCTCAGGAACTAGACTTGTCTATAGTTTACAAGGTATCCTGGGTAATATTACTTCTGACTGCTGTATTAAACACTATGAAGCATTCAATACTGCGGTCTAAAGTCACTATATAGTGTAATTACGCTACATATTGTGACATTGTGATAGGGTTGGTTGGCTCATTATTAAACCTGCATAACATGTACACAATAAGACTTAACCAAATATCTTGATCTGGATATTTGTCTAGGAGTGCTGGGAGAGTCCTGTGTCTAAGGCACTCTCTAATTCTTAAAGCAGGCACTGGCCGATAGAACGACTCTTAAATTGCCTCAAAATGACCTAAAGTATGAATAGCTTTTAAAAATTGGATAAATATTTCTAGGGTTGGCCCTGTTTTGCTAGGTAGGGTTGGGTAACCTGAAACACACCCTTTTTTATTTGGCCATACTTCCTGTACACTTTACTTCAGGCTGACCCTCTAAGGGAGTGCTTGTTTTCTAACAACAAGGGGTGGGGCACTGAGATTTCCCGCGGAGCTTTCACAACCCTCTGTTTTGTAGTAGTGTGCAGGCTTTTTCATTCAAAACAGGTGAATTTTTGCCCTCCCCTATCAACCTTTGCCACCTGATGAGGAGTTTAGATTTTTACCCCATCTACCCGGGTGAAGGAGGTGAATGTTTTAGCTGCTTTTCTATAAACATTTCAATTCATTCATAAAGTAACCGTCATAATCGATATCACAATTTTAAGGCAGCATAGTGATAATCTACTCTACTGTGCCCTTATGCCAGCATGATACAAGAATGTGGCATTGGGGAGTAACTAACTGCTACCCTGTCATGTTTCATACCCAATGGGTGATACATTGACGGGTCATGAAGGGTCGACATGATGCAGCAATGCAGCGCTCACCAGATACTTACAGCGGTGATAACTCTTTAAGGATGAATGATGCATTCATGCATCCATCGCTTGGTAATCCTGATGGATGAATACAGTCCTAGCATGCAATGCCAATCTATAAACCTCAAATTCTCACTTAGAGGTTGAGGCTTGAACGCAAGTCAGACTGATATTAGTTTTCTTTTAATATCAATCATGCCTTATTTTTATGTGTATATGACAGTACCGAATTAGGAATTTTCAGAGCGCCTCTGGGACCTATACACTTTCTCAAAGTTAGGGGTGCTGCTTATACACAAGTTATATATGTAAGAATTTACATTTCGTCAATACTCTTGGATCACCAAACAGAATTATACAACATGTGCCTTGGCTGCCAGAACAGAAATACGGCTGTGAGACCACACGTTAGGGGTAAGTGGATGTTGATGATGGAGTTACATAAGTAACATATTGACTCTTGTTGTGCCGATCGTTAACCCCAGAGCAGAGCAGCACACATGCCTCCTGGTTATGTAACACATAGACTATGATTATGAAAGGGTGAATATAATTAGGTGGGGCCAGACGAGGGTGAAGCTCAAGTTGCCCTACCAGTCTGTTGGGGTTAACTATTTTATTACCATCGTCTATCTGTTTTAAACCATGGTATGGGATATAATCAAGGCATGATGACTATTGTTCTACCCCACCACAGTGGATTGATAACTATTACAAATGAGGCAGTATAATCACTCGGGTAAATCTTGATTTCAGAGGCATTGTTGCTTTGGAACTAATGCATTACTGCTCAGACTTTACCAAAAACTTGTAATCAGAATTCATAAGGCGTAAAAGATCTGTACGTTCTACATCCCAATGAAAATAAATAGAGATTTATAGAAGTTATCGTTTGGCATGGAATTAGCTGCTTATAGTAGTCTTAGCGAGGAGGAGGGATACATAGTACAATATAATAACAATCAAATATCAGAACTACTGGTATACAAAGTGTGATGGATGTGGCTGGTCCTTGTGTAGAAATGACTATTCCAATCTTACAAAGGAAAATTATGTAGAGATTATGAGAATCCAACATGGAGGAAGGCAATACATCCCCTCACTATAGGACCAACTAACGTTATCCTATTAGACACACCAGGGATGTAAGCATGGAACAAGTATAGCCCTAACACTATTGCTGAGTTAATTGCTCATGTACTAACACTCCCCATCCAGCGTCCTAAGTGGTGCTAACCGAGTTAACAAGGAATAAGGCTTATTGACTTAGGGTAGAATCACCATGAATTGGACACACACCTTTAGAGAGACAACAAGTGTTCTGGTTATTCATGTTCAATACGATATTGCTCATTTAGGAAAGTAAAGCAATAAACTGTACCATTATTCACAAATAAAGAGATTAAAAATGATGATGCTTAAATAGAAATGCCTGCATGAATATCAAGTGTCTGTCTCAAGGTATGTGTCTGACTGCAGGTAATTCTACCCTACACTATCTGGGTCCCTCATTTCTCTTCACTGTGAACCCCTTCCTCCATTCACTCCTAATCCCCAACCCTCGCCTCCCTCCTTCATTTCCTTCCTCACTTCTTCCCTCCATCCCTCCCTCCTTCCCCTCGTTCTGCCTCCCTTCCTCCCTGCTTCCGTCACTCCTTCCCTCCCTCTACCTCCCTCCCTCCCTCCCTCCCTCCCTCCCTCCTTCCCTACTTCCCTCCCTTCCTCCCTCCTTCCCTCCTTCCCTCCTTCCCTCCTTCCCTCCTTCCCTCCTTCCCTCCGTCCCTCCCTCCTTCCCTCCCTCTCTCTCTCCCTGCCTCCCTTCTTCCCTCCTTCCCTCTCTCCCTCCCTCCCTCCCTCCCTCCCTCTCTCCCTCCTTCCCTCCTGGCTTCCTACCTCCTACCTTCTTGCTCCCACTCGTTATATTCTACCCTGTCCCATCCCCTGTCCACTGTAAAAATGCACCACAATGGAGAACCTGAAAGTAAAGCATTTTTTTTCTCCTAATAACAAAACAAAGTGTTCACCTACCTATCTTAGCGCAGGTAAGTAGTGCGAGACGAGGCATGTTACGCGGCTCATGTCGGCAGAGGTGCGTCCTGCCTCGACTCCCGGGTCCCCCACAAGGTATAGAGGCTTCCACTCAAGTACTATCCACTGGTATATCCTGCTGGTAAAACATATAACTGCTAATCCACTGTCTGCTGCACTGGTCTTATATAGTGGATTCCTCCAGTGCTATCCTCACCTGCAGGTGACATGGTAACACTTAACACTGCACTGGTGGTACGCCTATATATGAACATGATTTCCTCCTTCTTCAGTGCTATTGCCTCCAGGCATCTGGGGGCTGTGGATGGGTCAGGGGTGGCAGTAGGCTTTAGGGTGTCTGCCCCTGTGGTACTGGTGGTGCACTCTGGTGGTATGCTGACTGTGGTGGTATGCTAACTGGTAATCAACAGGTAATGCCTTTATACCTCCAATTAGCGGCACAAATACCTTACCACTCCACAAGTCAGTCGTCATGGAGGGTCCTATACCACTCCTACACATCCTCTAGTGTGTGCAGCCATCAGATCCCACTAGGTACAGTAACTGATATAGCACCTGATACAAGCTATCACCATGTGTACAGATCCCACTAGGTAAAGTAACTGATAGAGCACTGGTACAAGCTATCACAATGTGTACAGACTGTGAGTTGAGAATCAGCGACTTATCTCTCTATGACTTATTGCTATAGCTTGTAGCCCATGTAGTAAGCTGAAGCTGATGCTAGAGTTACTGCATGTCTGCGTATATGGCTCCATATGTGGCTTCAACACTTTACTATATAGTATATCTACCAGAAGCACTGTCTGGGTGTTCTGCAGGCTTTGGTTTCCAGATTGGATGTATATGTACAAGCCGTACGCATGTATCTATAGCCACACTGTAAAAACTAAAACCAAAAATACGCCTGTTAATACTGTAAACCAACAGTATATTCTACTGCTCAGCCACCTTTAATTTTAACAATGTGAGTTTTTTAACGTTATCTGCCTCTAGTTAACACCATGTGACCTTATTAGATAAGCTTCAAATGGCCTCTTTTCCACCCAAGTGGCTGCTTCCCACTGCTCTAGTTCCCTCCAATTACTGCTCCTGTCTTTTACCACCTCAGGGTGGGCTCCACTCATTCGGGTAATCCGTAATCCGGTGTTAGGATGTGGGAATCGTAATTAGAGCTAGGTGCACACAATGACAGAGAGGGAGGATTCTTCAGATTATTCTCCAGGAATTGTAGATATTCGACAGATGCAATTTGGCTTTGTGTGATTGCTGCAAGATAAAAGGAACCGGTTATTTAACAACTCCAGGAACAGAGAATTCAGGCATTCTTCAACTGTTTAAACTCATTGCGGCTAGCACTAATTTCAGACTCAATTACCCATGGCTCTTTGTGTTTCTGCGGTTACGATTACCTGAGTCTTTGCGTGTAATGTATGTGTAATTAGCACTGTCGGTGTTAACCCGCCGGGTGCTGACCGGGCACCAGCCTGCTGAGTGGAGTTTACCTTAGGGAGTGGTCATCTTTTAACAACAGGGGGGGGGGGGTTCGGTGGATTTTTGCGTGAGTGGGTCAAAGAAATTTGGGTCTCCCCGCAAGAGGGGTCAAAATCATTTTGGTCACCCCCTCAGGCAAGTTGAAATAGAGCGGGCCGATCCCTTTGAACTATAGTAACATGCTGGCTTTTTCAGGTAAAAAGGGGTGCAATTCTTTTTGTCCCTGTCCAAATCTTATGGTCCAACTCTTCAAGGGATCCAAATTTTTTTGGCCCCCCCTAAATCTACCACCCCCCCCCCCCATGTTGTTAAAAAATGACCAGTCCCTTAGGGGTGAGTTTGGTGCAGCTACAGTAACAGTGTGTATGTTACCAGTTAACTACATACACATGTGCAGCACACCTCCACTGTAGAGGTACTCAGCCCCCAGACACTCTATATCAAACAGGAGCACGTGCCCGCCACACACCCTGGGAATCAATTATGTCATGTTCTCACAGCCACCTGGAGCTGGTGTAGGTGAGGCATGCAGCCCACCGGGGGTACAAAGAAGGTAGAAAAAGATATATCATGTAGTAAAACCTGTGGTATAGTCATGTATAGGAGCTACTTAACACTACAGGTGTGCACAGTAGCAGGGAAGGCCGCATGTCCTATTGGAAATCCTATAGTAAGCCTGCATGGGTATGAGTTGAGTTGAGAATTAGTTAATATTTCCGAGATCATTCCAATAAGCCTAGGCTAGTTTCGCTTCCAGCTATGAATGTTTGAATGTAACATACGTGAAGTATAGTGAAATTACATTGTCCTTATCAACACATCAGGTGTTAGATCCCCCTCCTGCTTCCTATAACAGTACCAGAGGAGAACCCCTCTCAGGTAGTCCTTAGGCATTCAGTCTTTATAACAGAGGGTATTCCCTCGCCCTCTGCTGACAAGCCATTTACAGCTCAGGACTGAACGGGAGATCCCCCTACCTGCGGGAAGAGATCTGTGGTTAGCTTTATTACCTCCAGGGTTTTCTGTACATCATAAAGAACCACCATGTGACGTCTAAGAGTGTAGGAACCAGAGGAGGGTGAGCTGCTCAGGAAAATAAGACATTTATTTAATGGTGTGAGGATATGCCTATGAGATATGATTATACATATTAGTTATTGGGCATTATGTTCTCCCAGCGTGAGGGCTCACCGAATCCTCTGGTATTAACTATATCCTCACCACACAATAAGTGTTTGATCCTCCCCCGCCCCGGCCTGCTCCTGCTTAGATCAGTGGTAGAGTAGTCCCCAGGTATCTCTTGTAGGGAGGCCTGCTACATTGATTGATCCCTGCTGCTCCTACTCCGTCTACTAACAACAGATGAGTCCCCTCCTGGTTCCCAGAACGCAATAGGTGTTTGTTAGATCCTGCCCTCCTGCCGCAGTAACAGAGAGCTCCTCACGTAGCCCCTACAGCTCTATGGGAGATAACTCCTCCTGCTGCCGCTGAGGACTGATAGGATTCCTCCTGTGACTGATCCGCTCCCGGTGCTACATTCCTCCTCCTGGGTAACTGGTAACTGAAGGGGTGGGAGTACTGGGAGGGAGGCCAATGCAGCCAACGCTGCTTATAGTTAGATTAACTTCACATGCTTTAAGATATATCCTAAAGTCCATATCCCGGTGCTAGAGTCCTACAACCCTCCTGCATAACTGGTAACTGAAGAGGAGTGGGATGGAGAGCAATGCAGCCAACCCCAGACTGCTTAATGTAACTTATTATTATATTAATTTCACATTATTCAAGATGTATCCTAACCTATGTATCATTCCTGGAAACAGAAGATGTATGTCTTGGTTGTAAATACCTTCACATATCCTGGTGCTAGATTCCTGCACCCCTCATGGGTAACTGGTAACTGAGAAGGAGTGGGACAGAGAGCAATACCGCTAACCCCAGGCTGCATATATAACTTATAGTTTTATTAATTTCACATTACTTAAGATATATCCTAACCTATGTTTCAATCCTGGAAACAGATTTATGGCTTGGTTGTACATACTTTGACATAAAAGCAAGATAGATGCTGGAAACTCCAGGCCACTTACTGAGATACTAGTTTCACGATAGTTAAGTTATATCCTAAAGTAATATCACCCCCGGATCATGTCTCTGCTGGAAACAGGGACTCCTGGCAGTTAACCCCTCCACCCACAGAGGAGGGGTAGGAGGTGATCAGTGCTGGAAACTCCAGGCTGCTTATAGTAATACTAGATGCACTTCAGTTAAGAGATGGGCCTCCTTTGTGTCTGAATCCTGCTACTTCCAAGAACAGAGCAGATTCATTTCCTGCTGATAAATCCTCCCTCACTCCCCGTGACAGAGGAGCTCACGGTTGGGAGCCGTTATCAATGCCGGGAACCCTTAAGGCTCCAACACCTCTATCAACTCCAGGCCCCTTATAGTTAGTTATTCTAGTTTCACTCGAGTTAGTAATCCAACAGGCTCAGTATCTGAAGCCTCCTGCTTCTGTGAACAGAGGGTGGCATTTACCTGGTGTTAAATTCCTCCACGCTGCTGGGAACACTTATGCCCCCTATCGGTGAGAACTGAGATCAGTGCAGGAAACTGTAGCATGTGATGTCTGTGTAGAACTGGGACTGAACCAAAGCCAGAGTGTGAAGCAATCCATGGGAAGGCTCAAGTCATGCATTAATAGAACAGATGCTACTTGTGGAAGGGAAGCTCCTCCTATGACTGATAAGGCCAAAAAAATAGGTTTGTTTCAGATAACATGGGCAGAAAATGTATGGTCGGAAGTTCGGATTTTTTCTTAAAACTTTGTTTTTTCTACATGAAAGTACCAGCCAGCCTGTCCGAAGACCCTAAAATTGACCCAAAAAGGGTAAAAATACGGAAGTTCTTTAAAATTACATTAAAAAACGTAGGGTCTGCACTGTTTTGCTAGACCCAGTCAGGTGACCAGAAACAAACCTTTTTTTCATTTTTTTAAATTTGGCCTTTTGGAAGGGAAGCTCCTCCTATTACTGATAACTCCAGTCACCTTAAAGAAGAGGTAGTATGCCTCATAGAAGGGGTGGCTCCCCCTGCTGGCAATAACTCCAACACAGGAGGTGCGGCCAATGGTAGAGACAGGGGCTGCATACAGGAGGTACACCCCCCATCTGTTCTCTAAGTAACAGGAATTCATCCAGAAGTCTGGGAGAAGTCTCTATTACTGTGTCTGGGATCCCCCTGGTGGTAGTTCTATGTACTACTGATAAGGCATAACTCCTGGAGTAGGAGGCTTCATCTGCCCCCCCCCCCACACACACACACATACAGCTGACAGGGGCTCTCTGTCTGCTTATTGCTAGTAGGAACTCCTCCAAAGTCCACTACAGAGGAGGTGTTGTGTGCACAATATGTATATCCAGGAGACTTGGTTCCTAAGATGATATGCTGCTCCTGTGCTGTAGGCAGTATTGAGAGTAAAATCCCTCAGGCGACCCCCTGGGTTTGACCTTTATGAATGCCTGAGAGTTAAATCCTGCCTAACTAGTGTAAGGTCCACAATCTTAGGAGGAACTCCATTGCTTTCTTGAGCACAACAGATGTTCCCTTGTAGCTCCCGTGCTCGCTGGAGCAGCATTAATCTACCAATAGTATACCAGACTTTCTCTGCTGTTGGTATTGAAATCATATATATATATATAAAATCATAATCCATGTGTTCTGGCCAAGGAAGTTTCCCTTGTCCTTCTAGCATCTCCAGAACAGTCTGGTAATCCCCCAGCAGCAATAGTACTTAATACACCTATATTATAACAAAACTTACTCTGCTGATGGTGGCGAGCTTAATCCATATGCTCCCCTGCTCCCCAGGCTACTGGTGGTGGTGCAGCGTGCTACTCAGTTGTATCAACTCTGGGCAGGAGACCTGCTGGTTGTGAATAATAGGCTGCACTATTCTAGTGTGACTTCCGTTGGTATTGAAACTGTATAGATATAAAGTGTTGATCATAATCCATGTGTTCTCCCCCAGTAGCACTCCACTTTCTTAATAACTGCATCAGAACAGACAGTTACTTCCTTCAAGTTGGTACTCCCTCAAGCAACATTTATACAGCTATATTGTAACATAACTTTACCGCTGGTGGTAGAAGCTACATGTTCTCCTGCTCTCCTGCTAAGTCAGTTGTTGATAGAACCTATGGGAGCTCCTGTATTATAAGAGGTTATAGGAGTAAGAGGGGTTCTGCTGGTGGTAGCGGACTGACTGCTCACACTGCTGTGGTCAGCTGTTCCTCCTCCTGCCGTGCTCCCCTGCTGGTGGTGCAGCCTGCTGCTCGGTCATGATCTGAGCAGCTCCCCCTACTCATGGTGTGGTGACATGCAGGGGTATGTTAGCTCCTCCTCCCCCAGTAGGCAGCAGCCTCGGCCCGCAGGTGGGAGCTGGCCCCTAACAGGTACCGGGTGCTGACTATAGGCTGTAATGGGGCTGTATAAGGAGGGTACTATCTTTTAAATCTTTGTGAGATAGGGGCTGTGTGAATGTGGTCCCTATGTCTCAAATATTTGTGGGATGGGGGCTTTTTGACATTTAGGGACTTCAAAAGGCCCCTATCCCACAAATATTTGAGGAATAGGGGCTTTTTTGAGACTAGGGGCCTCACAGCACCCCCTTTTTGAGCAGTTTTGGATCCAGAATGCGCTGATGGGTATCAGACATATTTCGTTCATTGACTAGGGTGCTGAATAGGTGGTGTACACTACAGTGCAGCTGCACACTTGTCATGCATCATTACAACAAAGATCTGGAGAGAATGCTAGGTTACTTGCCTTTAGGAAAATTACTTTGTAATAATTAGTTTGATTGATTTCTTTGCCAAGTGAAAATTGACAATATAAAACGATTTTATCAGTAATCTTTGAAACTTTGAAAGAACTTTTAAGTATGTAAATTAGCTCTGAAATGTAAGCCATGGGCCTATCTACTCAAAGTTAATCCCAAAAAGAGCCAAAACTAGACAGAGGTGCCGGGGCCAGGTGTAAGAGGACCCATATCCTTAGGAGCGCCAATGCTTTCTGTACTGGGACCCCCAGAACGTACTGATGTGGGGTCTAAAAATGGCCCTCAAAACGCCAGTGCTTTCTGTCAGGGGACCCCCAGAGCGTACTGATGTGGGGTCTAAAAAGGGCCCTCAAAACACCAGTGCTTTCTGTAACAGGGCTGCCAGAACGTAATATGTGTAATGGATTTTTCAAGTTTTTGGCTCCCAGAACGTAATCATGTGTATTCAAGGACTGATTTCCCTCTTTATTTAATATAAATTGTGATGCCCAATACACATTGGCCCACTCTGGTAGGCCCGGCTCCAAAAGCAAAACTCTTTAAAACGTTCTGGTATTTCCATAGCAAATACACATTTACCACATGTTGTCAAGCCATAATACACATGGACCCACTATGGTAGCTCTAGTTCCAATACCTAAAGTGTTTTGACAGGTCTGACATAGGTTCCAAGTACACATAGGCCCACTATGGCAGCATGGTTGCAAAGACAAGATACACATTTACCGACTATGGTAAGTCTAGTTCCAATACCTAAAAGGTTTTGACAGGTCTGATATAGGTTCCAAGTATGCACAAGCCCACTATGGCAGCATGGTTGCAATGACAAAATACACATGGACCCACTATGGTTGTTCCAGTTTCAATACCTAAAATGCTTTGACAGGTCTGATATAGGTTCCAAGTAGGCATAGACCCACTATGGCAGCATGGTTGCAAAGACAAGATACACATTTACCCACTATGGTAGATCTAGTTCCAATGCTTTGACAGGTTTGATATAGGTTCCAAGTACGCATAGGTACACTATGGCAGCATGGTTGCCAAGACAAAACGTTTTAGAATGTAATGGTAGTTCTACCATGCTGTGGTCCATAGCAACAACATCTACATGATGTGGTCCCTAGTAACAACATCTAACATGATGTGGTACCTAGTAACGACATTTTGGCCTAATGTCACGTAAGGTACTAGATAACGTCACATGAAACAAATAGTGTATTAAAATAAAGACTTTGTCGATTTGATTATCAGAATTCTAGAAATGTCAATGTATCGATTCTGGGTGTATCGGTGACATCCCTACACCCATGTCACATGTCTGGGACCATGTACCCCCATGTCACGTAGTCTAGTACCATGTACCCCAATGTCACGTAGTCTAGTACCATGTACCCCCATGTCATATAGTCTAGTACCACCCAGTGGGCACAGAACATTGAATCAACATTGATAGATGGTTGTCAACATCGATTCAATGTTGATTCAACATTGATTCAACATTGAGCAGAATTTTGTGCCCACTGGGCATGTACCCAAATGTCATATGTCTGGAATCATGTACCCCAATGTCACATGGTCTAGTCTAACTCTAGTATCATGAAGCCCAGTACAAGATAATTTCAAATGGTACTAGATAGCGTCACATGGTACTAGATAACGTTTGATAATACTAGATAACGTCACATGGTACCAGATAGCGTCACATGGTACTAGATAACGTCACATTGTACTAGATAACGGCACATGGTACTAGATAACGGCACATGGTACCAGATAGTGTCACATGGTACTAGATAACATCTGATAATACTAGATAACGTCATATGGTACTAGATAATGTTGCATAGTACAGGAAAATGACACAAGTTACTGCAAAAAATATTCAGTTTTAGATGGGTAAATTATTAGGACATTTGTGATACAAATGATGTATCGTTATTAAGCCTTGATCAATCCAATAATGTATCGATTCTGGAGGTATCAATGACATCCTTACCCCTATGTCACATGTGACATGATCTAATACCAAACTTGAGACATGCCAGTACACAACTTTTTTTTGACGTCATGTATGGTACTAGATAACATCACATGAAACAAAAAGTGTAGCCTATCAATTTAAAGACTTTGTTGATTTGATTATCAGAATTCTAGAAATGTTAATGTATCGATACTCGGTGTATCTGTGACATCCCTACCCTCATGTCACATGTCTGGGACCTTGTACCCCCATGTCACGTAGTCTATTACAATGTACCCCCATGTCACGTAGTCTAGTACCATGTACCCCCATATCACGTAGTCTAGTACCATGTACCCCAATGTCATATGTCTTGAATCATGTACCCCAATGTCACATGGTCTAGTCTTACTCTAGTATCATGAAGCCCAGTACAAGATAATTTCAAATGGTACTAGATAGCGTCACAAGGTACTAGATAACGTTTGATAATACTAGATAACGTCACATGGTACTAGATATCGTCAAATGGTACTAGATAACGTCACCTGGTACTAGATAACGTCACCTGGTAATAGATTAAGTCACATTGTACTAGATAACGTCACATGGTACTAGATAATGCTACATAGTACAGGAAAATGACACAAGTTAATGCAAAAAATATTCAGTTTAAGATGGGTAAAGATATTAGGACATTTGTGATACAAATGATGTATCATTATTAAGCCTTAATCAATGCAATAATCTATCGATTCTGGAAGTATCGATGACATCCTTACCCCTATGTCACATGTCACATGATCTAATACCAAACTTGGGACATGCCAGTACACTTTTTTTTTACGTCATGTATGGTACTAGATAACATCATATGATACAAATAGTGTATCAATATAAAGACTTTACCGATTTGATTATCAGAATTCTAGAAATGTCAATGTATCGATACTGGGTGCATCGCTGACATCCCTACCCTCATGTCACATGTCTGGGACCATGTACCCCCATGTCACGTAGTCTAGTACCATGTACCCCCATATCATGTAGTCTAGTACCATGTACCCCCATGTATCCCCATGCCAAGTAGTCTAGTACCATGTACCCCAATGTCACATGGTCTAGTCTAACTCTAGTATCATGAAGCCCAGCACAAGATAATTTCAAATGGTACTAGATAGCATCACATGGTACTAGATAACATCTGATAATACCAGATAACGTCACATGGTACCAGATAGCGTCACATGGTACTAGATAACGTCTGATAATACCAGATAACGTTATATGGTACCAGATAGCGTCACATGGTACTAGATAGCGTCACATGGTACTAGATAATGGCACATGGTACTAGATAACGTCACATGGTACTAGATAACGGCACATGGTACTTAATAACGTCACATGGTACTAGATTATGTTGCATAGTACAGGAAAGTGACACCTGTTACTGCAAAAAATATTCAGTTTTAGTTGGGTAAATTATTAGACAATTTGTGATACAAATGATGTATTGTTATTAAGCCTTGATCAATGCAATAATGTATCGATTCTGGAGGTATTAATAACATCCTTACCCCTATGGCACATGTGACATGATCTAATACCAAACTTGAGACATGCCAGTACAGAACTTTTTTTTTGACGTCATGTATGGTACTAGATAACGTCACATGATACAAATAGTGTATAAATATAAAGACTTTGTCGATTTGATTATCAGAATTCTAGAAATGTCAATGTATCAATTCTGGGTGTATCGGTGACATCCCTACACCCATGTCACATGTCTGGGACCATGTACCCCCATGTCACATAGTCTAGTACCATGTACCCCCCATGCCAAGTAGTCTAGTACCATGTACCCCCATGTCATATGTCTGGAATCATGTACCCCAATGTCACATGGTCTAGTCTAACTCTAGTATCATGAAGCCCAGTACAAGATAATTTCAAATGGTACTAGATAGCGTCACATGGTACTAGATAACGTTTGATAATACTAGATAACGTCACATGGTACCAGATAGCGTCACATGGTACTAGATAACGTCACATTGTACTAGATAACGGCACATGGTACTAGATAACGGCACATGGTACCAGATAGTGTCACATGGTACTAGATAACATCTGATAATACTAGATAACGTCACATGGTACTAGATAATGTTGCATAGTACAGGAAAATGACACAAGTTACTGCAAAAAATATTCAGTTTTAGATGGGTAAATTATTAGGACATTTGTGATACAAATGATGTATCGTTATTAAGCCTTGATCAATCCAATAATGTATCGATTCTGGAGGTATCAATGACATCCTTACCCCTATGTCACATGTGACATGATCTAATACCAAACTTGAGACATGCCAGTACACAACTTTTTTTTTGACGTCATGTATGGTACTAGATAACATCACATGAAACAAATAGTGGAGCCTATCAATTTAAAGACTTTGTT
Organism: Harmothoe impar; assembly: GCA_947462335.1. Lineage (NCBI taxonomy): Eukaryota > Metazoa > Annelida > Polychaeta > Phyllodocida > Polynoidae > Harmothoe > Harmothoe impar. Next base: position 84,240,327 of record OX381706.1, on the reverse strand, counting down.
GATTTGATTATCAGAATTCTAGAAATGTCAATGTATCGATACTGGGTGTATCGGTGACATCCCTACCCTCATGTCACATGTCTGGGACCATGTACCCCCATGTCACGTAGACTAGTACCATATACCCCCATGTCACATGTCTGGAATCATGTACCCCTATTTCACATGGTCTAGTCTTGCTCTAGTATCATGAAGCCCAGTACAAGAAACCCCACAAGGTACTAGATAGCGTCACATGGTACAGGATAACATTACATGGGACTAGATAATGTCACATCCTACTAGATAACGTCACATGGCACTAGATAACGTCACATTGTACTAGATGATGTCACATGGTACTAGATAATGTCATCTGGTATAGATAGCTTCACATGGTACAAGATCATGTCACATGGTACTAGATAGCGTCACATGGTACCAGATAACGTCACATGGTACTAGATGACATCACATGGTACTAGATGACATCACATGGTACTAGATAAAGGTACATAGCACTAGATAATGTCACATGGTACTAGATCATCTAAAACTACTTTTTGCAGTAACATGTATCATTTTCTTGTACTATGCAACATTATCTAGTACCATGTGACGTTATATAGTATTATCAGACGCTATCTAGTACCATTTGAAATAATCTTGTACTGTCATGGGTCAAATGGTACCACTTCATGTTAGATGACGTCAGGTGATACCACATCATGTTAGATGATGTCAGATGGTATCACATTATCTGAGATGAAGACAGATGGTACCACATTATATCAGATGATGTTAGATGGTACCACATCATGTGAAATGATGTCATACGGTACCACATCATATGAAATGACTTCAGATAGTACAACAATCTGAATCGCATACTAGCTGCGGCTTCTATGCGAGGTTTTACGGTACATTTACAAATATGGGTTACATTTGCATTCATTCTAGAAAGCCCTCTGCCATATCGTTCTAAAAAGATTTACTTTCAAGTCTTAATATAAGAGCACTCTAGACAGCCCTCTGCCATAACGTTCTAAAACGTTTTACTTTCAAGTCTTAGTATAAGAGCACTCTAGACAGCCCTCTGCCATAACGTACCAAAACGTTTTACTTTCAAGTCTTAGTATAAGAGCACTCTAGACAGCACTCTGCCATAAGGTACCAAAACGTTTTACTATCAAATTATCTGTAAAACTACTGTAGAAGTACTGCAACCATAACATACCAAAACGTATTGAAACGTTTTTTGTGGTATCCCAAGCATATCACTGGCAGAAGTGCCAAACCCTGCTAATGCGTAATAGGAATAAATGCTAATTAGCATAAAAAACATCATAGGATATGGTATAATCCATAAGATCCTGATATGATGTTAAACTTAAAGTATTCCAGCATGCTAAAAACCCAAAATAATACGAGTGTAGGCTGTTGTATTGGTGTGGGGGTTGTTGACGAGTGTAGGTGTTGTATAGGTGTGTGTGGATGTTGTTGACGAGTGTAGGTGTTGTATAGGTGTATGTGGGTGTTGTTGACGAGTGAAGGTCGTTGTATAGGTGTGTGTGGGTGTTGTTGACGAGTGTAGGTGTTGTATAGGTGTGTGTGGGTGTTGTTGACGAGTGTAGGTGTTGTATAGGTGTGTGTGGGTGTTGTTGACGAGTGTAGGCTGTTGTATAGGTGTGTGTGGGTGTTGTTGACGAGTGTAGGCTGTTGTATAGGTGTGTGTGGGTGTTGTTGACGAGTGTATGCTGTTGTATAGGTGTGGGGGTTGTGGGGTCATTGTGGGAGTGTAGTATAGGTGTGGGGGACCTTGGGTCATTGTGGGGTTGGTTGGGTCATTGTGGGGGTGGTGGGGTCATTGTGGGGTTGGTGGGGTCATTGTCGGGGTGGGGGGGGGGTCATTGTGGGAGTGGTGGGGTCATTGTCGGGGTGGTGGGGGTCATTGTCAGGGTGGTGGGGTCATTGTGAGGGTGGTGGGGATGTTGTGGGGGTGGTGGGGTCATTGTGGGGGTGGTAGGGTCAAAATGGGGGTGGTGGGGTCATTGTGGGGGTGGTGGGGTCATTATGGGGGTAGTGGGGGTCATTGTGGGAGTGGTGGGGTCATTGTCGGGGTGGTGGGGGTCATTGTCGGGGTGGTGGGGTCATTATGGGGGTAGTGGGGTCATTGTCGGGGTAGTGGGGTCATTGTGGGGGTGGTGTGGTCATTGTGGGGGTGGTGGGGTCATTGTAGGGGTGGTGGGGTCATTTTGGGGGTGGTGGGGGTCATTGTGGGGGTGGTGGGGTCATTGTGGGGATGGTGGGGTCATTGTGGGGATGGGGGGGTCATTGTGGGGGTGGTGGGGTCATTTTGGGGGTGGTGGGGTCATTGTGGGGATGGTAGGGTCATAACGGGGGTGGTGGGGTCATTTTGGGGGTGGTGGGGTCATTGTGGGGGTGGTGGGGTCATTGTAGGGGTGGTGGGGTAATTGTAAGGGTGGTGGGGTCATTGTGGGGTTGATGGGGTCATTGTGGGGGTGGTGGGGTCATTGTGGGGGTGGTGGGGTCATTGTGGGGATGGTGGGGTCATTGTGGGGATGGTGGGGTCATTGTGGGGGTGGTGGGGTCATTGTGGGGGTGGTGGGGTCATTGTGGGGGTGGTGGGGTCATTGTAGGGGTGGTGGGGTCATTGTAGGGGTGGTGGGGTAATTGTCAGGGTGGTGGGGTCATTGTGGGGTTGATGGGGTCATTGTGGGGGTGGTGGGGTCATTGTGGGGGTGGTGGGGTCATTGTGGGGATGGTGGGGTCATTGTGGGGATGGTGGGGTCATTGTGGGGGTGGTGGGGTCATTGTGGGGGTGGTGGGGTCATTGTGGGGGTGGTTGGGTAATTTTGGGGATGGTGGGGTCATTGTGGGGGTGGTGGGGTCATTGTGGGAGTGGTGGAGGTCATTGTGGGGGTGGTGGGGTCATTGTGGGGGTGGTGGGGTCATTGTGGGGGTAATGGGGGCAGAGGTAGGCCCTGACACATGTCACCCTAAACATGTTTAACCCTTATAGGCAGGATGGTGGTTCAGTGTGTGTAACCCTTTAAGTACGAAATGCTGCATTTACACTCTTAGGGTAGTGGGGTGATGTGGTTACTGTGCTTATAACCCTTAAACTTTAAGGGCAGCATAGTGCTTTATTGGGCTTATAACCCTTTAAGGGCAGCATAGTGATTTAATGGGCTTAATTCACTGCTACTGTGGATGGCTACACAGACTCAGGCCTCATGGCCCCATCTTGGTTTGTCCTGAGGAAATACTTATCAGAATGAATGGCTACTGTCTATAGGGTGGTGTCTCACGGTGATACATGAACACAGTACTGGTGAGTGACTTCTCAGTGCTAAATTATGTTGTGACCAATTCCATGTGTATCACCCTCCCCTAACCGAGCCCTGATTTAAGGTGCAGATACCAATAAAGAGTTGGCTTATGAACAGGGTTTAGTTATCTGTAAATAACCCTTTAAGGATGGATATCGCTAACAAATGATATTTGCCCTCATGATGCACGAATGCTGCACCAGCAAGTAACATGCTGGGGTTACTTTTGTGCATCATTCTGGGGGTGGTGGGCTCACCAGTGCTGCATTCAAGCATCATGCCGAATCAATGGGGTTGAGACACTCCTGTAGGGTCGGCATGATGCACCTATGCAGCATCAGTGTACCGGTACAGGGTGGCCCCGGGGTGCTGCATGTACCAGGGCCAGGGTTGGTTAATTGGATATTTTGGCATTTGTCTTGGAATTTGGGATGGTACTAGAACAGTTTTTTATTTGTTTTTTCATAATTTCATCATCGTTTTTGTTTTCTCTTCGTGGAGTTATTTTGTGTCCATCCTGATGCCGTCCTGCCCTGAATCTGCAGGACAGGAGTGTATCAGGACAGGTAGGGACACACGGGGTGGACAGGAGTGTATCAGGCTGGGAAGGAGTGCATCAGGCTGGGCAGGAGTGTATCAGGACAGGTAGGGACACACGGGGTGGACAGGAGTGTATCAGGCTGGGAAGGAGTGCATCAGGCTGGGCAGGAGTGTATCAGGACAGGTAGGGACACACGGGGTGGACAGGAGTGCATCAGGCTGGGAAGGAGTGCATCAGGCTGGGCAGGAGTGTATCAGGCTGGGCATAAGTGTATCAGGATGGGTAGGGATGTATCAGGGCAGACATGAGTGTATCAGGCCGGCAGGAGTGTATCAGTATTGGCAGCAACGTATCAGGATGGACAGGACTGTATCAGGCTTACAGTAGTGTATCAGGCTGGGCAGGGACGTATCAGGGTGGACAGGTGTGTATCAGGCTGGACGTCCAGCACACACTCTATACTGAAAGTAAATGAAAATATTCTTGACTATTAGCTGATGAATAAATTGGTATATAATTCATATCAATTTTATCAAGTTACACATATTTCTAGCTCAGGCATATGCATGATTATAAATGTATATTATTTGCTGATCAGCTGTTGCAGATGTTTCGGTTGTTTGATATAAGTGATAAATAATGTGATATACACCACAAAAATTTTATTTCAAATTAAGTTTTAGTTGTCCTGGTGTCATACTTTATGAAATGGCTCTGTGTAAAAATACTTACTATATTCACAGAAAAGGTATGGATTCTGGCCTAAACCCATGAGTGTCTTTGGACTTTCCTACATGCAAAATTGCCACTTTGCTTTTTTTTGAATTTAAAATAACCCTCCTTCAATTTTATGGTGGCTTGTAACCTTGTGACATATGCACTGTGTCTGAAAAGTTTCCCACCCCCAGTCTAAGAAACATCAGTAATAGACCTACACCCCCTGCCCCCCGCAAATAAAGAATGGTAAAGGAAGATGATCGAATCATTCACATGTATTTAATATGTATAAATTTGTCAGAACTTACCGATACAGGGTGGCCTTGGGGTGCTGCATGTACCTTTCAGGTTTGTCTTATCACAATCAGGACCTGTGTCTGTGTTGGTGGAGGGGGGGGGGTAGTTGATAAACTCACTAATGATTGCTAGTCCCTGGTTGAAACATTCCAAAAGGTTTGGAATGATGCATTAATGCAGTGCAGCCAGTTACTCACCGATGCTTCATTGGTGCAACATGCAACCAAATATATATCCAGTTTCAAGAGAAAGAAATCAAATATCTGGCACCCACACAAAGCTCCCACCCTGTGGGTTACAGAGAGTTTAGAGAAGGGGGGGATGCAATACCAGCTCCCCCCCCCCCGCCTTACACTTACAGGAACCATTAGGAAACACTCCAGTTGATAACAGTTCCCGGGACCATTTCAAGTGTTTCCCATCCTCTCACCTTCCCCTACCTTCCTCTCTCTTCCCTTTCCGTCCCCTGCCTGCCCCTCCATCTCCCTTCTTCCCGTCCCCTCCCGCTCCTCTCCCTCCCCCTCCCTTTACAACTAAATCACAGAGTCAATAAAAAAGGAATTTGACGGCCTAGGAGCATCACCTCAACTTTGGTACCCTTTTATACATCATATTATTATGAGTAAATTGTATCAGAATAGCCAGGACAATCTATCTCCTATAAGTGTAGTACATAACACGAGTTCTCAATGTCAAAAAGAAAATTGACCTTTTCAACATTCCACACGATCTTTGCTACCAAAGCTGGGAGAGTGCATCCCCCCCCTGAAAGTGAGTCACACCCACATGCAGGCTGTTCCCACGCCATTTGTTTTGATGTTTTCTATTCATAGATCTGAGTCACCTAGTCCACGGCAGGCAAGCCGGTGGCTGCTACTATATGAACAATATTCCCAGGGCCAGCTCGCTGCCGCAAGCATTCCCTCCTACAGTCCTGCACATTCTCAATCTCATGGTGGAGCAGCGGCAGATCAGACACGTGTACAGAGCTGCTATAAGAGGTAACCCCCCCCCCCCATCCCCACCTGCCTTAGATCAAAAGATGGGTAGGCCTACGGGTTCAGGCAGCCCTGTGTGTTACTACTGCATTAAATGTTTACTGTAACTGCAGTATATTGATTAACAGTGTAAGTTCAGAGAGACATCCCCAACATCCCTACTCTCTCCAACCTCCCTACTCCGTCCCAAACCTCCCTTCCTCCGTCCCCGGCCTCCCTACTCCGTCCCCAACCTCCCTACTCCGTCCCCAACCTCCCTACCTCCGTCCCCAGGCTCCCTACTCCGTCCAAAACCTCCCTTCCTCCGTCCCCAGGCTCCCTACTCCGTCCACAACCTCCCTACTCCGTCCCCAACCTCCCTACTCCGTCCCCAACCTCCCTACTCTGTCCCCGACCTCCCAACTCCCTTCCCAACCTCCCTACTCTGTCCCCAACCTCCCTACTCCATCCCCAACCTCCCTACTCTGTCTCCAACCTCCCTACTCCATCCCCAACCTCCCTACTCCGTCCCCAACCTCCCTACTCCGTCCCCAACCTCCCTACTCCCTCTCCAACCTCCCTACTCCGTCCCCAACTTCCCTACTCCGTCCCCGACTTCCCTACTCCGTCCCCAACCTCCCTACTTCATGCCCAACCTCCCTACTCCGTCCCCAACCTCCCTACTCTGTTCCCAACCTCCCTACTCCATGTCCAACCTCCCTACTCCGTCCCCAACCTCCCTACTCTGTCCCCTACCTCCCTACTCCGTCCCCAACCTCCCTACTCCGTCCCCAACCTCCCTACTCCATGCCCAACCTCCCTACTCCGTCCCCAACCTCCCTACTCCGTCCCCAACCTCCCTACTCCGTCCCCAGCCTCCCTACTCCGTCCCCAACCTCCCTACTCTGTCCCCAGCCTCCCTACTTCGTTCCCAGCCTCCCTACTCCGTTCCCAACCTCCCTACTCCGTCCCCACCCTCCCTACTCTGTCCCAAACCTCCCTACTCTCCCCAACCTCCCTACCCCGTCCCCAACCTCCCTACTCCGTCCCCAACCTCCCTACTCCGTACCAAACCTCCCTACTCTCCCCAACCTCCCTACCCCGTCCCCAACCTCCCTACTCTCCCCAACCTCCCTACTACATCTAAACCTCCCTACTCTGTCTCCAACCTCCCTACTCTGTCCCCAGCCTCCCTACTCCATCCCCAACCTCCCTACTCTGTCCCCAACCTCCCTACTCTGTCCCCAACCTCCCTACTCCGTCCCCAACCCCCCTTCTCCATCCCTAACCTCCCTACTCCAACCCAACCTCCCTACTCCGTCCCCAACCTCCCTACTCCGTACCCAACCTCCCTACTCCCTCTCCAACCTCCCTATTCCGTTCCCAACCTCCCTACTCCATGCCCAACCTCCCTACTCTGCCCAACCTCCCTACTCCAACCTTAACCCTAGAGTTAAAGGGTTTATCCTCTATTACAAGGACATGTTACATTAAAGTAGCATGCAGCCCTTAAAGGGTAAATCCTCTATTACAAGGACGCGTTACATTAAAGCAGCATGCAGCCCTTAAAGGGTTAATCCATCATTAAAAGTTTTTTTAAATTTTGGCTCTTACCATCATAATTATTGAATTTAGGGGCCTTAGTTCCAGCTCTGACTGTCATAATGAATTTAGGGGCCTTTATTCTAGCTCTGACCGTCATAATGCATTTAGGGGCTTTTATTTTAGCTCTAACCATCATAATGAATTTAGGGGCCTCTTTTTTAGTTCTCACACTCATAATGAATTTAGGGGCCTTTATTCTAGCCCTGACAGTAATAGTGAATTTAGGGGCCTTTATTCTAGCTCTGACAGTCATAATGAATTAGGGGCCTTTATTTTAGCTCTGGCCGTAATGGTGAATTTAGGGGCATTTGATAAACATGAAGGCTTGAGGCATCATGCCATCCTAACAGGGTTGACATGAAGCCTTGAGAGATCATGCTGTCTTTACAGGGTTAACATGAAGCCTTGAGACATCATTCTGTCTTTACAGGGTTAACATGAAGCCTTGAGACATCATGTCGTGTTTACAGGGTTAACATGAAGCCTTGAGACATCATGCCGTCCTTACAGGGCTAGCATGAAGCCTTGAGGTATCATGCCATCCTTGCAGGGTTAACATGAAGCCTTGAGACATCATGCTGTCCTAACACGGTTAACATGAAGCCTTGATGCATCATGCCGCCCTTACAGGGTTAACATGAAGCCTTGAGGCATCATGCCGTCCTTACAGGGTTAACATGAAGCCTTGAGGTATCATGCCATCCTTACAGGGTTAACATGAAGCCTTGAGACATCATGCTGCCCTTACAGGGTTAACATGAAGCCTTGAGGTATCATGCCATCCTTACAGGGTTAACATGAAGCCTTGAGACATCATGCTGTCCTAACACGGTTAACATGAAGCCTTGATGCATCATGCCGCCCTTACAGGGTTAACATGAAGCCTTGAGACATCATGCCGCCCTTACAGGGTTAACATGAAGCCTTGAGACATCATGCCGCCCTTACAGGGTTAACATGAAGCCTTGAGGTATCATGCCATCCTTACAGGGTTAACATGAAGCCTTGAGGTATCATGCCATCCTCACAGGGTTAACATGAAGCCTTGAGACATCATGCCGCCCTTACAGGGTTAACATGAAGCCTTGAGGTATCATGCCATCCTTACAGGGTTAACATGAAGCCTTGAGACATCATGCCGTCCTTACAGGGTTAACATGAAGCCTTGAGGCATCATGCCGTCCTTACAGGGTTAACATGAAGCCTTGAGACATCATGCTGTCCTTACTGGGTTAACATGAAGCCTTGAGACATCATGCTGTCCTTACAGGATTAACATGAAGCCTTGATGCATCATGCCGTCCTGACAGGGTTAACATGAAGCCTTGATGCATCATGCTGTCCTAACAGGGTTAACATGAAGCCTTGATGCATCATGCTTGCCTCACAGGGTGAAGCCGTGAGCCTTGAGGATCTCTGTAAGATGCTAGCAGCTGTGCATTAGTCACACACTAAACGTTAATAGTCAATCTACCACTCCCCCCCCCCCCACAGACACACACATACACACACACACATACATGGACAGACTCACTGTTTGGGTTGGTTTTATCAGCTCCACCCCCCACCTCCCTCCTCTGTCCGGCTCTACCTTGTACTGTACAATACATGTTGGCACCTGAACCTGGGTAGCAGGGGCTGCCACATAGTTAGCAGCCAGTCTCATAGGGGGCGCCACTCCATGTGCCACTGTCCTATAGGGTGGTGTTTCACTGGTGAGTGTCTTCTTAGTGCTTATGTTGTGACCACTTCCCTGGGCATCACCCTCCCCTAGAATGCCGGCTTGGTGAGGGGTGCTGCTGGTGCTACACAGGGAACTCCCTACATGCAGGTCATAGTGCTGAGTATTGGTTAGCATATTGTTCTACATGAGATTTCAGTTCTCAATAAGCTCCCCTAAAGACAGCTGTGTTACCTTTCGACAATGACACCTGTAGTTCTAGCCTTGTGTTTACTAATTCCATCCCTTTTGTTTTGTACAGATTCAGCCACTTGGGCCTGCATCCAGACATCGTCATACCAGTCTGTGTCGAGTTGGTTGATGGGCGTCACCGTGCCAGTCAGTTGTCGAGTCGGTTGACTGTGCCCCGCATGGTCCACTACAAATCCCTGGTAAATACCTAGATGAACCTAAGTCAGCCTAGCTGTAAGTTAACCCTTTCAAGTTGACATTTTGCTAAAAGGTGTGCACCAACACAGCCTCGCAGAGTAACTCACTGCTACTGCTTTGGTGCACCCTTTGGGAGTGTCTCAACCCTGTAAGTTTACCATGATGCTTGAACACAGCACTGGCGAGTAACTCACCAGGGCTGCATTCCAGCATCATGGTGACTAAGGTACGATGTATGTATGCATCATGCCCTTAATGATTTAATATTCATCATGCGGACCATTCAGGAGTTATCTTAATGCATGATTTACAGTTCAATCCACGTCCCCTGTAAACACCAACCACTGTCTGTAATTGTATGTACACCCCAAGTAGACACAACTCCATGTGTATCCCCAACTCACCACCCCTGCATATATAGATAATGGTGCACACCTAGAGTTCCTTACTGAGGAAATAACAAGTGTTCCTTTGTGGGTCTTTTTTCCTTGTCATTATTAACAATCTGGCATTCTGGCTAGCAATCTGGCAATCTGTGGGGGTGGGGAATAGGTGAGGCCACTTTGACATCTGTCTTCCCCCGAAGTTGATAATAAAAGATGAATGGCAGATGTTGTTTTGCATCAAAAGGATTTACTAGTATTGAGTTCAAATTATGTCCACGGATTATTAAGGCACTGGGGGTCAGCCACTAAAATCGACATGACAACATGGGCATTGTGAGCCTTAGTGACATGCGACATGAAGAATATCAGAAATAATGACAGGGGACATGTCATTTCCTAATTAAACATCGCTACATGAGCATTTCTTAAAATTGACAGGGCAACATGGGCATTTCTTGAATTTGACATGAGGGGAGTGGGGGTAATATGAAGGAGGTGGGGGGCGACATGAGGGAGGGAGGTGGGGGTGAAATAAGGAAGGGGCAACATGAACATGGTGGGGATGACATGAGGGAGGTGGAGGGGACAAGACAGAGGTGAGTGCAACTGAGTGAGGTGGGGGTGACATGAGGGAGGTGGGGCTGACTTGAGGGAGGTGGGGGTTACATGAGGGAGGTGGGGGCGACATGAGGGAGGTGGGGTGACATGAGGGAGGTGGGGGTGACATGAGGGAGGTGGGGTGACATGAGGGACATGAGGGTGACATGAGGGAGGTTGGGGTGACGTGAGGGAGGTGGGGGTGACATGAGGAAGTTGAGTGCGACATGAGAGAGGTGGGGACGACATGAGGGAGGTAGGGTGACATGAGGGAGGTGGGGGTGACATAAGGGAGGTGGGGTGACATGAGGAAGGTGGGGGGACAAGAAAGAGGTGAGTGTGACATGAGGGAGGTGGGGGTGACATGAGGGAGTTGGGGGTTACATGAGGGAGGTGGGGGCAACATGAGGGAGGTGGGGGCGACATGAGGGTAGTGGGGGCGACATGAGGGAGGTGGGGGTGACATGAGGGAGGTAGGGGCGACATGAGTCAGGTAAGGGTGACATGGGGGAGGTAGAGGCAACATGAAGGAGATGATGGTGACATTAGGGAGGTGGGGGCGACATGAGGGAGGTGGGGGCAACATGAGGGAGATGGTATGACATGAGGGAGGTGGGGGCAACATGAGGGAGGTGGGGGCGACATGAGGGAGATGGGGGCGACATGTGGCAGGTGGGGGCAACATGAGGGAGGTGGGGGCAACATGAGGGAGGTGGGGGCAACATGAGGGAGGTGGGGGCGACATGAGGGAGATGGGGGCGACATGTGGCAGGTGGGGGCAACATGAGGGAGGTGGGGGCAACATGAGGGAGGTGGGGGCAACATGAGGGAGATGGTATGACATGAGGGATGTGGGGGCAACATGAGGGAGGCGGGGGGAACATGAGAGAGGTGGTATGACATGAGGGAGGTGGTGTGACATGAGGGATAGGGGGTGACATGAGGGAGGTGAGGATGACATGAGGGAGTGGGCGGGACATGAGATAGGTGGGGGCAACATGAGGGAGGTGGGGGCGAAATGTGGGATGTAGGGGCGACATGAGGGAGGTGGGGGCGACATGAGGAAGTGGGGGCGACGTGAGGGAGGCAGGGGCAACATGAGGAAGTGGGGGCGACATGAGGGAGGCAGAGGCGACATGAGGGAGGTGGGGGCGACATGAGGAAGTGGGGGCGACATGAGGGAGGCAGGGGCAACATGAGGGAGGTGAGATGACATGAGGGAGGTGGGGGCAACATAAGGGAGGTGGGGGCAACATGAGGGAGGTGGGGGCAACATGAGGGAGGCGGGGGCAACATGAGGGAGGTGGTGTGACATGAGGGATGGGGGGTGACATGAGGGAGGTGGTGTGACATGAGGGATGGGGGGTGACATGAGGGAGGTGGTGTGACATGAGGGAGGTGGTATGACATGAGGGAGGTGGTGTGACATGAGGGATGGGGGGGTGACATGAGGGAGCTGGGGGCCACATGAGGGAGGTGGGGGCAACATGAGGGAGGTAGGGGCAACATGAGGGAGGTGGGGGCGAAATGTGGGATGTAGGGGCGACATGAGGGAGTTAGGGCGACATGAGGAAGTGGGGGCCACATGAGGGAGGCAGGGGCGACATGAGGGAGGTGAGATGACATGAGGGATGTGGGGGCAACAGGAGGGATTTTGGGGAGATATGAGGGAGGTGGGGATGATATGAGGGAGTTGAGGATGACATGAGGGAGTGGGGGCGACATGAGAGAGGTGGGGGAGACATGAGGGAGGTGGGGAGACATGAGGGAGGTAGAGGCAACATGAGGGAGGTAGGGGCCATATGAGGGAGATGAGTGACATGAGGGAGGTGGGGGTGACATAACAGAGTTGTGGGCGACATGTGGGAGGTGGGGGCAACATGAGGGAGGTGGGGGCAACATGAGGGAAGTGGTATGACATGAGGGAGGTGGTATGACATGAGGGAGTGGGGGCGACATGAGGGAGGTGAGGATGACATGAGGGAGTGGGGGTGACATGAGATAGGTGGGGGCGACATGAGGGAGTGGGGGTGACATGAGGGAGGTGGGGGAGACATGAGGGAGGTGGGGGACATGAGGGAGGTGGGGGTGACATGAAATACTAAGCAGAGGGAAGGAGTTTGTCATTCAAAGACCCCTCACCCCCCTCTGGGTAGAGTCATGTCAGAGAATCAATATGTTTTGTTTTAATATTCAATTCTAACTATATGAATTATAAATTAAAGTTAATAGAAATGAAAATATTTACATGCAGACAGGTCAATGCCATAGACATGTGGTGCCATAAACTGCTACAGAACTAGGATTCCTTATATATACATATACAGGGGTATACGATAGAGGTATGGGGAAAAGCGTGACAAAGGGTGGGGGGGGGGGGGGCTTGAAAATGGCCAAAATTTGCGTGACATACTTTATGAATGACCTCATAGTACAATGAACAGTCGCTATTCTCTCTGCATTGCACTTACAGGGAACAACCAGCATAATAAGGGTGTGTTCCATTCTACAATTTGAATTAATATAACATTATGATGACATAGAGAAGAAGGACATTGCCCCCACAATGTGCGGTTGGGAACAGGGTAAGTTGAGAGAGATCTGGGGGGGGGGGCACTTGATGTTTCTTGACATGATGTTTGTTTGAAAACCTTGACAACCCTTGCACTTGTATGACGATTTTTGATTCCTCAGTGATTGGTCATTGATTAATAATGAGAGGGGGGTGGTAGTGTGATTGCGACAGTGATGCACACCAGAGCCTATGTTATTATGATTACACAAAACATTCTAAATGAGTCCCAACCCCACCCCCCCTCCCCTGCCCTGTGCCCGGCTATATGTACGATACGCGCGCCATTAATAGAGTGGGTTGTGTTTGGGTCAAGTGTCAGACAGGGGGGGTTAACACTGCTACCCTGACACGTAGTGGAGGTGATTAGGTTGGTGTTAAACTTAAAGCCTTTAAGGTGTTTGCCTTATGAACAAAGAAACAAATACATTGCTAGGAAATACAGGATTTAGAAGATGTAACGTACAGAGTAATAAATCCTGAGAAAATCTAGCCATTTTTGAGTACTGAATGACTGCCCCTGATAAAGTTCCCATTTTAAATAAATACCATAGAGTTCAGTGCTATATAATTGATTGCTACTTAAAAGTGGACAATTGATAAAATTAGTGTTCCCGATTTTCAGGTGATGTACCTCAAGACAAACCAAGGGCCTATTTTTCCACAGGGGACTACTGGGGAACCTAATTGGTGAGAGTTGACCATATATTGTAAATGCAATGTGTATTATACCTATATGCCTCTTGCAAAGCCACTGACCACAAAATTGAACACAGGGATTAGTGAAATAGCTCAGGGTACTCACACAGAAAACTGTGGTTTATATTTATGGCAAACTTGTGTTTATCTTCACTAAAAATGTCTGATCGTTCTTCTTCATCCCAGTTTATTCCTATAGCAATTAAAGTGGACATTATGAACACACTGTCAAACATAATAGAAGCAATTTCAATTTTCAATTTTTTTTTCAATTTTTGTTTATTCACATCCTCTTGCGAGGTAAAGGAAAGAAAATAAAGAGAGAAAATCAGATTCAGCCGATAGTTACAATGGCATCACTGATGTACAAAGTTATGGTACAAAGTTATAAGGTTTACAATACACTCTGTTATGCGTAGATCTATATAATATACGCTAAGAGCTTGCGAACTCTATATTTGACTAGGTAAAATTAACAGTACTGGCAAGTTAGGAGCTATAGAACATTCCACCTTTTGATCAGGTAGAGTAGGCCAGGTACATTTGGCAGCACCAATAAATATATATAGAGATTCTCTGTCTTTTTCAGCACCAATGAGCACCAGGTTGACTAGTAAGGGTGCGAAGACAGTGTCACAGTGTGGATCAATGAAAACAAAGAGAGAATAATTAAGAGATAATAGCACCACTCTTATTAATTAATTAACCAGGATTGGCAGAGCTTTAATTTAGTGCAGTCTTCTTACGCTTAGATCTTTTAATCTTGGACTTGTCCTTTTTCGCAAGTGATATCCTTTTTGTGGGTTTAAATTTTTCCATAATTGTAGCACAAAATTTTGATAGGTTAATTAGGACAATTGGGTCTTTGTTATTGAAGAGATTAGCCATGGTTACAGTGCTTGGGCGGGATGGTATATTGTTGGCTAGGAGAATCGATCGGTCATGATCGAAGGCGCTGCAGTGAAAGATGTAATGAAATTCATCTCCTATGTCACCACTCTTACATAAAGGGCACTTTCTCTCCGAATGCTCAACTCTGCTATACCTTCCCGTAACGATTGGCAGACTGTGGTTCCCACACCTGAATCTGCTCAGGCATGTTCTATTTTTGGCATTAAGATTGACTAGATATGTGTCAAGGTTTAGCTCATTTTTAAATATCCTGTAGTTATAACAGTGGCCAGAGTCCATAACAGTACTGTGCCAATCCTGGTGTTCTATGTCAGTGAGCCTTCTTTTCACTGTCGCTTTTAGGAAGCTGTGTGATGTATTTATGGCCTCATCACCAAAAAGATTGCCAAGCCCACTTTGGTTTAGACTATCCTGTACATGTGCAAGCCACGGCGACTGAAAGCCATCAATCATTTGCCTATCCTGCACAATTTTATAAATGATGTGGGAAATCTTGTTTGTTTTACCAGAAACAATTCTATGCCAGAAACTGACTATCCTTTGTTTGACAATACAGCTTAGCTTAAGTCGTCCCAGTTCTCCCAGTGCCATACAATTTGCTGTGCGTGCGCTCAGCTTTAGGACAAATTTACAGAAATAGCTCTGGACTCTTTCAATTTCGCGTAGGTCTGAAAAACCCCATACCTCACAGCCGTATAGTAATATTGGTACAATACATGCATCAAAAAGGTGGCATTGGATATCAACTGGGAGCTGCAGTTTCCGTGCCTTTGATAATAAACTAAAAAGGGCTCTTTTAGCTTGTGTGACCTGTTTTTTTATGGCTTGGGTAAACTTACCGTTATAATTAAACTCTATTCCCAGATATGTATAGCTGTATTGCACTTCCAGTGGTTCGCTCTGGTACAGTAACTGTGGTAGCTTCTTTACCTTGCCACGTGAGAATATTACTACCTTTGTTTTCGAGGTATTCACAGTAAGTTTCCAGTCATGGCAGTACTGCTCCAAAACATGTAGCATGCTCTGTAAGTCTTCAGTAGACTCGCTAAGTAAGATTGTATCATCGGCATACAGTAAGATATACAACTTTAGGAGTACCTGAGATTCAGGGTCAGTGCCCAGGGAGGTAACACCTTTACAATGGTTTTCAAAATAACTTTCTAGGTCGTTCAAGTATATGGCAAAAAGCAGTGGCGAGAGGTTCTCCCCTTGCCTCACCCCTACGTTGCAACTAAAATAATCTGATAGGCAACTGTCAACCCGTATACAAGACTTTGCTGCCCGATACATACTTTTTATAACGTTCAACACCTTACCATTGACATTAGATTTTAGCATTTTTACCCACAGTGAGGACCTATCCACCGTGTCAAATGCCTTTTTATAGTCTACAAAGGCACAGTATAGTCTCTTTTTTTGTGAGAGGAATAGTTCAATAATACAATGTAGGTTAAAAACATGATCGAGTGTGGAATAACCTTCTCTAAATCCCGCTTGTTCTTCTCCTAGTAGATTGTTATATTCTAAATAAGTACCTAGGCGTTTGTTTAATATCCTTGTAAACAATTTCCCCATACAGCTAAGTAGGGTTATACCTCTATAATTGTCTGGACTATTAATATCACCTTTATTTTTATATATTGGTACTATAACACCAACCGACCAGCTTTCTGGGACAATACCTGTATCTAGCACAAGGTTATAAAATGCACTGATGATGGCTAACAGATCAGGGGGACTGTTTTTAATGAACTCATTGATAATGGAGTCGTTTCCTGCAGCCTTGCCGTTTTTCAGCTTTTTAACTACTTCCTCAATTTCAGTGACTGTTATTGGTTGGTTAAAAGGCAGGTTACTGGTATCATGTGATGGAGTCCCCTGGTCAGAGCATAGATTCCCTTGGTCAGTGCCTACGTGCTCAGGCGACGTGTTCAGAGCAGTATTTAGAGTTTCAAAATGGGACCTGAAGGCGTCCAGGGAAACCTGGCCGGTTTTACTTTTGGTCCCATATGCATTGTTTAAGATTTTCCAGTAGTCTTTAGGATTTGTACTTTTTAAGTTACGTAAATTCTCATTTAGTTTCTTGTTATAGTCCAACATCGCTAATCTTAAAGTTGCCTTATATGCCTTACTGGATATTTTCAATAGCAATTTGTCTGACTCGCTCTGACTTCTCACGAATCTGTTCTTAGCACTAAATACCTCTCTCCTGGCATGTTCACACCTTTCGCTAAACCAGGGTTTTCTCGGGGACATACGTTTTCTAAAATTATTAGTGTCATCCTTGGCATTGTGATGTACAGGCTTAATAACACCAGCATGTTTACCACATTCTGTATATACCTCTGAAAACAAATTAGATATATGGTCTATGTCCTTCTGTGCTACGCAGGTACCACGGTCCCGAGTGTTGTCAATTAGGTTTCTAATCCTTTGCCTATCACATGAGTTAAGGGCCTCTTTAAATTTGGATGTCTTACTGTTCTCCCAATAAACTCTGGTGGGTGGCACCTGCATGTCACTGACTTCGGGATCACTCTGTTGATCGAAAACCTTATTAGATGGAGCCACCGTGGACAATTCCAGTATGATAGGTGAATGTACATCCGATAGGCAGGGATCAAAGGTGTCAACATGAAAACTATTAATTAAGGGAAACAGTGATGCAGATGCAATGGCATAATCTATAATGCTAGTCCCTTTACAAGTAAACTCAGAAGACTTTTTACCAAATCTGCCATTAGCAATTAGGAAGCCTGCACTAATACAGAGTTCGATTAGTTTCTTCCCATTTGAGTCTAACTTCTTATCAGTGTACACCCTATTCGCTTCTATACCAAGTTTTCTTATTGAAGATTCGTCTAGGTAAAGTTCATCTACTACATCTTCTAACCCTGTTGCATAAGCGACATGCTCACATGGCTCTATGAAGTCTTGTTTTTTTCCGGTCCTTGCGTTGAAGTCCCCTATAAGACAGATCTCACCATCCGGGTAGAGGCTTTGCATATAGATCAGGTCAGTCTGTATGTTTTCAAACTCATTACCTGTACTATAGGGGGAATCAGCTGGGGGGATATAGACAGTACCCAGTATCAGGCTATAACCTATGATTTCGGGGTCGAAATGCAACCACTGCACATATTCGTTTTCACTAGGCGTAAGGATTTTCACATGTTGTGTTAAGTCACCTTTTATAAGTGTGGCTATGCCCCCTGATTTCCTCGAGAACTTTTGTCTGTGGTGGTAAAATGGAGTAAAGCCTTCCACTTTTATATTTGTTTCATCAAGAGCATCCAGTTTTGTCTCAGACAGGCTAATAATATCGAAGTTATCATAGATATAGTCCTCCAATATTGAATAATTCAGCTTTGAGACGAGGCCACATACGTTCAGTCCTAAGATTCGCAGGCTTTTGACTTGGGCCTGGTCTTCGGTGTTTGCTGTGGACAATGGACGTGACTCGTCCAGTGTAGACGGGTCTACTCCTAGTTTGGGCGCTCTGTTGAGGTCTTCTGTATTTAATGTTTTAGGACTAGTACTATGTCCATGGGGAGATGTTAGCGGTATAACATCATCGGAGCTTGCCCCCATGGACTCTGATCCCATGCTCTGGGCACCATCGACTGCCAGCTGGGGTGGTGTGGTTGGAGCCCTACATTATAAACCATTCCAGAATGCATTGGGGTGCTTGCTGGCATTTGAGCAAAACTGTGTGGCATCTGAGCAAAGCTGTGTGGCATTTGGGGATATGGGTGATGGCCATAGCTTTGGGGTGGCGTGTATGGCACGGCCTGTGCATATCTAGACATGCCCGCCTGTTGATCTTGGTGTGCAAGGTTGCCATGAGACTCGGCTTGGCCTTGCACAGGTAACTTTGAGTTAATACCCTTTTCTTGCAGGCATTGAAGAGTTGCTGCAATCAAGGTATGTAGCTCAGGATAACTCTGGCTTTTGGAGTGCATCTCATGGTCCTTGGGTGGTTGTGGGGAGGACCTGCGGTTTTGCTTGGTCTTTTTTCCCTTGTTCCGCGTCAATCTCGGCGGCCCTTCGGATACAGCATCTGTACTTGGGTGATTCTCTCTGCTGTCCAGCTTGGAGAACTTATTCTGCACTGGGACCTGTCCCCAGTCGTTAGCCCTCTGCTGCCTATGCGTGGGTTGTGCACCTTGCTGTTCCTTCGGCTGTTTTTTCCTCTGCTGCCTGGGGACTGACCAGCTGTCTGTTACTGTTTCAGGGTGCTGGTTTCCTCCAGGAGCTTTCACACTAGGGTCGGAAGTTGTTGGTGTTGGTGTTACCTGTGTACCCTGTCTCTCCCCCACAATCACTAGTTTCAGGTTGGCTGCTATCTGCTTCAGTCCTGATTCTCGTAGATGTAGCTTGTCCTTCTGTAGGACGCTGGGGAGATACTTAAATGTGGGGTTGTGGTCCACATAGCGGGTCGTCTCGGACTGCAATGACTCTAAGAAGACATTGACCTTGTCAATACGGTCATTGAGTTGGGGGTTGTCAAACCTACGGATTATTCCAGATAGGATCACCTTTGATCCTTCGCAATAGAACCCGATATCCTTTATCAGGGCCTGAAACTCGGCCTTTATGTCAGTAAAGGATCCATTCTCAATATTGTTTGTTCCACAGTGAATTATAACGTACTGTGGCTTACTTCCAGAGAGCACATCTCCGATGCGGCGCTGCACATCTTTGATCGTCCCACCAGAGGTGACATCAACCACCACACTTTCGTCTCCCATAAACTTGTCGACCCGTTTCAACATTGAGTCTGAGAGTATGACTGCTTGTGGTGTGGATGTATTGGCACCTGTTGTTGTGGTCGAGCTAGTGGTTGTCTCACTGGCACTCGCAGGGACCACAGGCGGGGTGAAGTTGTCCTTTCGGATCTCCTCTCTCAAGCTCTCAAGGGTGACACCCATGAGGTTAAACAGCACTGTTGAACCTTCAAAATGCACTGTGGAACTTTTAAACACACTGAAGAACCCTATGAACACAGTGGAATGTGTTAAGGCCCTGGGGACCCGTATGAATACACTGGGGAATCTTATACATGCATTGGGGAACACTGTTAATTCACTGCAAAACTTGTTAAGTTTTCCATCAGAATGGGGCATGTGCGCTGTTAACCCCCTCTGGTTTGCAGCAGTTGAGATGCCACTACAAGATGGCGGCACGGCGGGAACTCGGTTCACTGGTACCCCCCGTGCAGGTGTCAGAGGTCGGCAACCAGCATCGGGAAGCGGCCCACATTGGGGTCCATAGGGAGCTTGGTAAGCCGTCCTTCACCTCCCCCTCTCCCAGCACCGAGGCAGTCATACAGGATTAACTCTGGACAAACACTGACAATGTACCTCATCCACACACAGGAGCCGTGTCATTTGGTGTGTTTCAATTTAGCAATTTAGCAATTAGGGCCGACATCGAGGAGGACCACACACGGACCCATGCCTCCTCCCGGTTCACGGGGGAGCCCCGGGAGTTGAGCCGTACCGCACACGGGAACGGGGCTTCACGGGGGACGGGGCCTGCAGCATATCCCCCCGCCACCCCTGGCACACAGGCCGTCCACAAGCAGGGGATTTCCCGGACCTAGCACTGCCACCACGCTGCCTCCCTCCCTGCCTCCCACTCACTACTGAAGGAGGAGTACAGGAGAGAGGAGAGGATGCTGGACTACTGTAGTACATTCACCACTGTCACATGGACATCAACACCCTGAGGATCTACCTGAACACAGGAGTCACACAGAGTGAGGACGGGTTGTGTTGAATCTCTACCAGGGACTGAGGGAGTGCTGGTGTGGAGACTGGAGGGGCAGGGAGAGCCTCCACCGGAACATGTGCGCTGAGTGGTAGCAGACCTGACTACAGGTACTCACCCCTCCCTCCCAGCTCCCAGACACTACACACAGGGTTAGACAACACTAGACAAGGTAAGTCACCCAAACACAGGAGGATTACCACCTCAGGAGGACTGTCACACTGTGTTTTGTATACAATGATGCTGTTGTTTGTAGGAGTCAGGGAGGCTCCCACCCCTCCCCCTCTCACTGAGCTAAAAATAGCTCTGATGTCAGGTGTATCACTGACTGGTACTATTGGCACTGCGGCACTGACTGCAGCATTGTTGTTGTTGTTATTGTTATTGTTGTCGTGAATGGGTTGACATGCTGTGCTATAATTGTTGTTGTTGTTGGGAATGATACACATGTGGGGCCTCACCCTACAAACGTCTCCATCACCCTACACACGTCTCCCTCACTCTACACACGTCTCCCTCCCTCTACACACGTCTCCCTCACTCCACACACGTCTCCCTCACTCTACACACGTCTCCCTCCCTCTACACACGTCTCCCTCACTCCACACACGTCTCCCTCCCTCTACACACGTCTCCCTCACTCCACACACATCTCCCTCACCCCACACACGTCTCCCTCACTCTACACACGTCTCCCTCCCTCTACACACGTCTCCCTCACTCCACACACGTCTCCCTCACTCCACACATGTCTCCCTCACTCCACACATGTCTCCCTCACTCCACACACGTCTCCCTCACTCCACACACATCTCTCTCACTCCACACACATCTCCCTCACCCCACACACGTCTCCCTCACTCTACACACGTCTCCCTCCCTCTACACACGTCTCCCTCACTCCACACACGTCTCCCTCACTCCACACACGTCTCCCTCACTCCACACACGTCTCCCTCACTCCACACACGTCTCCCTCACTCCACACACGTCTCCCTCACTCCACACATGTCTCCCTCACTCCACACACGTCTCCCTCACTCCACACACATCTCTCTCACTCCACACACATCTCCCTCACCCCACACACGTCTCCCTCACTCTACACACGTCTCCCTCCCTCTACACACGTCTCCCTCACTCCACACACGTCTCCCTCACTCCACACACGTCTCCCTCACTCCACACATGTCTCCCTCACTCCACACATGTCTCCCTCACTCCACACACATCTCTCTCACTCCACACACATCTCCCTCACCCCACACACGTCTCCCTCACTCTACACACGTCTCCCTCCCTCTACACACGTCTCCCTCACTCCACACACGTCTCCCTCCCTCTACACACGATTCCCTCACCCTACACATGTCTCCCTCACCTTACACATGTCTCCCTCACCCTACACATGTCTCCCTCACCCTACACATGTCTCCCTCACCCTACACACGTCTCCCTCACCCTACACACGTCTCCCTCACTCTGCACACATCTCCTTCACCCTACACACGTCTCCCTCGCCCTACCCCAGTGGGCACAAAATTCAGTCCAACGTTGAATCAACATTGTATCAACATTGAATCAACATTGTATCAACATTGAATCAACATTGACAACCATATATCATTTACCTAGGGTGGTGGGAGATTGATTGAATGGTTACTTGATTGAATTTTCCCCCCACGAACTGTTACACATCCCTTACTGAGTGTATTGGTCAAAATCCTGTAAGGGCAGCCTGGTGCTTTAACGAGTTTTAACTCTTTAATGACAATATAGTGGTTTAACCCTCTAAGGGCAGCATAGAGGTTTAGTGTAATTAATATTACTCAGAGTCAAGGCAGTACCCAGCCAACATGCTGCCTGAAGGGGAGGTTAGGGTTGGGGGGGGCTGTTTTTTTGTGGTGCGATTGTTGTTTGTATCCCCTGACACTCCTCTGTCATCATCTACACCCTGCCACACACCCTGACACTCCTCAAGATGGGTAGGGATGTATCAGGGCGGACAGGAGTGTATCAAGACGGGTAGGGATGTATCAGGGTGGACAGGAGTGTATCAGGCTCGGTAGGGATGTATCAGGGGGGACAGGAGTGTATCAGGCTCGGTAGGGATGTATCAGGGTGGACAGGAGTGTATCAAGACGAGTAGGGATGTATCAGGGTGGACAGGAGTGTATCAGGCTCGGTAGGGATGTATCAGGGGGGACAGGAGTGTATCAGGCTCGGTAGGGATGTATCAGGGTGGACAGGAGTGTATCAGGCTCAGTAGGGATGTATCAGGGGGGACAGGAGTGTATCAGGCTCGGTAGGGATGTATCAGGACGGGTAGGGATGTATCAGGGCGGACAAAAGTGTATCAAGACGAGTAGGGATGTATAAGGGTGGACAGGAGTGTATCAGGCTGGGTAGGGGGTATCATGGTGGAAAGGAGTGTATCAGATTAAGCAGGGGTGTATCAGACCGGACAGGCGTGTATCAGGCTCGGCAGGGGTGTATCAGGCCAGGCAGGAATTTATCAGGACCGTTAGGAATGTATCAGGGCAGACAGGAGTGTATCAGGCCGGGCAGGAATGTATCAGGACCGTTAGGAATGTATCAGGGCAGACAGGAGTGTATCAGGCCGGGCAGGAATGTATCAGGGCGGGTGGGGATGTATCAGTATGTATCAGTATGGGAAGGAGTGTATCAGGATGGGTAGGGATGTATCAGGATAGAAAGGAGTGTATCAGGACGGGTAGGGATGTATCAGGGTGGAAAGGAGTGTATGAGGCTCGGTAGGGATGTATGAGGCTTGAAAGGAGTGTATGAGACTGGACAAGAGTGTATCAGGCTAGGTAGGGATGTATCAGGGCAGACAGGAGTGTATCAGGATGGGCAGGAGTGTATCAGCACACACTCTATACTGAAAGTGAATGAAAATATTATCTACAAACAAACATTAAAGCTACATTCCCAGCAAGGAGAACAGGAATTTGTGGGGCTACCCATATGGATTACTAAACCCCACATGCAGCATTGTATTTTCTTTCAATCAACTGGTAAAATGAACCCTATCAACTGGGACATATCTTAAAAAAAACGAAAGACACTCTTAGGCCAAAAAAAAAAGAAGTTGTGTTTCCGGTCACCCGAACCTAATGACCTTCAGCTATCCTAAATGCCATCCTTTGAAAAATAAAAAGGGAGGACAACTTTTGTATGACAAAAACAGAACTGATAATGGCTTAATTGGAGAGATATTGGTTCTACACTATCAAATAACCACTTAAAAATGTGATTCTCCCATACAACTCACCTCAAGACCCTAAAAAGAAATCCTAAAAAAAAATTAAAAGACTGACCGACCTACCCTAGATTTTTGGTCCGTGTTACCTGAACACAGATTATTTTTTTGTTTGGCCTAAGTCCCCCAGATCAAGCAATAACCTTTTATCTTAGGGTCCACTGAGACCTTTTGTCACAGGCTGGGTGAAAAAAATTGTGCCAAGAGGGAAACTATATTGTTGTTAAGAGTTCCATTGATTGGCAAAAAAAAGAATTTTCCATTCCTTTTTTTATTATATCAAAACGGATGGAATCTTTTGACATCAACCCCAAATTTTTACCCCCCCACTCCCGCTGTTCCTTATTGTACTATACTCTATTAAACATCCAGAACCCTCATATTAACTGCAACTAGACTTTTGGAACACTGTTCATTCTACCTGCGGTAATTTGGCTTGCAATTCCCAGCCTAGCACAGGCCCCAATGAAAAAAAAAAAAAAAAAAAAAATCCGACCCTACCTACCTACCTACCTAGTTTTTTCATGATTTTACTGGAAACACACCTTTTCTTTTTCTTGGCCTTATTGATAATAAGGGGGATAGTTTGGATATTGTGGTCACAGATACATGGGATATCAATATTTTCTAAAACCAGCCCCTTCGGGGACTGGGGGGGGGGAGTAGTTTTGGGAGCAAAATGTAACTTGTTTGTATAGGCTTACTCTCATTAGGCCTACATTGCCTCCACCCCCCCCCCCCCAGTGATTCGGTTTGTGCTTTGTTGCTAGGCCTCTGTACGAGAGTATTTGTCTTATCACCTATAATGGGTGTTGTTTTTTCTTTAATGGTAATTTAATTTTAAAAATACTTTGATTGAGAGGATTATTACCAGGGTTCGCGCTAACCACTAGCCAAATCGCCAATGGCGAATCAAAGTTGAATTTGGCTAATGCTACTGCCTGAAAATTCGCCAAATTGGCTAATTGTGATTGAGGGAATGATTTTACCTAATCACTATAGCCATGTTATATATCATTGGAAAGGGGAAATTACCGAGAAGGCAGCCAGTTTGATTATATTCTGATGTAACTTCATTATGAACATTCTCAAAAGAAAAACTTTATTCCAGGCCCAGAAATTTAGATCTTTGAAACTATAGGCAAGAGTAACCTATCAGTGCCTTCTCTAGGTGATAGTGTCAGAGGGGGAATTTTGGGTGGAGAAGTGAGAAAGCAGGAGTTAGTGAGAGCAGGACTGGGAGAGGATGGCGCTAGATAAGCTTGGATCATTATATGGCCTTTTAAAAAAAGAAAAGAATTCTTGGAAACTTTAATCAACATCAAACGGTACAGTTTGTGAAACACTGATTTTTCAAGCCATAACCACTCCCCTTTTAAAAGGAATGAAAACAATGGCAATTCTATCCCTCTCTTCAAGATACCTTCCCATTTTCAAATTTTCACAAAATTTATTTACATATTGCTGTATTATGAACTGCGCCCAAATTGTGATAAGAATTCACAGTTTACTAGTCAAGTAATTAGACAATTCCTATGGGTAAGCCAGAAAGTAAGTCTTGGAAGACCATGTTGAATGGTATGAGAATTAAATCTCAAATGATTTTAAAAAGACCAGAAAGTTTGGCTAATCAATGTCGAATTTGGCTAATCAAAATAGCCATAAATTCGCCAAACTGGCTAATAGAATACATGCACTAGCGCTAACCCAGATTACCATATATGAACTGGTTCATAGACTGAAAATTTTGCTTCATCTGGTACCCCGAGAGCACTCTATGTTAAGGCAATCACAATATAGAATTTCTAACCAGCGAAAGATTGACCCATTTTTATATACATAGGGTAATCAACTGGTACATAGGGACGCTATGTCTAGGGTCCCAGTTAAACCCCCGCAAGTAAGATCTGCAGGTTTAAACTTAGACTCACACACCAGGTTGTCGGCCTGCCCACTGACCTGAGCTGGTCGTACTGGTGTTAAAGGCGCAGATCTCGGTACCCCTCCAGCGACAGTCGGAGTGGAGTCGGGACAGGTACTCAGCCCTATATATAGGGATTCTGGGCTAAAAGTGATAAAACGTAGGTCTTGAACCTTTGATTGGCCAAGTCTCTGACGACCTGCTAAGTGGGAGAAGGACAAAAGGTACCATTTACCTCCCACTGAGGCCTAATGGCCACTGATCCGTGCTACCCTCAACTAACCTTCACACAGGTAGTACATGTCGTACTAGATCAGGGTATTACAACTGTCTCAGATCTACTGAGCACAATGTGCACAAGCGCAGTTCAGGGTCAGTGTCTGTGATTGTGAGGCTCAATAGGAGTTACCAGTCTGCGCTATTTATGTGTGATTGGGGATCAACAAAGCAGAGCAGAGGGAGACACACTCTATAGTGATAACTATTCTTGTAGTCAACCTGTCCAACTACAGGAGAGTTGTCAGCGAACTGAGAAGGGGGCACTGACCTATAAACTGCACTGGTCAACTAATGTGACTAAGCCCAGAAGAACACATCAGGACCCACCTAGGAGAGAAACATGATCTGTGTTCAGTATGTGGTAAACAATTCAGTCAGCTTGGTGTCTGTAGAGACACATGATGACCCACACAGGGGAGAAACTCCATGTGTGTTCAGTCTGTGCTAAACTATTTAGGGAGTGGTAATTTTTTAACAACAGGGGGGGGTCGGTGGATTTTCGCGCGAGCGGGTCAAAATTGTTTTGGTCCCCCCCACGGAAGGGGTCACAAATTTTTCGGTCCCCCCCTAGGCAGGTTGAAAATGAGCGCGGCCGACCCCTTTGAGCTATAGTAACGTGCGGGCTTTTTCACTAAAAAGGGGCGTAATTTTTTTGGTCCCCCCCTCAAGAGGGGTCCAAATTTTTTTGGTCCCCCCCCTTCAAGGGGTCCAAATTTTTTTGGTCCCCCCCCCAAATCCACCAACCCCCCCCTGTTGTTAAAAAATGACCACTAATAGTCAGCTTGGTGTCCTGTAGACACATGTGAGGACCCACACAGGAGAGAAACCCCATGTGTGTTCAGTCTGTGGTAAACCATTTGATCCTCCCCCCCTCCAGGGTGTTGTCCTTTTAGTCAGGGCTGTTATGGTAAATTTCAAGACATCGATGACCAAGGGCCCAAATTTTGCCCAGTTGTCATAAATAACATATATGTTGATATCATAAGGGGTGCCAAAGTGAGGGGTGGCTTTGAGGGGCATAAGACCCCTTTTTGGGGTCCTGGTCCATAAATTTTGTTAAATTTCTCATAATTGATGCAAATATAACAACTTTATCAATGTTTATGCGTAAAAATCAAAGGATTACACCCAACAGTATGTACTTCAAAATGTTTGAGTGCTATTGAGGTCCCAAGGTCAAGATCAAGGTCACTTGATCCATGATACTTTATGATTTCAGGGAATAGTTCAACCATTTCGTATATACACTATTTCTCTTAAGTCAAAAGTGAGTGGATGCTTTTAGGTGCTTTGCCTCACAAGATGAACTTCTCATTTAATGTACTAATGTATTGGTAACACTTATTTCGACATTGATATTGGAAATTATTGGTATATGTGAAGAAATATGAAACCTTTGAAAATTAGTTATACTCAAATATGCTCGGTGGTTGCCACCTTATGACACATAGTAGCGACAAATATCTTACATTACATGATTTTTTAAAGATTTTTTTGGCCATTTGACCTTGACCTACTTTTTATAGGTTGAATAACACAAAAGCGATCTTCAGCATTTGGAGACTTCCGATGTAAATAATTCATTGCTTTTAAGTTATGATATGGTACCTACAAGTGGGGTATTTTGGTTAAAGTAAAGGGAAGGTACTCAGGTATGTGCTTTTGTACTAAGTGATAGCCCACACATAGACTCAGAGCAGATTATGAGATAGTTATTTATATATGTTTACTATTGGTGATCAGAGGGATGTTCAAAATGATTAAAGGTCTCCATATAGGCTCAGAGCCTGCCCTTAATTTATAAGTCCAGTAATCTTTGACAATTATTGCTTGCAAATCATCTCCCTCTGGCATAGAAGCATGAATGAACCTTCCTTAATTAGGGTAATAGGTAGAGCTATGGACATCATTGCATATGATAAACACTAGCATTGTTTCAATGTTGCCTATTATTGTGATGCCTTACAATAACTAAAACAATAATTATAGAGGGCTGTGTAACATAGTACAACTGACTACTGGGAGAGAATGATCTCTTTGTTCACAGATATATATGAATTGGATCTCTAGAAATGCTGCTGTTGGAGGCAGTAGGCCATTGGAATATCCCTAGTAGCAAATCCACATAGGGCCAAATTGTTTTTTGCTGGGGCAGATCTCAGTACCTGGGTTTTACCTGGGCTAGTGGCTTGGATTCAGGCACAGCCCAAACAGGTTGCCCAAATTAGGAAAACTGATTAAAGCCCATTTTAAGCCCATAGATTCTGGTCATTGGGTTTTGGAGCAGCCCCATGAGGGCTGCCTAATGTGGGCGCAGATTAGTTTCAAAGTCGGCTACCTGGTCTGGGCTGAGGTGGGGTGTGGTCAGGTCAAACTTAGGTGATAGTTCTGGAATATGACACTAGATGGCCCTTACTATACAATATGTAGACATTTCATCCAAACAAGGACCTTTTTTTCAGTAGTACAATGAAACAAAAATAGGATACTAAGTTGCAGGTATTTTAAGCAAATTATAGGTAATAATGAACAGATTTTCTAAAGGTTTTGAAATGTATGAAGGTTCCTGTTTGAATATGCAAAATAAGGTTCTCCAAGTAGCAATAAACCATAGACCCCATACCTGTCACTTTCAGATTACCTTAAATAGGGGCACATGCTTGATGCTTGTAGGAACTATAGGCTTCAAGGCCAATAAGTCCCTAAATCAGATGGGTGTGACTTGTCTCATCTTCATGGCTCAAAACTGATGATCATACTTCATGCTTGTCCATAACTGGATAGGAAGAGTATGATTCAACCTTGGGTGCATTAATTAGCAGCACTTGGTATTTTCTAGTCAATAATTGTTCAGTGTGGGCTTGCTGTTGTGGAAGGCAGCATATTTTCATTCTCTCAGTCTCAGGGGAGAGGAGGGTTGGACTCTATGCTAGGTTGCCAGCCAGAGAGATTGAGGCCCTTTCAGGACAATTCTAGAGCAACAGCATAAATAAATCATATCTATACCAGTAGGTGTATACCCTCTTTAATGCAATACTGACCTCAAACACATTGCTGAGTAGTATAAGCATCAGTATCAGCAGTAAGACATGTAGATAACATAGTATACATGGCAGGAATCTTAATTTTTTAAGGTTTTGTATGGAAAAGCATCTCAAAATCCAAGATGGCTGCCACATAGGGTCTACAAAATGGTTCGATTGAATTCCCTGACCTCTTACTTGCACTCTTCAAATTGTTATTTGTTTTCCTAAGTTAATTAGAAACAAAGAGCTCTTTCAAGTTTTCGTTATAAGCCATTTAGGAATATGGTGGCCATATTTGATAGGAATTTTAAATTGACTGGCCCCAAGTTTCAAATCCTTTTTCATGTTGGTAAGCTTAGGTCTACTGAGTCTCATTGATCTAGTTTTATTTGTTCCTATGTTTTCCCAATTTATAAGAATACAAGGGTAATTAACTAATTAATCATTGTTTTGAACAAATTATGCTAATTAGGTAAAACTGAAAATTTGAATTCTGGTGTTGTTCTATTCACAAGAGCTATTTCTTTAAGAACTGACCCTTTTTGAATATACATATGGGTGTTTTTGCCATCATTGCCATGCTATATATAGGGTAATTTACCTGATCTAATTAGATACACTAATTAGAGGCCTAGGTATGCAAATGCCAGAATGGCCCCAAGCAGATTCTGATTCTCTGGTAAAAACTGAATAAGAATCATTCATTGTGCATAAAAATATGATTGTGGCGAGCAGAATAAAGAATTGACCTGTTCATTGTAAGCAGTTTGCAATTTTAACAGAGTTCATTAAAGTGACAACAAGCATGTCATTTCTTAACACTTTTCTGCAATTAGTATATCGTTGCAAAGCTGATGCCCGGGGCTATCATCTCCATGTCATTTTGAAGATCTATGTGTCATTTGTTTGACACAGGAGTTAATGTTCTAAAGACATTGTTGGAAAAAGAGGCATTTTTGGAAAGTATGACCTTGAAAAATGACCTTGACCTTGAGTAATGAGCATACCCATGAATAAGTAACTACATATGTATGTTGTCAGTATCTCTGGGAGTTTATAGACCTAGACACTACATATTTATGGTGATAACATTAGTCATACCAGTTCCAGACTTTTAACTTTTTTCATGAAAAATCTGAGTTTACAAGGGGCCCCTCGGCCCCCTGGCCATAGTTTTTGTTGGCACCCCTTCTGAAATCATTAATTACATATTTTTCTATCCATAAAAGAAATTTGGTGCTTTGGTCACATCTGTCTTGAATTGGCCCTGGCCAATGCATAACAGCCCTGACTATTTGTGAAGTAGTTACTTTCAGGTTTTTCTCATTACAGTCAGGACCTGTGTCTGTCTCCTGTCTGTCTCGGGGGGGGTGGGGGTGGGGGGGGGGGGGGTAGTTGACAAACTCACTTATGGTTGCTGTTAGGTCCCTGGTTGATACACTCCAAAAAGTTTGGAATGATGCATCAATGCAGTGCAGCGAACTATTCACCGATGCTTCATTGGTGCAACATCACAACAAAATATATACGGTTTCAAGAGAAAGGATGTTATCAAATATCTGGCACCCTAACATCTAGCTAGGAACATCACCTCAAATTACCCTTTTATACATCGCAAAATACCCTTTTATATATCACATGAGTAAATTATATTAGAAAAGCAATCTCCTTGGAGTATAGTACATAACATGCGTTCTCATTGATAAAAAGGGAGTAACCTTTTTCAACATTCCTCACAATCTCTGCTGCCAAAGCTGAGGGAGTGCACCCCCCTCTCTGCACAGGTGTGACAGTGAGTGACAGCCACGTGCAGGCTGTTTCCACGCCACCTGTTGACAAGTTTTGCCGTGTTCTATTAAAAGATCTGAGTCACCTGGTCCACGGCAGGTAAACCAGTGGCTGCTACTATATGAATAATATTCCCAAGGCCAGCTCTCTGCCACAAGCATTCCCTCCTACAGTCCTGCACATTCTCAATCTCATGGTGGAGCAGCAGCAGATCAGACACGTGTACAGAGCTGCCTATAGAGGTTACCCCCTCCCAACCTGCTTGCCACTCTTTAGATTTAAAGATGAGCATGCCTACGGATCCAGGCAGCCCTTGTATTACTACTACATTAAATATCAATTGTAAATGCGGTATATTAATTAACAAGTTCACAGAGACGTTCCCAACCTCCAAACTCCCACCCCAACCTCCCTACTCCGTCCCCAACCTCCCTACTCTGTTCCTAACCTCCCTACTCCATCCCCAACCTCCCTACTCCGTCCCCAACCTCCCTACTCCGTCCCCAACCTCCCTACTCCGTCCCCAACCTCCCTACTCCGTCCCCAACCTCTCTACTCCGTCCCCAACCTCCCTACTCCTTCCCAACCTCCCTACTCTGTCCCCAACCTCCCTACTCCGTCCCCAACCTCCCTACTCCGTCCCCAACCTCCCTTCCCCCCCAACCTCCCTTTCCCCCCCAACCTCCCTACTCTGTCCCCAAACTCCCTACTCCGTCCCCAAACTCCCATCCCCCCCCCCCCCAACCTCCCTACCCTGTCCCCAACCTCCCTACTTCATCCCCAACCTCCCTACTCTCCCCAACCTCTTGACTCTGTCCCCAACCTCCCTACTATCCCCAACCTCTTGACTCTGTCCCCAACCTCCCTACTCCGTCCCTGTTGGGGGTGAAATGAGGGAGATCGGAGCACCATGAGGGAGTTGGGGGTGACATGTGGGAGATGGGACTGACATGAGGGTGATGTAGGCATCATGAGGGAGTGGGGGTGACATGAGGGAGAAATTCATTTAGATTGTTTCAACCAGAAGAGGACCACTTAATTTACCTAGATCATCACAACAAGAAAAGTGGCCCATAAATGCAATTAGATTGTCACAAACAGAAAATAGGCCCCTAAACTCACTTAGATTATCAAAACCAGAAAAGGGACTAAAACCATAAAAAATTTCAGAATTGGCACCTGAATTGACTGAACTGTAACTACCAGAAAAGAGGCCCCTAAATTGACTTAGACTGTTACAGCCAGAAAAGAGGCCCCTAAATTCACTTAAGTTGTTTCAACTAGAAAAGTGCCCCTGAATTAACGTTCAACAAGAAAAGTGGCCCCTAAATTTACTATAAATCTCACTACCAAAAATTAGGCCCCTAAATTCACTTAGACATTTATAACCAGAAAAGGGCCCCTAAATATATTATGACAGTCAATGCTAGAAAACAGGCCCTTAAATGTATCATGACAGTCAATGCTAACAAAACAGGCCCTTAAATGTATCATGACAGTCAATGTTAATAAAAAAAAGGGCTCCTAAATATATCATGACAGGCAATGCTAGAAAAAAGGCCCCTAATTATATCATAATCTATATACTCAGGTGTGAATGATGATGTATCACTTTGTCTGAGTGATTAAGACTGGCATTGGTGTGGTGTTTGAGTGGGGTATGTGGGTGTTCGTTCTGTGGGGTAGGTGTGGGGTTTATGGGCTAAGCCTGAGGGGTTTGTTATGGTGGCAATTGCTATCCTGAACCTCTTCTAGTGAGAAGGCATCAGTAGGATATCCTAAACAATGAGGCTCTAACACTGGTATGATATCCTATAACACTATCTAACACACTGCTGGCATGGGTTCTGTGGATCAGTGTGGGTCTGTACGGTTGATGATGGGTTGGTGTAGGGACTGTGGGGTTGGTGTCGGGTTAGTGTAGTGTAATGAATCATGCCCAAGTCATGGATAGAATGAATGAAGCATCATGCAGAACTTACAGAGTGCTTAATTGAGCTTTTAAGCCCATTGATGACAATGTACTGTGGAACCCGTTAAGGGCAGCATACTACTTTAATGGGCATGTAAAGTTAGTACATCTGATGTATGGGACAAAAAAATACATTTCCCTAAAAATGAGTCAGGAGGTTCATAAATAATATATTTGGCTTCCTATCTGTTTCATCTGTGGGAGTGGGGGGGACATGTGGGAGATGGGGACTTCAGGTGGGAGAAATTCACTTAGATTGTTTCAACCAGAAAAGGACCACTAAATGTACCTAGATTGTCAGAACAAGGAAAGTGGCCCCTAAATACAATTAGATTGTCACAAACAGAAAATGTGCCACTAAACCTACTTAGATTATCAAAACCAGAAAAGAGCCTTTCAATTTATCCATCAAAACCATAAAAAACTGTCTCAGAAATGGCCCCTAAATTCACTAAACTCTCACTACCAGAAAAGAGGCCCCTAAATTAACTTAGATTGTTTTAACTAGAAAAGTGCCCCTGTATAAACATCGATTGTCACGGGGTTGATGTTGGGTTAGTGTGGGGACTGTGGGGTTGATATGGGGTTAGTGTAGGGACTGGGGGTGATGTAGGGTTAGTGTAGGGACTTTTGGGTTGATGTAGGGTTAGTGTAGGGACTGTGGGGTTGATGTGGGAGGTGCTTAATTTAGCTTTTAAGCCCTTTAATCACAATATAGTGTGCAACCCTTTGTGGGGTTAGTGTAGGGACTGTGGGGTTGATGTGGGGTTAGTGTAGGGACTGTGGGGTTAATGTGGGGTTAGTGTAGGGACTGTGGGGTTGATGTGGGGTTAGTGTAGGGACTGTGGGGTTGATATGGGGTTAGTGTAGGGACTGTGGGGTTGATGTCTGGTTAGTGTAGGGACTGTGGGGTTAATATGGGGTTAGTGTAGGGACTGTGGGGTTGATGTGGGGTTAGTGTAGGGACTGTGGGGTTGATGTGGGGTTAGTGTAGGGACTGTGGGGTTGATGTGGGGTTAGTGTGGGGACTGTGGGGTTAATATGGGGTTAGTGTAGGGACTGTTGGGTTGATGTGGGGTTAGTGTAGGGACTGTGGGGTTGATGTGGGGTGAGTGTATGGACTGTGGGGTTGATGTTGGGTTAGTGTAGGGCCTGTGCGGTTGATGTGGGGTTAGTGTAGGGACTATGGGGTTGATATGGGGTTAGTGTAGGGACTGTGGGGTTAATACGGGGTTAGTGTAGGGACTGTGGGGTTGATGTGGGGTTAGTGTAGGGACTGTGGGATTGATGTCTGGTTAGTGTAGGGACTGTGGGGTTGATATGGGGTTAGTGTAGGGACTGTGGGGTTGATATGGGGTTAGTGTAGGGACTGTGGGGTTGATGTGGGGTTAGTGTAGGGACTGTGGGATTGATGTCTGGTTAGTGTAGGGACTATGGGGTTGATATGGGGTTAGTGTAGGGACTTTTGGGTTGATGTGGGGTTAGTGTAGGGACTGTGCGGTTGATGTGGGGTTAGTGTAGGGACTGTGGGGTTGATGTCTGGTTAGTGTAGGGACTGTGGGGTTAATATGGGGTTAGTGTAGGGACTGTGGGGTTGATATGGGGTTAGTGTAGGGACTGTGGGGTTGATGTGGGGTTAGTGTAGGGACTGTGGGATTGATGTCTGGTTAGTGTAGGGACTGTGGGATTAATATGGGGTTAGTGTAGGGACTGTGGGGTTGATATGGGGTTAGTGTAGGGACTGTGGGGTTGATGTCTGGTTAGTGTAGGGACTATGGGGTTGATATGGGGTTAGTGTAGGGACTTTTGGGTTGATGTGGGGTTAGTGTAGGGACTGTGCGGTTGATGTGGGGTTAGTGTAGGGACTGTGGGATTGATGTGGGGTTAGTATAGGGACTGTTGGGTTGATATGGGGTTAGTGTAGGGACTGTGGGATTGATGTGGGGTTAGTGTAGGGACTGTGGGGTTAATATGGGGTTAGTGTAGGGACTGTGCGGTTGATGTGGGGTTAGTGTAGGGACTGTGGGATTGATGTGGGGTTAGTATAGGGACTGTTGGGTTGATATGGGGTTAGTGTAGGGCCTGTGGGATTGATGTAGGGTGAGTGTATGGACTGTGGGGTTGATGTTGGGTTAGTGTAGGGCCTGTGCGGTTGATGTGGGGTTAGTGTAGGGACTTTTGGGTTGATGTGGGGTTAGTGTAGGGACTGTGGGGTTGATATGGGGTTAGTGTAGGGACTGTGCGGTTGATATGGGGTTAGTGTAGGGACTGTAGGGTTGATGTGGGGTTAGTGTAGGGACTATGGGGTTGATGTCTGGTTAGTGTAGGGACTATGGGGTTGATATGGGGTTAGTGTAGGGACTGTAGGGTTGATGTGGGGTTAGTGTAGGGACTGTGGAATTGATGTGGGGTTAGTCTAGGGACTGTGGGGTTGATGTGGGGTTAGATGTGGATCGATGTGGGAAGTAAGAGAGGTGTAGGAAATGTAAAAATGGTACAATGCATTAATGAATAATACTCTTAGAGTGCTGGGTGGTGTGGGGGAGGTATGGGTATGCTATGGGGGTGCAGGGTTTCGGGTGCTTTGGGGATGGTTTGTGTCTGGAGGGGTTCGGTGGGGTTGGTGTGGGTATTCTGTAGGAGTTGTGTGTATGCTTTGGGGGGGATGCTGTGAGTTATGGGGTGGTGGAGCTGTGGGGGTGGAGCTGTGGGTATACTGTCAATGGTTTTGGGAAGGTCGGTATGGGACGGGGGTGCTGTAGGGGTGGTTAGTATGGTATCGGGGTTGTTGGTATTGTGGGGGGGTTGTTGATATAGTGTATCGGTGCTATGGGGGTCGTTGGTATGTTGTAGGGGTTGTTGGTATGGTGTGCGGATGGTTGGTATGGTGTGGGGGTTGCTGGTATGGTGTGGGGGTTGTTGGTATTATGCCGGGTTGGTTGGTATGGTGTGGGGATGGTTGGTATGGTGTGGGTGTGGTTGGTATGGTGGGGGGTTGGTTGGTATGGTGTGGGTGTGGTTGGTATGGTTTTGGGGTGGTTGGTACGGTGAGGGGGTGGTTGATATGGTGTGGGGTGGTCGGTATGGTGTGGGGATGGTTGGTATGATGTGGGGCTGGTTGGTATGGTGTGGGGGTGGTTGGTATTGTGTGGGGATGGTTGGTATGGTGTGGGGGTGGTTCGTATAGTGTGGGGTGAGTGGCATGGTGTGGGGGTAGTTGGTATGGTGTGGGGGTAGGTAGTATGGTGTGGGGATGGTTGGTATGGTGTTGGGTGGTTGGTATGGTGTGGGGGTGGTTGGTATGGTGTGGGGGTGTTTGGTATGGTTAGGGGATGGTTGGTATAGTGTTGGGTGGTTGGTATGGTGTCGGAGTGGTTGGTATGGTGTGGGGGTGCTGGGTGCTGTGGGGGTGGCTGGTGGGGTACCAACCTAGTAAACACACCTACGTTATTTAAACGTGATCTGACTACGTAATAAGAACGTTCAGATGTAAGGGTTGCTTTACGTTATTGAACGTAATCAAACGTTATTTAACGTATATATACGTTTTGTGAACGTTGTTTTCAGGGCAATTGAACGTTTTGTCGACGTTTAATAACGTTATGAAATGTTATCATGCGGGTTCGAATCCTGAAACCAGCAATTCGATTTCGTTTTTTGATTTGATTTCTTCTATACCAAATAAACATGTATTTATCTTAAACCTATTCAATGCATTTGACTGCATGTGCCGTCCCTATAATAAATCGCTGTCTCTAGCAATAAGACCCCAAATAAAAACGAATTCAGGCACCTAAATGGTAAAACGAATTGCTGGTTACAGGATTCGAAACCATATGATAACATGAACATTTCTTTTTAAAAATATTAAACAATTCGGAATACAAAACTGCCTACACCAGGAATCGAACCTACATGGGTGTTACCTAGGACTTGAAGTCAGGCATGCTAACCATGGGGCCACGTAGCCAACATATCTGGCCAGGTTAGGCTATACAATTTGTTAGGCTTCTAGTGTACACTTACACGGGTTTGGTTCGTATGGGCCCTATGAACCTACTGACCAGCCTTCAGCTGTATTGGTTTTAAGATTATATCATCATCATCAAACAGGAGCCTACTTCTATGTTTTGGTTTGCT
Organism: Harmothoe impar; assembly: GCA_947462335.1. NCBI lineage: Eukaryota > Metazoa > Annelida > Polychaeta > Phyllodocida > Polynoidae > Harmothoe > Harmothoe impar. The sequence continues at coordinate 84,203,401 of OX381706.1, read as the reverse complement.
AAAGGTCCCTATTAAATACAGATGTAGCCCATCCTCAGGAGTGCTCCTGATCTGGACAGCATATTGGAAGTACCTTAACCATACACATAAGCCTCGTTAGCTCAGTAGCTAGAGCAGTGATCTGCATATCCAAGGGTATGGGGTTCTCTTCTCAGAGCTGGCACTACTTCAACTTATGTACATGAACACTAAACAAAAGTGAAAAAAGCAAACAATTGTCAATTAAAAAAAAAGGCATATTTGAAATAGAATTTTTAAAATGTTATATACATTTTGGAAAGAACACACCCCTAGAATCATATTGGCATACAACTAACAGTGTTTCCATCATATTCTTTAGGTCTTTTATTGATTTATGTTAGGTTAGATTTACGTAAATTACGTGAATATACCTGGAAATAACGTTTACATCAAGTTTATATACATTTATCAACGTTCATTCAGGTTTGATAACGTAAAAGAACCCTTACATTTGGACGTTTATTTAACGTAATAAAATCACGTAATTCAGACATAGAAATAACGTTCATTGAACGTTGAATAACGTAAGTGTGTTTACTGGGAAGGCCCCTCTCCGCAGACTATATGAGGGGAACTGGGAAAGGAATGGGGACAGGGCAGTTCAAATTGTAGGAGGGGGGGGCTTTTGTTTGAAGTGCACAGGTGGAGGTAGGAGGGAGGATGGCGGCTCACCCAACTCCTATACTTAGACATGCTCAGATGTAATCCTCACACTTTCTATTTTTTTCCTTTTTCTTTTTCTTTTTTACAAAATTTACTTTTTTTCATATCATTAGGGCCTGTTAAGGACACTATCTGTCACCAAAATACTCTTTTTCTAGTACTCTAACTTTATCATTTATCTCATTATGTGTGTAAAGCATTTAATTTCAATATAAAGTATTGGTCTATTCACTGTGTGCACATAGGGGGTGAGGGACAGATTTCAAGAGTTTTTTGACAGTGTTAAAGACCGCATCCGGAGGTTCTCAATTGGTTGTTTTGCTGTTATAAACGGGTACCTTGATATATTTACTGATTGTTTTATATAAAAATCAACTCCTGGGGGGTGTATTTCTTTCTTTCTTATTTGATTAAATTAAGACCACTGTTGGTGACTCTCATGTACGAAATACCAGTGATTGTGCTGTCCCCAGTGAGATCCACATGAACTACAGTACCAAATACCCAATGTGACATCACATTGGGTGACAACCAACCCAATGGGGGGGGGGGGGGCACTGTCCATATTTCCTACAGTCATTGCATGTATGTACAAACATCACCTCAAATGTGGTACCCCTAATACAAGAGGTTACTCAACAAACTAGACAGGAAATTCCCCATGAGCCCTTGACCTAAATGGCCCCAGAATGGAGCCCTTTCTTTGGCAACAAATATGACAGAGTGCCCCCCCCCCCAACACACACAGGTTTTACCTGGACTGACCCTACTGACTGCACCCAGCCCAGGGCATTTCATTTGTTTGATCCCCAATTGCCCTTACATAGCACTGACTGGTAACTCCTTACGACCTACCAGTACCTACACCAATGGACTCACAGATGACCATACACCGGAGTGCCCCCTTGTGTATAGCAGGCAAAGCACACATTGATCAATTCAATATTTGGAGAGATCCACAACTTTGGCTAGAAATACCACTATATATACACATGTTAATGCAATGCCTTTTAAGGGATTATTCAAAACATTATGTTTGCAGAGGCATATTCTGGTTTTCTCATATTATTCAAAACCTCCAGATGTGGTCTTTAAGATGTGAACAAAAAAAAGTACCATAAAAGATCTCTGACTTATTTCCGGTTCCTAATATCTTGGCTCACAGCCAAGGCTGGCCGAAATGAGCATGTATTAACATGCTTATCTTGTATGTGACGGGGCAGATGGGTCAGTGCCCCTATTAGGAACCGGAACAATAAGATAAAATTATCAATAAGCATTCATATTAGAGGTAGTACAGATAATCCTATGTCTATGTTTTGGGAATTACATTTTGTCTATTTCTCATGACTAGATTCTCAATTTAAAATCATCACATGAGGACATAATAAGGTGGTGGTGGGGGTGGTGGTGGTGGTGGATGTGGGGAGTTGGTGGTGGATATGAGGAGGTGGTGGTGGATGTGGGGTGGTGGTGGTGGATGTGGGGAGGTGGTGGTGGATATGAGGAGGTGGTGTTGGATGTGGGGTAGTGGTGGTGGATGTAAGGTGGTGGTGGTGGATATGAGGTGGTGGTGGATGTGAGGAGGTGGTGGTGGATGTGAGGAGGTGGTGGTGGATGTAAGGAGGTGGTGGTGGATGTGAGGAGGTGGTGGTGGATGTGAGGCAGTGGTGGTGGATGTAAGGAGGTGGTGGTGGATGTCAGGAGGTGGTGGTGGATGTGGGGAGGTGGTGGTGGATGTGGGGAAGTGGTGGTGGATGCAAGGTGGTGGTGGTGGATATGAGGTGGTGGTGGATGTGAGGCAGTGGTGGTGGATGTGAGGAGGTGGTGGTGGATGTGGGGAGGTGGTGGTGGATGGGGGGAGGTGGTGGTGGACATGAGGTGGTGGTGGATGTGAGGAGGTGGTGGTGAATGTGAGGAGGTGGTGGTGGACATGAGGAGGTGGTGGTGGATGTGGGGTGGTGGTGGTGGATGTGGGGAGTTGGTGGTGGATGTGGGGAGGTGGTGGTGGATATGAGGAGGTGGCGGTGGATGTGGGGAGATGGTGGTGGATGTGAGGAGGTGATGGTGGATGTGGGGTGGTGGTGGTGGATGTGGGGTGGTGGTGGTGGATGTGGGGAGGTGGTGGTGGATGTGGGGAGGGGGTGGTGGATATGAGGAGGTGGCGGTGGATGTGGGGAGATGGTGGTGGATGTGAGGAGGTGGTGGTGGATGTGGGGTGGTGGTGGTGGATGTGGGGTGGTGGTGGTGGATGTGGGGAGGTGGTGGTGGATGTGGAGAGATGGTGGTGGATATGAGGAGGTGGCGGTGGATGTGGGGAGATGGTGGTGGATGTGGGGTGGTGGCGGTGGATGTGGGGAGATGGTGGTGGATGTGAGTAGGTGGTGGTGGATGTGATGAGCTGGTGGGGTGTAGTGGTGGATGTGGGGAGGTGGTGCTGGATGTTGGGTGGTGGTGGTGGATGTGGGGAGGTGGTGATGGATGTGGGGAGGTGGCGGTGGATGTGGGGAGGTGGTGATGGATGTGGGGAGGTGGCGGTGGATGTGGGGAGGTGGCGGTGGATGTGGGGAGATGGTGGTGGATGTGGGGAGGTGGTGGTGGATGTGGGGTGGTGGTGGTGGATGTGGGGTGGTGGTGATGGATGTGGGGAGGTGGCGGTGGATGTGGGGAGATGGTGGTGGATGTGGGGAGGTGGTGGTGGATGTGGGGTGGTGGTGGTGGATGTGGGGTGGTGGCGGTGGATGTGAGGAGGTGGCGGTGGATATGAGGAGGTGGTAGTGGATGTCAGGAGGTGGTGGTGGATGTGGGGTAGTGGTGGTGGATGTGGGGAGGTGGTGGTGGATGTGGGGAGGTGGTGGTGGATGTGGGGAGGTGGTGGTGGATATGAGGAGGTGGGGGTGGATGTGGGGAGATGGTGGTGGATGTGAGGAGGTGGTGGTGGATGTGGGGTGGTGGTGGTGGATGTGGGGTGGTGGTGGTGGATGTGGGGAGGTGGTGGTGGATGTGAGGAGGTGGTGGTGGATGTGAGGAGGTGGTGGTGGATGTGGGGTGGTGGTGGTGGATGTGGGGAGATGGTGGTGGATGTGATGAGCTGGTGGGGTGTAGTGGTGGATGTGGGGAGGTGGTGGTGGATGTGGGGAGGTGGTGGTGGATGTTGGGTGGTGGTGGTGGATGTGGGGAGGTGGTGGTGGATGTGGGGAGGTGGTGGTGGATGTGGGGAGGTGGTGGTGGATGTGGGGAGGTGGTGGTGGATGTGGGGAGGTGGTGCTGGATGTTGGGTGGTGGTGGTGGATGTGGGGAGGTGGTGGTGGATGTGAGGTGGTGGTGGTGGATGTGGGGAGGTGATGGTGGATTTGGGGTGGTGGTGGTGGATGTGGGGAGGTGATGCTGGATATGAGGAGGTGGTAGTGGATGTCAGGAGGTGGTGGTGGATGTGGGGAGGTGGTGGTGGATGTGGGGAGGTGGTGGTGGATGTGGGGTGGTGGTGGTGGATGTGGGGAGGTGGTGCTGGATGTTGGGTGGTGGTGGTGGATGTGGGGAGGTGGTGGTGGATGTGAGGTGGTGGTGGTGGATGTGGGGAGGTGATGGTGGATTTGGGGTGGTGGTGGTGGATGTGGGGAGGTGATGCTGGATATGAGGAGGTGGTAGTGGATGTCAGGAGGTGGTGGTGGATGTGGGGAGGTGGTGGTGGATGTGGGGAGGTGGTGGTGGATGTTGGGAGGTGGCGGTGGATGTGGGGAGATGGTGGTGGATGTGGGGAGGTGGTGGTGGATGTGGGGTGGTGGTGGTGGATGTGGGGAGGTGGTGGTGGATGTGAGGAGGTGGTGGTGGACATGAGGAGGTGGTGGTGGTGGATGTGAGGCAGTGGTGGTGGACATGAGGAGGTGGTGGTGGATGTGGGGTGGTGGCGGTGGATGTGGGGACATGGTGGTGGATGTGAGTAGGTGGTGGTGGATGTGATGAGCTGGTGGGGTGTAGTGGTGGATGTGGGGAGGTGGTGCTGGATGTGGGGTGGTGGTGGTGGATGTGGGGAGGTGGTGGTGGATGTGGGGAGGTGGCGGTGGATGTGGGGAGATGGTGGTGGATGTGAGGAGGTGGTGGTGGATGTGGGGAGGTGGTTGTGAATGTGGGGAGGTGGTGGTGGATGTGGGGAGGTGGTGGCGGATGTGGGGTGGTGGTGGTGGATGTGGGGAGGTGGTGGTGGATGTGGGGAGGTGGTGGTGGATGTGGGGTGGTGGTGGTGGATGTGGGGAGGTGGTGGTGGATGTGGGGAGGTGGCGGTGGATGTGGGGAGGTGGCGGTGGATATGAGTAGGTGGTGGTGGATATGAGTAGGTGGCCTCCTTCTATGACTCTCACAAATATATGTATATGGCCGTTTTTCACGAAACTGCTTTTTTTCATGCACCAAGGGGGCCAAATAGAATGTAGGAGTATGCTTAAAACCGCTTGTGTCCATGTACCTTAGGGGGTGGGCCATACATCAGAATTATTGGGGCAGGTTAAATATATACAGCAAATGTATGGTAGAGGGTCAAAGTTGTATAGTCATATCGTGTGGCTTCACGCCTAACGCCCTTTTCCCCTCAAGAAGGAGACACTCTTGTCATGTATAAGGGCATTTCTCTCATTAATATTATGTTTTAATATTGAAGAAAACATCCTAACCTAGGGTAGGAATCCATTTATAGCTACTTGATAGGTCATTTTAATGATTTTTTGGCCCCGGAAACATGATAGTATGTTTTGAAAACTCCTGAAATCTCAACATTACTCATTGTCAAAGAAAATAATTCTGTGATAACAGGCTATATTATGGTTTATTTGTCCATATTGCATTAGAAAACATCCATATCTACAGCCTGGTATACAGTAATATGGGTCACATGTGATTATATTATGTTTTAAAGCTGTCTGAAAAGGGCGTTAGGCGTGAAGCCAGAATAGAAAAAAACCTGTTCAATAACCTTAATATAGTATACACCTGCTGCAGTTGATTATACCATGTTGGCTTCATCTTTAAACAATAGAATAAGGTAGAGGAGGTGTGAGGGAACATATATGTTGCAGTTAAGAACCTGTGAGGTTTTATAGAAAAGGGAGCGTAACCTATGTTAATCATCTCGGTCTGCGTCGTGGCTTCACGCCTAACGCCCTCACCAATAGCTCTCAGTGCTATACTAAATGATGTACAACCAACCTGAATCAATGTGTGAGGGTGCTACCAGGTACCACCCTTCTTCCTATAGGATATCTAAGATTAAATATAATAAATAATAGGTTTTATTCATGTTTTAAGATCATTTTCCAGCCAAAAAAAGAATGATTTCTTAAGAAAACACAAAATATACCAAAGTTCTAACCTGAATGATGCTTGTATGGACTAGAACAAGGGAGGGGGGATGTATAGCTATGTATAAGTAAAAATAAAGAACCCTTGAGATGATTGCAAAATACTACAATGAACTCCGGTAGGTATATCCTATATTAACCCTCTCAGTCAGCGTCGTGGCTTCACGCCTAACGCCCTCACCAATAGCTCTCAGTGCTATACTAAATGATGTACAACCAACCTGAATCGATGTGTGAGGGTGCTACCAGGTACCACCCTTCTTTCTATGGGATATCTAAGGTTAAAGATAATAGATGATATGTTTTATTCATGTTTTAAGATCATTTTCCAGCCAAAAAATGAATAATTTCTTTGAAATACCAAGCATTTACCAAAGTTTCAACCTTACCCATGCTGATAGTGACTATAATGAGGCAGGGGGTATAAAGCTATGTATCAGAAACAATTAACAACCCATAAGATGATTCAAACAGGCTACAATGGATTGTACTTGGCAAGTTTCCTGCTAGGGCGTTAGGCGTGAAGCCGGGCGTTAGGGGTGAAGCCAGTCAATGTATGAGCGGATAGTTATTTTTACCCAGATGGTAGAATAATGCAATTAAACCACAAAGTAACCAATATATATAAGTTTATTTATAGCATAGTGAATATGGTTAAATATAATATCACTGGATGATACCACAGTATTAGTGTGTATGTAGGGCGTTAGGCGTGAAGCTCCGTAAAGTACCCCAACCTACTGAATGCCCTCTGTAGGGTACTGTAATTAACCCACAATCAATTTTTCTTTTTTAATGTGTAGGTATATGTTAGGCCTTACCATGGTGTATTCTAATGATCTCTTTACTGTATTTATGTCAGAGGTGGAGGGCATCCATTAGGGCGTTAGGCGTGAAGCCAAAAAAGTTCCCCAATGCACACAGGCCTACAGGATCTGTACCATCCTGCCTGTATCTGCATATTTGCTACTAAAAGATTCTGTAACTTATTGGGGGAGTGGAATAATATAGAAACAATCATACAGCTATTTATCTTGTTAATTATTTAGCTTGCAAAATGGGTCAGCATGATTTTCGGGTAGAAAAGGGCTATTTTTCGGTACTTTTTGACTCCCAGCTCTCTTATTTCCACTCACAGATAACAAAAACCAGGGTACCCTTGGAAGACCTGATCTATACTGACCAGAATACGTCAATAAGATCAAGTTATCTATAATATTTTAAAATATATAGGCAGACGAAAGAAAAGGGAGAAAAAAAGCAGATTCGTGAAAAACGGCCATATATATATATGTATAGTGAATTTAGAGAAATCTTTTGTGGCTCTGACAATAACGGTTGATTGAGGGGCCCATTTTTTAGCGTTCCTAATCAAAGTTAATTTAGGGGCCTTTATTCTAGCTCTGTCCATCATAATGAATTTAGGGGCCTTTATTCTAGCTCTGACAGTCATAGTGAATATAGGGGCCCTTATTCTTGCTCTAACAGCAATTATGAGCTGGTGGGGTGTAGTGGTGGATGTGGGGAGGTGGTGCTGGATGTGGGGTGGTGGTGGTGGATGTGGGGAGGTGGTGGTGGATGTGGGGTGGTGGTGCTGGATGTTGGGTGGTGGTGGTGGATGTGGGGAGGTGGTGATGGATGTGGGGAGGTGGCGGTGGATGTGGGGAGATGGTGGTGGATGTGGGGAGGTGGTGGTGGATGTGGGGTGGTGGTGGTGGATGTGGGGTGGTGGCGGTGGATGTGAGGAGGTGGTGGTGGATATGAGGAGGTGGTAGTGGATGTCAGGAGGTGGTGGTGGATTTGGGGAGGTGGTGGTGGATGTGGGGTAGTGGTGGTGGATGCAAGGTGGTGGTGGTGGATATGAGGTGGTGGTGGATGTGAGGCAGTGGTGGTGGATGTGGGGAGGTGGTGGTGGATGTGGGGAGGTGGAGGTGGATGGGGGGAGGTGGTGGTGGACATGAGGAGGTGGTGGTGGATGTGAGGAGGTGGTGGTGAATGTGAGGAGGTGGTGGTGGACATGAGGAGGTGGTGGTGGATGTGGGGTAGTGGTGGTGGATGTGGGGAGGTGGTGGTGGATGTGGGGAGGTGGTGGTGGATGTGGGGAGGTGGTGGTGGATATGAGGAGGTGGCGGTGGATGTGGGGAGATGGTGGTGGATGTGAGGAGGTGGTGGTGGATGTGGGGTGGTGGTGGTGGATGTGGGGTGGTGGTGGTGGATGTGGGGAGGTGGTGGTGGATGTGAGGAGGTGGTGGTGGATGTGAGGAGGTGGTGGTGGATGTGGGGTGGTGGTGGTGGATGTGGGGTGGTGGTGGTGGATGTGGGGAGGTGGTGGTGGATGTGATGAGCTGGTGGGGTGGTGGTGGTGGATGTGGGGAGGTGGTGGTGGATGTGATGAGCTGGTGGGGTGTAGTGGTGGATGTGGGGAGGTGGTGGTGGATGTGGGGTGGTGGTGGTGGATGTCAGGAGGTGGTGGTGGATGTGGGGTGGTGGTGGATGTGAGGAGGTGGTGGTGGATGTGGGGAGGTGGTGGTGGATGTCAGGAGGTGGTGGTGGATGTGGGGAGGTGGTGGTGGATTTGGGGTGGTGGTGGTGGATGTGGGGAGGTGATGCTGGATATGAGGAGGTGGTAGTGGATGTCAGGAGGTGGTGGTGGATGTGGGAAGGTGGTGGTGGATGTGGGGAGGTGGTGGTGGATGTGGGGTGGTGGTGGATGTGAGGAGGTGGTGGTGGATGTGGGGAGGTGGTGGTGGATGTGGGGAGGTGGTGGACATGAGGAGGTGGTGGTGGATGTGGGGTGGTGGTGGTGGATGTGGGGAGGTGGTGGTGGACATGAGGAGGTGGTGGTGGATGTTGGGAGGTGGCGGTGGATGTGGGGAGGTGGTGGTGGATGTGATGAGCTGGTGGGGTGTAGTGGTGGATGTGGGGAGGTGGTGGTGGATGTGAGGTGGTGGTGGTGGATGTGAGGTGGTGGTGGTGGATGTGAGGAGGTGGTGGTGGATGTGGGGAGGTGGTAGTGGATGTCAGGAGGTGGTGGTGGATGTGGGGAGGTGGTGGTGGATTTGGGGTGGTGGTGGTGGATGTGGGGAGGTGATGCTGGATATGAGGAGGTGGTAGTGGATGTCAGGAGGTGGTGGTGGATGTGGGAAGGTGGTGGTGGATGTGGGGAGGTGGTGGTGGATGTGGGGTGGTGGTGGATGTGAGGAGGTGGTGGTGGATGTGGGGAGGTGGTGGTGGATGTGGGGAGGTGGTGGACATGAGGAGGTGGTGGTGGATGTGGGGTGGTGGTGGTGGATGTGGGGAGGTGGTGGTGGACATGAGGAGGTGGTGGTGGATGTTGGGAGGTGGCGGTGGATGTGGGGAGATGGTGGTGGATGTGGGGAGGTGGTGGTGGATGTGGGGTGGTGGTGGTGGATGTGGGGAGGTGGTGGTGGATGTGAGGAGGTGGTGGTGGATGTGGGGTGGTGGTGGATGTGAGGAGGTGGTGGTGGATGTGGGGTGGTGGTGGATGTGAGGAGGTGGTGGTGGATGTGGGGAGGTGGTGGTGGATGTGATGAGCTGGTGGGGTGGTGGTGGTGGATGTGGGGAGGTGGTGGTGGATGTGATGAGCTGGTGGGGTGTAGTGGTGGATGTGGGGAGGTGGTGGTGGATGTGGGGAGGTAATGGTGGATGTGGGGTGGTGGTGGTGGATGTGGGGTGGTGGTGGTGGATGTGGGGAGGTGGTGGTGGATGTGGGGTGGTGGTGGTGGATGTGGGGAGGTGGTGCTGGATGTGGGGTGGTGGCGGTGGATGTGGGGAGATGGTGGTGGATGTGAGTAGGTGGTGGTGGATGTGATGAGCTGGTGGGGTGTAGTGGTGGATGTGGGGAGGTGGTGCTGGATGTGGGGTGGTGGTGGTGGATGTGGGGAGGTGGTGGTGGATGTGGGGAGGTGGCGGTGGATGTGGGGAGATGGTGGTGGATGTGAGGAGGTGGTGGTGGATGTGGGGAGGTGGTTGTGAATGTGGGGAGGTGGTGGTGGATGTGGGGAGGTGGTGGCGGATGTGGGGTGGTGGTGGTGGATGTGGGGAGGTGGTGGTGGATGTGGGGAGGTAGTGGTGGATGTGGGGTGGTGGTGGTGGATGTGGGGAGGTGGTGCTGGATGTGGGGTGGTGGCGGTGGATGTGGGGAGATGGTGGTGGATGTGAGTAGGTGGTGGTGGATGTGATGAGCTGGTGGGGTGTAGTGGTGGATGTGGGGAGGTGGTGCTGGATGTGGGGTGGTGGTGGTGGATGTGGGGAGGTGGTGGTGGATGTGGGGAGGTGGCGGTGGATGTGGGGAGATGGTGGTGGATGTGAGGAGGTGGTGGTGGATGTGGGGAGGTGGTTGTGAATGTGGGGAGGTGGTGGTGGATGTGGGGAGGTGGTGGCGGATGTGGGGTGGTGGTGGTGGATGTGGGGAGGTGGTGGTGGATGTGGGGAGGTGGTGGTGGATGTGGGGTGGTGGTGGTGGATGTGGGGAGGTGGTGGTGGATGTGGGGAGGTGGCGGTGGATGTGGGGAGGTGGCGGTGGATATGAGTAGGTGGTGGTGGATATGAGTAGGTGGCCTCCTTCTATGACTCTCACAAATATATGTATATATATATATGTATAGTGAATTTAGAGAAATCTTTTGTGGCTCTGACAATAACGGTTGATTGAGGGGCCCATTTTTTAGCGTTCCTAATCAAAGTTAATTTAGGGGCCTTTATTCTAGCTCTGTCCATCATAATGAATTTAGGGGCCTTTATTCTAGCTCTGACAGTCATAGTGAATATAGGGGCCCTTATTCTTGCTCTAACAGCAATTATGAATTTAGGGGCCTTTTTCTAGCTCAGTCCATCATAATGAATTTAGGGGCCTTTATTCTAACTGACAGTCACAGTAAATTTAGGGGCCTTTATTCTAGCTCTGACCATCTTAGTGAATTTAGGGGCCTTATTCTAGCCCTAAGAGTCATAGTGAATTTAGGGGCCTTCATTATAGCTCTAACTGTAATAGCTAATTTAGGGGCCTTAATTCTAGCTCCGACCATCAAAGTGAATTTAGAGGCCTTTATTCTTGCTCTGACAGACATAATGAATTTAGGGGCCTTAATTCTAGCTTGGACCATCATAAAAAATTTAGAGGCCTTTATTCTTGCTCTGACAATCATATTGAATATAGAAGCCTTTATTCTAGCTCTGAAAGCCATTATGAATTTGGGGGCGTTATTCTAGGGATTGATTTAGGGGCCCATTTTTCAGCGTTCCTAATCAAAGTGAATTTAGGGGCCTTTATTCTAGCTCTGTCCATCATAGTGAATTTAGGGGCCATAATTCTAGCTCTGAAAGTCATAATGAATTGAGTGCCCTTTATTCTAGCCATGTCATTCATAAGGAATTTAGGGGCCTTTTTTCTAGCTCTGACAGTCATAACGAATATAGGGGCCCTTATGCTAGCTCTGACAGCAATTATGAATTTAGGGGCCTTATTCTAACTCTGACATTCCATAATGAATTTAGGGGCCTTTGTTCTAACCCTGACAGTCATAATGAATTTAGGGGCCTTTGTTCTAACTCTGACCATCTTAGTGAATTTAGGGGCCTTATTCTAGCCCTAACAGTCATAGTAAATTTAGGGGCCTTTATTCTAGCTCTGACCATCTTTGTGAATTAAGGGGCCTTATTCTAGCCCTCACAGTCATAGTAAATTTAGGGGCCTTCATTATAGTTCTAACTGTAATAGCTTATTTAGGGGCCTTAATTCTAGCTCCGACCATCATAGTGAATTTAGAGGCCTTTATTTTAGCTCTGACCTTCATAATGAATTTAGGGGCCTTTATTGTAGCTCTGACAGTCATATTGAATTTAGGGGCCTTTATTCTAGCTCTGACAGTCAAAATGTATTTAGGGGCCTTATTTCTTTCTCTTATAGTATTAGTAAATTTAGGGGCCTTTATTCTAGCTCTGACCATCTTAGCTAATTTAAGGGCTTTATCCTAGCCCTAACAGTCATAGCTAATTTAGGGGCCTTTATTCTAGCTCTGTCCATCATACTGAATTTAGAGGCCTTTATTCTAGCTCTGATGGTCATAATGAATCGAGGGGCCTTTATTCTAGCTCTGATAGTCATAATGAATTTAGGGGCCTTTATTCTAGCTCTGACCAACTTAGCGAATTTAGGGGCCTTATTCTAGCCCTAACAGTCATAGGAAATAAGGGGCCTTCATTATAGCTCTAACAGTAATAGCCAATTTAGGGGCCTATATTCTAGCTCTGACCTTCATAATGAATTTAGGGGCCTTTATTCTAGCTCTGACAGTTATACAGAATTTAGGGGCCTTTATTCTAGCTCTGACAGTCATTGTGAATTGAGGGGCCTTTATTCTAGCTCTGATAGTCATAATGAATTTAGGGGCCTTTTTCTAACACAGACATTTAAAATGAATTCAGGGGCCTTAATTCTAGGTCTGACAGTCATAATGAATCTAGAAACCTTTATTAGCTCGGACCATCATGAATTTAGGAGCCTTTATTCTAGCTCTGTCCATCATACTGAATTTAGAGGCCTTTATTCTAGCTCTGATGGTCATAATGAATCGAGGGGCCTTTATTCTAGCTCTGATAGTCATAATGAATTTAGGGGCCTTTATTCTAGCTCTGACCAACTTAGCGAATTTAGGGGCCTTATTCTAGCCCTAACAGTCATAGGAAATAAGGGGCCTTCATTATAGCTCTGACCATCTTAGCTAAGTTAGGGGCCTGTATTCTAGCTCTGACCTTCATAATGAATTTAGGGGCCTTTATTCTAGCTCTGACAGTTATACAGAATTTAGGGGCCTTTATTCTAGCTCTGACAGTCATTGTGAATTTAGGGGCCTTTATTCTAGCTCTGATGGTCATAATGAATTGAGGGACCTTTATTCTAGCTCTGATAGTCATAATGAATTTAGGGGCCTTTTTCTAACACAGACATTTAAAATGAATTCAGGGGCCTTAATTCTAGGTCTGACAGTCATAATGAATCTAGAAACCTTTATTAGCTCGGACCATCATGAATTTAGGAGCCTTTATTCTAGCTCTTACAGTTAAAATGTATTAAGGGGCCTTTTTTCTTTCTCTTATAGTATTAGTAAATTTAGGGGCCTTTATTCTAGCTCTGACCTTCATAATGAATTTAGGGGCCTTTATTGTAGCTCTGACAGTCATATCGAATTTAGGCGCCTTTATTCTAGCTCTGACCATCATACAGAATTTAAGGGCCTTTATTCTAGCTCTGACAGTCAAAATGTATTAAGGGGCCTTATTTCTTTCTCTTATTGTTTTAGTAAATTTAGGGGCCTTTATTCTAGCTCTGACCATCTTAGCTAATTTAGGGGCCTTATCCTAGCTCTAACAGTAATAGCGTATTTAGGGGCCTTTATTCTAGCTCTGACCTTCATAATGATTTTAGGGGCCTTTATTCTAGCTCTGACAGTTATACAGAATTTAGGGGCCATTATTCTAGCTCTGACAGTCATGATGAATTTAGGGGCCTTTATTCTAGCTCTGATGGTCATAATGAATTGAGGGGCCTTTATTCTAGCTCTGACAGTCATACTGAATTAAGGGGCCTGTATTCTAGCTCTGACCATCATAGTTAATTTAGGGGCCTTTTTCTAGCTCTGGCAGTAATAGTGGATTAAGGGGCGTTATTCTAGCTCTGACCATCACAATGAATCTAGGGGCCTCCAATCTAGCTCTGACCGTCAAAATAAATTTAGGGGGCTTGATCCTAGCTCTGACGGTAATAACAAATAGAGGGGCCTGTATTCTAGCTCTGACAACAATTATGGATTTAGGGGCCTTATTCTAGCTCAGTCCATCATGATGAATTTAAAAGCTTTTATTCTAGCCCTGAGAGTCATATTGAATTTAGGGTTCTTTATTCTAGCTCTGACAGACATAATGAATTTAGGGGCCTTTATTTTAGCTCTGCCTTTCTTAGTGAATTTAGGGGCCTTATTCTAGCCCTAACAGTCATAGTAAATTTAGGGGCCTTCATTATAGCTCTAACACTAGTAGCCAATTTAGGGGCCTATATTCTAGCTCTGACCGTCATAATGAATTCAGGGGTCTTTATCCTAGCTCTGATAGTCAAAATGAATTTAGGGGCTTTTTTCTAACACATACAGTCTTAATAAATTCAGGGGCCTTTATTTTAGCTCTGACAGTCAAAATGAATTTAGGGGCCTTTATTCCAGCTCAGTCCATCATGATGAGTTTAAGAGCCTTTATTCTAGCTCTGACAGTCATATTGAATTTAGGGGCCTTTATTCTATCTCTGATAGTCATATTGAATTTAGGGGCCTTTATTCTAGCTCTGACCATCTTAGCGAATTTAGGGGCCTTATTCTAGCCCTTACAGTCATACTAAATAAGGGGCCTTCATTATAGCTCTAACAGTAATAGCTAATTTAGGGGCCTTTATTCTAGCTCTGACCTTCATATTGAATTGAGGGGCCTTTATTCTAGCTCTGACAGTTATACAGAATTTAGGGGCCATTATTCTTGCTCTGATGGTCATAATGAATTGAGGGGCCTTAATTCTAGGTCTGACAGTCATACTGAATCTAGAAACCTTTATTAGCTCGGACCATCATAATGAATTTAGGGGCCTTTTTTCTTTCTCTTATAGTATTAGTAGATTTAGGGGCCTTTATTCTAGCTCTGACCATCTTAGCGAATTTAGGGGCCTTATTCTAGCCCTTACAGTCATAGCTAATTTAGGGGCCTTTATTTTAGCTCTGACCTTCATAATGAATTTAGGGGCCTTTATTGTAGCTCTGACAGTCATATTGGATTTAGGGGCCTTTATTCTAGCTCTGACCATCAAACAGAATTTAGGGGCCATTATTCTTGTTCTGACAGTCATAATGAATTGAGGGGCCTTTATTCTAGCTCTGATAGTCATAATGAATTTAGGGGACTTTATTCTAGCTCGGACCATCATATTGAATTTAGGGGCCTTTATTCTAGCTCTGACAGTCAAAATGTATTTAGGGGCCTTTATTCTTTTTCCGACAGTATTAGTAAATTTAGGGGCCTTTATTCTAGCTCGGTCCGTCAAAGTGAATTGAGGGGCTTTTTTCCAGCTCTGACAGTAAAAGTGAATTTAAGGGCCTTTATTCTAGCTCTGACAGTCATGGTGAATTTAGGGGTCTTTATTCTAGCTCTGTCAGTCAAAGTGAATTTAGGGGCCTTTTTTCTGGCTCTGACAGTATAAGTAAATTTAGGAGCCTTTATTCTAGCCTTTATTCTAGCTCTGAGCGTCATTGTTAGCTTTATCCTAGCTCAGACACTAATAGTGAATTGAGGAGCCCTTGGATAATTACAGTCAGTGCTGCATTCATGCATCATACAGACTCTATGAGGATTAATGCATATCATATCCCTGCATAATGAGCTTTAGGCTACCTTATCATAGCAACTTTAAAATGGCTGCCAAATCTATGCTTGACCAATCTGTATTATATGAAAACAGTTAACCTTCTTATAATATGACTTTTGTATCTAACCACGTATGCACCATCAATATTTGTAAAACTCCCTGGGATACCTAGAATAATTGGTGATTGTTATGGATTTCAGGCTTGACACCTCTGGAGAGAAGAAGAGCAAGACCAAGTCAGAGAAGGAAAATAAGTGCTGTGGGACTTAAGTGACTTCAAGACTGTAAGAATTATTAGTTCATCTAAAATTATTATTAAGTATTTTTCATGAAATTGATTTCATAACATCTCACAGATTAGTTAAATATGGATACTATCTATTCAACCTGGTTGGTCTTGATGAGGCATGTATAACATTTAAAGTATGATATTTTATAAGATATAAGCTGCCATAAGGCCGCCATTTTGTCCTCTTAAATCACACTATAACTGGTCACCCTGTGTATGCCCCCATATTGTCCCCCAATATCACACTATAACTGGTCACCCTGTGTGTGCCGCCATATTGTCCCCCAATATCACACTATAACTGGTCACCCTGTGTGTGCGGCCATATTGTCCCCCAATATCACACTATAACTGGTCACCCTGTGTATGCCGCCATATTGTCCCCCAATATCACACTATAACTGGTCACCCTGTGTATGCCGCCATATTGTCCCCCAATATCACACTATAACTGGTCACCCTGTGTATGCCCCCATATTGTCCCCCAATGTCACACTATAACTGGTCACCCTGTGTATGCCGCCATGTTGTCCCCCAATATCACACTATAACTGGTCACCCTGTGTGTGCTGCCATATTGTCCCCCAATATCACACTATAACTGGTCACCCTGTGTATGCCACCATATTGTCCCCCAATATCACACTATAACTGGTCACCCTGTGTGTGCCGCCATATTGTCCCCCAATATCACACTATAACTGGTCACCCTGTGTATGCCACCATCTAGATTCACTTGCCAGGACTGCATCAATACATCTTGACCATCAAGAGCTGCAGTGTGTCTTCATCTGTTAAACTCTAGGTATATATCAGGGCTGCATTTATGTTACCCAACAGTGCTGCATTCATGCATCATGCAGACCATAAGGATGATATCAATACTTAAGGCACTGCCAGATGCTTAACCCTTTAAGAACGGCATCATGTGTTAATGCATCATGCCCTTAGCTGTGATGATGCACGAATGCAGCCCTGGCAATTAACTAGTCAGTGTTGCATTCAAGCATCATGCCAACCTTATGAGGTTCAGCATATTGCACCAATGCAGCACTGGAGAGCTACTAGCTGGGGCTGCATTCATGCATCATGACGACAAATGTCATCTTTAATTGGCATGCCATCCTTAAAGGGTTACATTCATCAATGGTGAATACCAGCCCAAGACTGGACGGTGCTTCGGTGCTTTTTGTCATTATAATTAGTTTAATGTATATAACTCACCAGTGCTGGTGTTAAGCATCATGCTGACTCTACAGGGTTGATACATTCCTGAAGGATCAGTATGAGGCATGAATGCAGCCCCTGAGAGTAATGAGTAGACCACCATGGCTGTATTCATGCCTGCAGAATCAGCTAACCCTTATTACATTTGCAGCTCTAGAAGATCCAGGAAGATGGAAAGGTTGACTCGGTCAAAGCCAGAAGGGGTGAGTCCAATTCACTGAGTTCTCACAGAATTTCACCATCTCTCTTTGATAGATTGCCTACAGTTACTGCTCACTGTTTTACCTGTCATACAAATACACTGACCCTATGTGGAAGTCATATTCTAGCACAGATTGGTTATTCATTCTCATAATTTAGTAATTAACAGTACAGATATTGATAAACCTGTGATGCATACCAGGAATATTAACTTAAATCAACTTGAATATAACCCTTGAAACTATTAGTTTAGAGAATAGGACAAAAGTCGTCCTGCATAATTTACTAATGATTTCTTGGTCAATTTTAATTATATTAAGGCCCTTCCCCTGGGAAAAATTTGATATGACACCTTGTGGTAAGAATTGACCATCTGGACTGATATTTTCAGAGAATCTTGGACAGGTCGAACCCCTGCACAACGCTTCCGGATATATTGAAGGCAGGACTTCGTGCCTACAAAGAGGGAGGTGATGACTTCTGGCTGGGGACGGATCCAGTCAGAGGGAAATGCCTTATTGCAAAGAGGGACTATAGTATTAATGACTTTGTCATTGAATACAAGGGGGAGGTCATTAGCAGTGAAGAGCGACTGGTGAGAGAGCCAGATTATGAATTAGACGGCTCAGGTTCCTACCTGGTAGAAGCCAAGTGGCAGGGGAAGGACGTGGCCATTGATGCTACGAAGAATGAGTGGGATGGAACGCTGGGGAGGTTGATGAACCACGTCATCGACCCCAACCTGAAGTACTACCGGCACCTACTCCAGGTTGACCCCAGCGAACCACCCAGGATGGCTTTCTACTGCTGCAAGCCAATTAAAGCAGGGGATGAACTCTTGTGGAATTATAGCTTTAAGAAGGACAATGATCTACCACCCCCACCATGGGCCAACTGTAAGCGTGTGGACCTAAGGTAGGTTGGTCAACAGCAGAAACCAATTAAAATCCATTGTAGAAAGGAGTTATATTAAAATATCTTATCACATATCTCTGTCCTCTTGGACGAAAATGTCTCTACCACCTACAGTTTGTAAAGTAAGAGAGTATAAGTGAGAGCAATTCTGTCCTAGACTACCCCTCAACAAATACAAATGCAATTTTGAATAAAAGCATATTCCCTGATGTATTCCTGAGGGAAGAATTGTGCTACAGATTTACCGTTGTACATTTCACATCTTAGTGCATCCTGCCTAATCTAGCCAGAAGTGAAGGATATGTCATTCATTTATTTAATGGCATTCAATTTCTTACAGCCCCCCCTTAGAGTTGATTAGAGATGACCCAAACCAACAGACAGTGGACCATTTAGACATTCCCACAGGCCTGTAAGTTCAAGTCTTAATTTACTTCATGATAAATAGGGCTAGCCATGTTGCTTTTATCAACAAATACAATATCTCACAACCCCCCTGTAGATAATCCCATCAAAAATTACATATTCTATGAAGTTTTATTACATAACTGGACAAGAAATACTGTATTCTCTGCAACATTAAATCATTTGATTGATTAGGATACCTTAGTGATTACATGACATAAATAGTACAGCACAGGCAGAATGAATCACCCAGCCCGTTCAAACAGGATAGATTCATGCTGATAAAGGTCAGGCTGTGTTGTATGAACAAGCCATTTACAGGTTTAATGAATAATCCACACGTAGCCATTACTTCAACAGCCTCCACCGGCGAATCCCTGCTCTACAAGAGTCACAGTCAGACAGGGTATGTTCATTTGTTCTTTCTTACTACTTTCAAAAAGTTTCCATTTCCCTTCAAACCATGTCTTGGTTATAACATAGTAAAAGTTATTTTACTATTAACTATTACTCTGTAAGTTAAAGAATAGCAATGTTTATATATTTCCCCAAAGGCCTCCTACACCTTATTTTTTTTAAACCATTCATGCAATTTAAGTATAGACAATGCATGGTAATATCAGAAATTATCCACATAAAGGCTACCAATTTTAGCTTTTTTCTGGGGCACCTTTGCAAGTCAATGGCTTTTCTAGATCTGGCATTTCTGTGGAGCTGTGTTATACTTAGTGGCATGTTAAGAAACAAGTGGAGTTATCTCAAACATTAATACTCCTTGCAGGGACACAGTGAAGGGCAACTCCTTAGCTCCTGTGCGGTCCTGACCTCAATGCTGACCCCTGCCCCTTCTCTGGCCCTGAGCCCAGTCTCAGACTCACCAGCCCCTGAGTCAGACCTGTGAGTGTATTATATTTATCATCTTCACATCAGTTTATAGACTGTTCCATGGAATAGAACAGCTATAATACATGGAAGAAAAGAAGGAACTAAGCATCTAAAATATAACAACAAAAAACTAGCTAATCCATGCCTAAACTGAGAGGGAGAAGATTCCAAAACCAAAAGGAAATGTCTAAAACTTCCAATTATGTTATTATAAAGTACTAGTTCCTTACCATTGCAGAATAGCTAATGAGGAAAGATGCAAGCTGCGGCCGATGGTGGATAAGATTCATGATTTGGAGAGACAACTGGAACTTGCACTAGATCAGAATGTAAGTGTGCTACTCTTACTAGCAGGATACATCTTGACATGATGTTTCAGATTCAGCCAACATTAAAGTATCTCCCATTGTCAAGTTACTACATGGTCTTTGAATTATTAACCCCTTAAACTCTGCTTAAACTGACCATTCAACGTTCAAATGTACCTTTCATTTACCCCTTGCTCCTCCCTCCCTTCATAGAACTGTAGATGTGCCAGGGCCCATAACCTGTGAATAATCACAACATGGGACAGGTAGAAATAAGAGTTTCCATCTTGCCTAGGTGACCAAGTGACACTGAGAGCACATGTGCCAACACATGGTAATGTGTCGGCTTCCCTTCTTGACCAACAATATGTAGGAACACTAACAAGCCAGTGCTGCATCCATCTTGTGTTGTATATTCTTGTATGCTTTGTGTACAATTTCCAATATATTTCTTATCTGTATATATACCATCTTTATATCACCTATTATGTGCTTATGACTGCGCTTTGAACAATTGACAAGGATTCTTTATTTCATTTGTCATGAACTATACCACATGATTTTATCTTGTCATTTGGCAAAAGAAAAAAAAAGCATTGATGCAGGAAAAATAGCAGCAATGCATCACCGCCTGCATTGGTAACTCATAATGACTAACTGGCAACTTTTAGTGACATTCCTTCCTTAAAGAGTTAATGCAGTATGTTCTTGGTCAACATGCTAGAATATGTAGCCCTGTCTGGTAACTCTCTAGCACTGCATTCCCCCAGGAAAGTATAAAACCTGCAGTGTTGGCATGATGTAGCAATACAAAAGGCTAGGTGGCTACAATTCGTGAATTTGACGGATTCTTGTTGTGTGTTTCGATTTTCAGGACAGCCTCAAAAAGAAAGTATCCCAAACTGAAAAAGATATGGAGATGAAGTCAGAGGACCATGAGAGGAAGCTAGCTGTTCTACACCAACAACAAGAAGCGGTTACAACCCAGCTTCAGGAGGTCACTGAGGGCAAGGCAGAGCTGGAGGACAGGCTCAAGGACAGTGAGCAGAAACTAGCGGCAGCACAGGCCCAGGTTCACAAACTACAACTCAAGTTAGGAAGCAAGGTAATAGTAATACCACAAGTTACCCGTCCCAACCCTACAGAGTCAATAACCCTACAGAGTTGGTGCACCAACTGCCAATGGGTTGGCACCAATGCAGCCCTGACAAGTTACTTGCCAGGGCTGCATTCATGTGTCATCACAACCAAAATCATGATGTAATTATACATCAGGCTGTCCCTAAAAGGTTAAGAGTGGTGGTTTAGTTTTTGTTATTAAGAATGTGCATAGGTTTGGCTGTTTAATTAGGGTATTAGGAACAATACAAGGACTATGGATGCCAGAGGCAAAGTAGATAATTCACATGTCTCATTATATACAACTAATAAGGAAATACAGGTTTTCATGTAGATGATGTTTACCTTTATCATTAGAGAAGACCTGAGCGGCTGCTGGTACAACAGGAGTCAGCCAGAAAGA
Source organism: Harmothoe impar (assembly GCA_947462335.1). Lineage (NCBI taxonomy): Eukaryota > Metazoa > Annelida > Polychaeta > Phyllodocida > Polynoidae > Harmothoe > Harmothoe impar. The sequence continues at coordinate 84,182,190 of OX381706.1, read as the reverse complement.
AGAGGATTGTTGACAATGATTCACTTGTACAGGTAATAATCAAGGCTCACAAGCTGAATTATATTTGACATTGATTCATAGAGGCAATAACTAAACTTTCAGCATACTATAAGACCCGGTCATAAGCCAAATTTCTTTTGTCATTTTTATTTGCTTAAACTCACAATTGACTTATGACCAAGGTTTTTGGTTGGTGCTGGCCCTCACTTATTAGAACACATACCTATAATATACAATTAGCTTGATCTTTAACCCTGTTTACTCTAGTACTGCTCATGGTAATTTGCTTCCTCAGAAATTTATCCCTGTATTTTTTGCAATTTGAGATAGTAAGGGCTGACTCTATATGCTTGTTCTTTATTCAGGTTGCAGGCCGTGTCGATAGTACAATCATGGAGGTTGCGGATGAAAGCGCTGAGTTCTCAATGGATTCTGAATTCAAGGAGCGCACATACAACACCCAACCCTTGCAAGCATGCCACTCCTCTATCTCTAGGAGGCATACTCACAACAACGCCAGCCCCTGTGTAAGTCAGACCTGCCTCAAGCCTGTTGCATCAGTGGCTGGTGAGAATGGTCCGGTGGCCACTGATAGACTCACCCTTGAAGGGGCGGTGCAATGGGCAGCAGCAACAGGGGCCGTTAAGGACGGTCAGGTGGCCACTAACAGACTCACCCTTGGCGGGACAGTACAGCAGGCAGCAGTAGCGGCCGGTAAGGATGGTCAGGTGGCCACTGACCAACTCACCCTTGGTAGGGCGGTGCGACGGGCAGCGGCAGCAGCTGGTAAGTACGGTCAGGTGGCCACTGACGGCCTAACCCTTGGTGGGCGACAGGCAGCGGCAGCGGCCAGTAAGGACAGCCATGTGACCCATGGTGGGATAGTGCAGCGAGCAGCAGCAGCGGACGGTAAGTACGGTCAGGCGGCCACTGAAGGACTCACCCTTGGTGGGGCCAAGCAGCAGGCAGAGGCAGGTGAGGGATCCACGCCTAGTCGGGCGGTGGGACGCGCAGCAGCAGTACCTGGTGAGAATGGTCAGGTGGCCACTGATGGACCGACTTGTGGTAGGACAGTGCAATGGGCTCCAGCAGCGGCAGAGAATCAAGTGAGTAACACACATACTTTTGGGTGCTAGTTGACTGCTACACAGTGCATGTATTGTGTTTTTTTATGCAAAGTGTGTTCTTTCATCTACTTCTTCATTAAGAGGGAAGGGGTATTCTCAGACTTTGGAACACTTGTTAATGACATTTTCCGTAATTTCAGATTCAAGTACACAATCAGTAGTTTCAGAATCTTCTTGAATTTCTTTAGTTTAAGCAGATCTTTCTAAGGTTTACTCTAGTGATATGGTGTATCTAGATGGTATTGATTTGTTCAAGTTCAAAAAACCAACTGTGCAGGATCGACGCGCATGGCAGTGACCACACAGGCGCCCCCTGGAGGGTGTACTAGACACTACACATAATATATATACTACTCCCCCAGCCGAGCAGCGGCACACTGATGCTCATGTTAATGGGATTCTTATATATGTATATATATATATATATATATATATGTAGGGGCACCACATAAACCAAAGTGAACTGAGACATATCTTCCCCCCTAATATTCCTTACTGTAACAATCTATGTTTTATTATGGTTCCTTCTACAGTTCTCAGGACATGATGAACGCTCAATGATGGAGATGGCAGGTCAAGGAGACCAGAGAGCAGCACACCGCTGCAGCACTATTGTAGCAGCAGATAAGGACATCCAGGACAACCATGTGAGTCTGAGGAATCTGTTTAACCCTTTAAGGATGGCATCCTGCCCTTGGTCATTATGATACATGCATACAGCCCTGGCTAGTAACCCACTAGGTTGATACATTCCGGAAGGCAGCACTGGTGAGTTACTCAACAGGGCTATATTGGTGCATAATGACAACAAATGTCATCTTTCAGCGACATGCCATCCTTAAAGGGTTAAGCAGTGCATTTGATGTTTCTCCTAGCAAAGCCCAGTGGAGGCAGTACCTGTGTATATATGGTTTAATACTGAGGATCAAATGAATTGCTACTAGATTTCCAATAGTATTTCCAGAACAATCTTAACAGTATTCACAGTTTACACTAGATGGTGATACTGTGCTTAAGTTAATAGATTTGCCATAACATAGTCAACTGTCTGGGCTGTTAACAATTATCTGTTTTTATTTTGATAAAACATCAAGTCTGTGGGACTCCGCTATAGAGTAAAATCCTATCTGTTGAGGTCAAACCCTTGGACCGTTCACTATTGAGTTAAATATTTCGATCCTCACATGTAACCTATTTTATTTTCAGCAGGCAGCAGTACCCATTCAGCAAGGCCCAGTACCAAACCATCTCCTTAGCAACAAACCTCCCCTTAAGCATAGAAAGACGTCACTAGATAACGCCCAAATTATGAGAGATCCAGATGTGCCTGAGATCTTCATCAAACTGTATGGTGGAGAACGACAATATGACGCTCTGCACGCATGTGTCTTTTGTGGGGAGCTCCAGACCCATATACAGACCCACCTGAAACACAAGAAACACAAACTTGAAGCAGCCATTTTAGATCTTCAACAACTGAGAGAAGAACATAGCAAGGAGACAAATAAGAGTAGAAAAAACAGTATGCAGGACAAGATTAAGGCTAGACAAACAATGCTGAGAAATGAGGGTGACCATTACCACAACCAGTTGGTGATCCAAGCAGGAGAAGGGGAGCTTCTCATCAGCCGAAGAACCACAACTTTTAGCTCATCCAATTATAGCCCCTGCCCAGCTTGCCACATGTGGGTTGTGAAAGGTTCTCACAGGAAACCTCAACACCAGAATGTTTGTGTCAAGCACTACTGAGGATATCAGTCAAGTATATGCTGCAAACAGGCATGTAGATTTTCAAGTTTTTTTCCCCAGGCCTTTCTGGTTCGTTGAAGAGCAGCCTGCATGAATTGTTACCAGTTCCCAAGAATCTGTACTGTATTACATATTAAACATAATATTATTGCAAATACATCGCTGTATATAAATACATTGCTGTAAGTTAATACATCACTGTATGCAAATAAATGACTGTACATCACTGTATACAAATAAATCATTGTATACAAATACATCACTGTATGCAAATACATCACTGACTCTATTCCATGGTGATGTATGGATAAGCGGATAATAACGTCATGAGTTAGAAGTTCTGGCAATATATTACCTAACACTGTCTTATTTCTGCTATATTTTGTGAACTAAATGATCTCATGAATTTGCTGGACAAGTCATCTCAAATGTATTTATGCAGTTAAATGCTCCATCATTTTGATATTTCATGCAAACACTTGAATTGAATATTCAAAAAAATACAATGATCTTTTTTTAAGCACTTTAATGGAGAATGATGTAGGATAAGCCTCTATTTGTGCCTGTAGTGTATTACGGTTTTCCAGGTCTGAAAGAGTAAGGTCAGAGACCACATTCCCAAGGTATCAGAATCTAGTTGGGGAGCCTGAGGTGGGCATCACTTGGTATCATAGCCTGTATGAGTTATATCAGAAGGTATCTGTCTGGGAAGAGGTAATCAAAGTGGCAGAGCTTTAGTTCTATACTAGTGCATATCGTTTTCCTCTGAGACTGTATGTAAATCTGGTCCTGAAGCTCAATATTGACTCCTTGGATATAGCAATATGCAGTAACAACAAGACTTGTGGTTGTTTCAAATATTGAAACCAGGGTGTTCTGCCCGGTGGTCAAGCTGCGTCAATGGTAGAACAGAAGAGTTGTATCTGATTACTAGAGCATCAGTTAGCTACTTTACAGAGTGTCATTAAGGACATTGGGAGAGACAAGAAAAACTCTGTCGTGGCATCATTAGACCTGGGGATGGAGGATGGAGGATGCATGGAGGATGGAGGCAGTGCAATATGTACACATGCATCTCCTGTTCAAATACCTCATTTAGTCAAGTAAATGACTATGGTGGAGTTTCTTTATCTAGTCAAAGGAATATGTACTATAAGTAGAAAATTTAAATGGTTTGCATGCTACTTCATGAAATCATAAGACTATATGATGTGATGTGATTTTACCGTTAATTGATAGATTCAGTGATGTTTGATATGGGAAAATGGCTACATTACTCTTCCCCAGCCTTTGGTGTGATTCAAAGAGACATCAAGGTAATTTCTTTATGACTTCCCATGATAAGAAACACATGTAGCTCATATTCTGGTACACTCTCAGGTATACGTATAACAGATCTTTAAGACATTGTTGATAACAGCACATCCTAAATTATCAATTTGGTGCTGGTGTAAACAGTAAACTTAGTGGTGCTAATGTTTGTAGAATGTGAGACATATTGTCCACTTACTACGCAATCAAAACCACTCAGGTAGTATTTAACCCTTTAAGGATGAGATGTTGCTAATAAGCAACATTTGTAGTCATGATGCACCAATGCAGCCCTAGTGAGCTACTCAACCATGCTAGATTGATGCATCGTATAAACCCTTTGGAGTGTGTCAGCCTTGTCGGGTTGAGATGATGGATGAGTCCTGTTGAGTTACGCATCAGGGCTGGTTATGTATTGTATTCATGTATTAGGAGAGAGGCATTTGTATGGTTATGTTTTGTATTTATGTATTAAGAGAGAGGCATTTGTATGGTTATGTTTTGTATTTATAAACAACAGAGAGACATTTGAATAGTCATGATATAAATATCAGACAATGTTTGTATTTATATATCAACAGAGAGACATTTGTTTGTCACAAGCAAATTATAGCTTTCTTGACTGTCTCATTGGAAAGATGAGAACTGATGTCCTGCTGAGTTAGTGGTATATTCCCTTAGTTGAATAGTATTGGCACTAGACATAGACCATGCACACGGGTATGCTGTGGGATGTTTACAACATTTTATACTCATATCATACCGGAATATTTCTTTATGTTGTAGCTGTTGGTATTGAGATTGGAATGATATGTTCTCTGCATCGAATTGCAGTTTATCAAGCTTGTACCAAAGAAAATGTTTATTTTATCATTTCTAAGGCCTTACCTCAATAAAGTTATTATCTTAAAGTTGTATTAACCATGCTGTCTCCATCTTGTCATATTGATACTAGTCAATCAACTTAAAAAGAAGAAGAAGAAAGTGCTTATGACTGCAATGAATAAGATCCCTTAAATGAAGGACTTCCATAGTTTGATATAGGCTCCTTAAAATAACTGATGTAAATTCAGTGCATCAATATGCAAACACTCCCAAAATTTACTTTGATTCTAAAGGAAAGAAATGACCCCTAAATCTACTGTAGTTGTCAAAGCTAGAATAAGGGCCCCCTAAATCCACCATGACTATCAGACCTGAAAAATAGGCCCCTAATTTTACTGTATTCATTGTAGCTAGATAAAGGGCCCCTAAATCCAATGTCATTGTCATTGCTGGAGAAATGGGTCCCATGTATATTATGACTTCCTCAGCCAGAAAAAAAAGAATATTACGATTATCAAAGCCAGAATAGGGCCCGGAAGTAACTTTCATTGTCAGGGCTAGAAAATGGGCCCCTTAATCCATTGTAGTTGTCAAAGCTAGAATAAGGGCCCCTAAATTCACTATGACTGTCAATGCTAAAAGAAGGGCCTCTAAATTCATTGTGACTGGCAGAGCTAGAAAAAAGGGCCTCTACATTCACTGTCACCGTCAGAGGTAAAATAAAGGCCCCTAAATTTACTATGAGAAGGAGAGCTAGAAATAAGGCCCCTAAATCCACTTTAACTATCAGACCTGAAAAAGGGCTTCCACATCCACTGTATTCATCGTAGCTAGAAAAAGGGACCCCAAATCCACTGGGATTGTCTGAGCTAGACAAGGGGCCATTAAAAAGCAATATTATTGCCAGAGCTAGAAAAGAGGCCCCCAAATCTGATGCAGTTGTTAGAGTTAGAATAAGGGCCCCTAACTTCACTATGACTGTCTAAGCTAGAAAGAGGGCCTCTAAGTTAATTGTTACTGGCAGAGCTATGAAAGTAAGGTCCCCTTAATTCACTATAACTGTTTGAGCTGAAAACGGCCCCTAAATCCACTGTTATCGTCTGAGCTAGAAAATACTTGAAGACACCCATGTCCAATGATTATTTTAAGATACACATTGGTTTTGATTAAAATTGAAAAGTTCTAGCAACTCAACTTGAGTCAATGGAAAAGTAATAATATTCTTTAGGTGCTGATTGTAATTGTAATTGATTTGCTAGGCTATTGGTTTGTGTGTAGTATCATGTTTATGCGACATGGATAAAGTCATTACTTTTTCATGGTGCATTAATGCAGTACCAGTGAGTAGTCCATCAGTGCTACGATGGTGTATCACATCAAACTCTCCAGGAAGCATGGATCCTATGGCATCTACATGGTGCATGGATGCTACAAGAGCAAGCTACAAATCTGTGCTGAATTAATGTTGCATAGTGCTTTGACTATGCAGGCCCTGAAAGTCTGCTGCTATTTCTACCATTGGAGCTAATTCCCAATCGTGAGCATATGTAACATGTACTGGAAAATGTGCCACATATATTGATGCTTTGAAACAGCTGGCAGTTTGATTGTGAGGTCATTACTTTCCTCCCTATAGCTACCTTTTTGGCCATTGGCAGTTTTGTGTATCCCCCCCCCCACCCCTCGCAGCACCATGATGACAGCACTAATAACCCATCCATGATGGAAACAGATGTTGTCTGTCATTAACCCTTTTAATGGGAGCTGGTACTTTTAGGGTGAGAAATTAATATTAGATGTCCTTTTGATTACACTGCAAGCATTTTTACCGAGGTCATCGGCAACCACAAATGAAGTTTTGATAACCATAATAACTATCGCTTACAGTGGCAAAATATGGTGAGATTCACTGAGAGGTCCATGTTTTATCAAGTAATGAGGTCTGCATGTTTATGGTGTGGGTGTGACATTACTTTACAGCTTGTGCATGTTTTATGATGTGTGCCTGGGGTTAATGGTTATATAGTCACTATGAAGTCACTGTTGGGTGTTCACTGAGTAATTGCTCAGCTTCACCAATATAGTCAAATATTTAAAGGTTTTTGATATGGACCTCCACAGGCAAAGTTTACCACATCATAGCACTACCAGTCTAGTTCCTACAGCAGGAGGGCTAGATCAGACAGTGTTCTTTTTCTGACACAGATTGGTTATAATGATTTACTTGTATGTGTCTCCTGGTCAACTCTGTTATCAAATTGGGGATTTAAATCTTTGTGGGAAAAGTGCAGTAGGCTCTTCAGCCACAATGATACATGAATGCTGCCCTGGCAATTAACATATGACATTCATGAAAAACCCTCCTCATTTACAAATATTAGATTATTGACGAAAATCTGATTATGACAACTGACAAATTTGTTCTGAAGCCCCTTCCTGACCTGGTGTTAGCTGTTACTTGCAGCAGGCTGTAGTTGTACTCACCTGGAACATGGAAACAACGAGGGTTAGTGAACAGTGAACATTGTGTAAAATAGATAAACAATGTTAGACGCCTCAAATACAGGACAGCAGTGGCATGGAATTCTTTACATGTCAATACCAGAGCTCTTAGAGAAGGTCTAGCTTTACCTCCTGAAACAAGAAATTTGAGACTTGATTTATGGGTATGTACTCCTCAACCTTTTTTCGCCTCTAATCTGTACACCTTGAACCAACCCCCCATAGGACTAAATCAAAGCCTGACTCAATTACTTAATTGTACATGGTGTTCAAAAGCAAATGAACACCAGTCATTAGCTCTTATATTTATGTGAGTTATTCAATATTCAATCTCAAAAGTAATTAGTGTCTTTTGAAAATGTGTGATGGTCTAAGCTACTGTCAGTGACACCCAGGCTAAATAAATACTGTATGAATGTCTCTATTTCTTTTAGCCCATTATGGGCATCATGATCCATAAATCACCAGTCCTCCTCCCTGGAAAAGATTTTTTAAAGCCTGCATTACTAGCTTTGATGTCAGTATAACCCAGCTAGGAAGATCACTATAAGTTTTGCATGAAACTATTGAAGGTTTGTCCAAAAAATTCTTTACTCTAAAATAAGATGTCCACATAAAATCTCCATGCCATGACAGGATGAATTAGGTTTATAAAGGACATGAGGCTTGTAACAACAAATGGGCAATTCTCCCTATTACAGGCCACAGACTGATTTACAGAATCAATGCAATGTGGAGAGCGGTAATTAGGTAAGATCAAATTAAATTTAAATAAATGAACAACTGTCCTGCTGGTTTTCCTTCAAACTATGAACCCCTAGCCCTGAGGGTTGCTCAGAACCCAATCCATGACAAATGATTGGTTGTGTTGTTTGTCATGATTTTTGGGGGTATTACTTTATTTTGCTACTGCAGGGAGACATGATTGCCTGCTTGAAGTTGAGTACTTCTGGAATAAAATTTTAAAATAAAAATCCCACGGGTGCTGTCAAAGAGTTATCCTTCATTTGCTGCTCAATGTGAAGTGTGTAATAGAACTTGAAGGTGCAAGAAGAAGATAAGTCTTGAACGGGCCCCCAGACATAATTATTGAAAGTTTGATAGATTGATTAGGCATTATCTTCTCTTATTCCCTTCATCCATTGTCCTTTCTATCTGACCCTTGTTTTATCTGTTTGGGTAAGTGGGTAATAGACCTTGAAGGTGTGAGAACTTGGTACTTTCTGACCTGAAGAAATGAATGTTTGAGTGAACCGGGCACCCAGACATAATTATTAATGTAATGAATGGATAACACTGCCCTAGGCATTTTGCTCTTTTCAATTTCTTCCAGACGCCTGCCACAAAAGCTGCCCAGGAAAGAGGAAATGAAATGTGGCAGAAAATAAAAATCAGTGGGCCAGACTGATTTGTAGTGTTTTTATTGGTGATTCCTTATTTAAAGTGTGTAAAATAGGGAAATGTGAGCTTCTAACAGTGATATGCTGAGAAGGAGGCATGGGGGGAGGCATGCGTTAAGAAAACAATAGCAGGGGAGAAGGCAACGAAAGGAAGATACAGAGTTGTCGCGGAAGACTTTGAAACAGTGTAAAAAAACAATGATTCAGGAGCCTGCAGTAACAAGGTGTTTAACATCATAGTGATCTTTACATTATGCTATTGTCCTCTCTACCTTGTTAAATTCCTACACTAAAGGTACTCTAACCCCATATCATATCCCAACTACATTAATATAAGAGTAGTGTGTTAAACCAATAACCAGTGCTGTAGATGACTCAGCCCTAGTAAACATGAACCCTCAAAGACCTAACATTACCATAACATGGAGTGAAAGCACACATGCAACAGTAGGACACTGTAGCCTCTACATATCCTTGCCATAAATATGATAGTAATTTCTAAAAACCATAACCAGCCATGTGGCTGACTCAGCCACAATGTCCATTGTTGTCTCTCCCTTGCTAAATTCATACACCAAAGCCACTCTAACCTTTTCATATCCCCACTACATTGTCATAATGATAGTTTATTAAACCAATAACCAGTGATGTAGACAGTAGGACAGTAGGACCCTGTATACCCTCTACATATCCTTGCCATAAATATGATAGTAATTTCTAAAAACCATGACCAGTGATGTAGCTGACTCATCCATAGTGAACATGTCCCCTCCTACCTGCTGCTCTACATCCTGGTACCTCCTCTACTACCTCCACTTCCCACCAGGGGGCAGTCAGACACCAACCATGGCCGATTAACCCCTGCCTTTAGCCCTCATTAGGGGGAGATGAGTCCAGTATCATTAACATAATCAGCACACAGCCTGGGCAAGAACATCAACCCACTTTATATCATATAGGCCAGTGTCATCTATCAGTTAGTCACTATGATCTAAGATGTGATATGCATGACAGTAGTTGTGTAGTTTGGGTTTATACGTATACATATAGTGTAGATGTTGATGCTTCTGCAGTACAACCCAGATTGGTCAGTACATGCAGTGTGGGTTCAATATATGCACACGCGGTGGCACAGTGACATGCAATGGTGGATGGTGGCATTAGCTAACAAGTCTGTACATGTGTAATAGTCAATGATAATCAGCGATTATGAGCTAGCACAATGTGTGTTATGCTCGATATGTACATAATAATTAAGAGCGGTTAAGTCTTCATAATATCACATTTAGACTGGGCTGTATGCTATACATGGTCAGGAACAGGATCTGACGTACCAAATTACTCTTATATAAGCCATTTTAAATGTCCTTGGCAATTTCTATACCCATTTCTTGAATTATCTTTCTTACTTCTACATTGAATTACCATTTTTGCTTCTGTATTTTCATCTTAACAACATCATGTACATACTCATCTTTATTTCATCAAATTATGTGAGACCAGAAATCGTGTTAACAATTGATAAAGGTATCATCATTATTGTCATCACTTCCACATGTATATCCTGTGATCTTGGCGATAAAACTCTTCAAACCTTTAAAAAAAAATTTGATAAACGCAGGCATACCAAGATATTTTGAGTGTTGCTGGACTAAGTGTACTTGATGTAGGGAACTGTAAGGTCAAGAGGTGAAACAGTGGAACTGTTCCCTGATTGTATTAGGGAGAAATATACATGAAGTCTAGGACACCACCCCTGACCATAATGGGATCATCCTGACATGGAAATTACGGAAATCCAATAATGGTGAGATAATAACTAATAATTCCCACAATCTAAGGAGAATTCCCATGTATACAATCCACGTAATGCCATTCATTTCATCATGTATCCAATGTTATACATGGGTTACGCCTGCATTGCACATTGGCTGACTTTTGGGTTCCACTGTCATCATTGACATGTGCACTGAAAACCCAGCCCTATGGGAAGGTCGTCACTGCAGACGACTTTAGGATCGTCATGCATTGATGACGACCCAAGGTAATCATATTGACGACCTAAACCTGTCAGATTTCAGCCACCAGGGGTCCTTACTATGCACTGATGTGTTTTCTGCGAATCATTCTGACTAATTGCCATGTTAATATCAATCACAAATCATACATGACCTTATCAGCCATATTGTACATAACTTTTATCAATAGACACAAGACTGGGGATTAATAAAAAGAATATTGAAGTGATAGTAATAGGGCCTTACATCAAGTTTTTCTGGAGGTGATTCACATGACACAGGTTGTGTAAAACACCGATCATGGCACAGAGTGAACTGGTTAATATATCAAGGACAGCATGATGCCGCAATGCGAGTTAGTCACACAGGCTACATGCCAACAAATGTAATCTTTTAGTGACATCAACTCTTACGGGTTAAAAGCCTTAACATTCATTACACCCAGTGACTTATTGACATGATATTAATGAGGTCATCAACTATGTGACCTTATACAACATCAGCCATATTGCATGTGACCTTCATCAATAGAGACAGGCTCATAGCATGTAGATAAAGGCAAGCTCGGCATGTTCTGGAAACACCTCCATCTTTAATGACATCAGTGGTTTATCCATGCTGCCTCAACACTTGATGTCAATTAGAAAGCTACAATAACAGGAGCCTCCAATTCTGTAATTCTTTTCTTTACATGGTCTTATTGGTATTACCCTAACGTTCCCTGAAGGACATCGTCCTAATGTACAACTGCAATCATGAGAAACTGAAAATGTGTAAAGATATTTGCTGCATATTTGGTCCCTTCCCTGTCAGAGGCACTGCTTGCACCCCTAAACATATTTCAACATGTGAAACATGATTTGGACAGAGTGGAGGTATCGCACCTGATATCTTGTTTGAAGTCCCTTCCCCTTCTGTAAAATATCAGGGTGTTGCACAAACTTTGACTTTCTCATTACTGGGTGGTGCAGGGTGCAGACAGTGATAAGGGAGGGAGACCATGTCTAACTCTTAGACCTTCTGACGTCTCACGAGCCACTTGATACCTCAAATATTGCTGTCCATTTGATGATACACCAAGGCAGCCCTGCTGAAGAGATCCCTGGTGCTACATTGGCATGAATTATGGATTCAGCTGGCAAGTTTCTCACCAACATAAAGGATGTGCAAGTGATGCATTCCTGCATCATGACAACCGTTTACTGTTGATACATTCTCTAATGGTAAGCATGATGCACCAGTGAAACTTATCACAGTCACCATGATGACAACTGCACATGAAGTCTTGAGGCGCATACTACTCCTAAAGGGATAGAGCCCCCCAGTGGCCCACTATGATAAGATAAATTTACGTCATATGAAGAGAAATCTAGCCTAGCCCCATTTAACTGCAACTGACCTCAGGTTTCAGTCCTTTGACAGTTTAAACCCATCAGCAATAGCAGAAAGCAATTCAAACAATAGAAATTCAATATAGAGGCTGTTGTCAAAAAGTCAGTCTGTGCATGAGTAATCAAGAGACTAGTCTGATCCTATCGGGGAAACTGCAGTATGATTGATGTCTCAATTCGCTATGTCTTCTATTTCTGGCTGCACCTATACCCCTTACAGATCTGTAGAGATGGAACAGATGGATAAAAACTGCATCGTAGGTAGGATGAGAGGTTACAGTGATGTGTCAAGTTTTTAAACACGTACCCTCGCATCAATAATTACCCACTACCAGAGTCAGCGGAGACATTAGTTACAGGAAGCTCTTTGCTATCATCCATTAGGGGTATAGGTAGATATCAATATCTCCTGCAATCAGCCGGGTATGACAAAAGCACTTTTTTGTTTATGCCTGGACAGATTCTTGTGTGCCCATGAAATAGATCTACTGACCCCACTCCCTTACTTACACTTCTACAGCCATTTAATGATCATGATGATCAATAGCTTCTGCTCCTTAAACTATCATTGACACCACAAGGGAGAGCTACCTAGATCCGCACTCGGAATACATCACCCATACTAAAGGGAAGTAGAACCTCTAACAATTACTGTGATTTAGGGAAGCATCTGTTGGTCCCACAGGGAGGCAGGGTGGCTTTTTACAGAATAACCCTGGATTGCAGCTTGGTAGAGTACAGAGAGAAAATAAACAGCATCAAATGGGAGTCCAGGTTGCCCCCGGAATGACTCCCTTCATATAAGCCTGGGTTTTCGGTGTAGAACCATTACATGATTACTGTGGTGTGAAGCATCTGTTGATCCCATAGGGAGGCAGGGTGGTTTTGTACCCCTGGATTGCAGCTTGATGGAGTAGATCGCTGCAAACAGGGTTGGTATGCTTATTGGTGCCTGGGAGAATTCATGTTCAGATTAGAATATCTCGTTCTGTCCAAAATAGCTGATTATAGCTGAAACCGATCTATTATACAAAATATGAATATTTTATCAAATATAAGCTTTTGCCTTTCACAGTTCCCATTCCCTTATATATCCTCACTTTACCGACTGCAGAGATTGTGTGTGAGTCTCGTGTATTTGTGTGTGTAGTTGGGGTAGGACGCAGGAGAATTGGCATGCTACATCCCGTTGCCCGCTCCTTTAACTTGTAGACTCACTCAACCACTACCCTTTTCCACCACAAGGGCTTTAAATGGGACTGGTGGGACTGCTATACTAAGATTGTTACTTCCTGCCAGGCTGTGAACAGGATTTGGTGTACAGGATTTCATTGGTAAACTTGTGAAGAGAGGTAAGTAAGGCGAGTTTTTTATGTGAGTTTGCCCAGACTCTACTATTTTATAGTCCGGGCCTGAGACTGTTAACTTGGGGCAGAGAGGTAGGAGAGTGAAGGGAGCAGGGTGTGTGGTGTGGCTGCCTGAAGGAGGGAAGTATGTACAGGGGAGCAGCAACATACAGAATAACCCTTTGAGGATGGCAAGTCACTAAAAGGCAACATCTGTTGCCACGAGGCAATAATGCAGCCCTGGTGAGTTCAGTGATGCATAAGGCAGTGTTGAATTTAAGCATTAAATCTAGTACTTACTTACTCGCCATGGCTGCATTCATGAATCAAGACCACCGATGCATTAACACACCATGTGGCCCATAAACGGTTAAAGCCTGTGAAGCCAATACATCACTTTACTTGTTGAAAAAGACTTCCGTCCAAATTACCTTCCCTATTCTGTACCAGAAAGGAGATATCCCCTTGGAAAGTCTGGGTGTTTGGGGAAGTCCCCGCCCCTTTTACTTTAGTTGTCAGCAGTCAGACCAACAGGAGGAAACAGGCACCGGGGGGGGAACCTGCTGCTACATTTCTTTTATGCAACTTCGAAGAATCTTTTTGTGTTTTTACCCTTTCTGGAGAAGTTTGCTTGTACGTTCATGTTTTTAAAAATAGATCCTGATGAAGAGTGATTGGTCGCTTTAAACGTAGATCATCCAGCCAAATGGCATGAATTTTACATATTGCTCATTGGACCTGATGTAACTGTTTCAATAATTTGCTATAAATTGTCAATCGTATTTAAACTCTTCTGGTTTTGTGTTCAGTTTAAAAAAAAAATTCTTTTAAATCCGACCTACATTTTCTTCCCATGTTACCTGAAACAAACCTTTTTTTTGCCTTAGTATGGGTGGATGTCTACATTGATTTGCTTAAAAGTGGCCCTTGTAGATGATGAAACAATAAAATTATCGAAACTCAAAGTTGAGTCATAAACATCTCTGTGAACGAAGATTGGTGTTTATAAATAACATGATAGGAACCAAATGATGTTGTTATGGAGGAAAGTGTTAGTCAAGTTTTTGATATAGACTTCATAATGTACATTAATTTTAGGGATGGATTGCTTAGCTGAGGCAGTTATACATTACCCCTTACACGTCTGCATGGTCCATGAGTCTTTAATTGAGGGGGTTATAACTGTACAGTGCATAATCATCAAATTACTATCATCAAAGTTCATTTGTTGTTTTAAGTAGAAAAAGTAAACTTGTGTCAGAAAGATACAGAAATATAACCTGCCGCGAGGGACAAAAAACTGATTGTTTGAAGACATATAATACTCCCCTTCATCTGAATAACAGCTGGATAACCTTTTAATAATGAACTGTGCGGAACACCAACTCTTTGAGGGTTGCATAGTGCCTTAATGTCCTATGCATGCTTCCATGATTACAAGTCTTCTCCATATACATGAACACTTTAAGGAATCATATTTACACTTCAAGATCACAAGGCTTCAAGTTATTATGTTGATATAATGCACAAACCATTACCTCAGCAAGATGCATTTCTGCATCATGTTGACCACTTATTGTATCAATTCTGTAGGATCCGCATGATGCATTCCCACAAAGGGCTAATTAATCTGAAGCATACATCTGAAACAAATGTTTGCGTCCATGTGTCATTATGAAGAAGGTCATACTGCATTAACACAATATGTGGCCCTTCAAAGGTTAATCAAACTGTGGCATTCCTTTGCATCAAGTATTTGTAGCATTCAAAGTTACACGCTCCGCAACATTCCAATGTCACATCTGAATGTGGAAATTCTGGCTCGTGCAATTATCTTTGGTCATGCATCTTTGAGTAATTTGTTCTCTTCAAAAGCCTTAATTGCATCTTAAATGAGGCAAAGTAGGCTGATGGTCATGCAAACGTCCATGAGTTTTTGTCAATTTGTTGCAAAGTGCTTGGTCAGCTTGAAATTTTTAATCAGTTCCATTACAAAATACTCATTACTTAAACATTTTAAGACAGCATTCAAGCTTTATGCTGACCCTGAGTGGTTCAGAAAACCGGCAGAAGGGTCGGCATGATGCACCAATACAGCACCAACGAGTTACTCGCGGAGACTGCATTGGTGCATTACGATGGCAAATGTCATCTTTTAGCAACATTTGTCCTTAAAGGGTTGACAAATGTTTAACTGATCCAGTCCTGACAAGTAACTAACCAGGGGTCTGGCTATCTTTAATTTATTCCTATTGCTAAGGGAGTGTGAAAATAGCCTGTGCCCACAGTCTAGAGCCTGCGTAAAACTTTGGCCCTCCGTCTTTAACTGTGATAACACATGGGCTGTTTTGTGAAAGTTTTATCCCGCCCCCTTCAGGGGGGGGGGGGGGAACTTGTTTAATATCACCCCCCCCACCAACCCATATACCCTCACCTGTTACTGGCCAGAGCTGCATTCATGCATCATGATGACTATGGCTATGATGAATTAGGACATTATGCCGTCCTTAAAGGGTCAAGGTTTTTTTGGTTTGAATATCATTTTATTTGTCCACAAAAAGGCAATACATCCTTTGTTCGTTGATTCCAGGCTTATAATGACATATATACATTTTATATGCGGTTTATAAACCGATGAGCACTTGACGTGTGGGAAAACTACTTATCATCCAAGTATCCATAAACACTTAATATAAACCAATAAAGTCTCTTTTCTGAGCTTGGCTGAATTTATCTTTAGAAAACTTTCATGGATAGCATGATATATATTCCAAAGAAACATGTTCCCTCCGAACAATCTGTACCAAAAACAATAAGTAACTCAACTTTGGTAAGTGTATTGACCCAGTGTGGTAGGTGTTATGCATGAATGCAACACTGGTGAGTTACCCACCAGCTCTGCATTCTTACATTACATTGACAAATCGGCCCGGTTTGTTAAAGTACTGTACGCTCTAATGTGTTAAACCCAGCCAACCATGGGGTGATTGGTGAGAGATTATCACTATGGGCTGTGTTCTTCAAGGACAGATTTTCCTGCTTTCTATTAACCCTAATTACTCTGTTTTAAATCTAGAGTAAGCCTCAATCCCTTTTTTTTTTAGAGTTTTCAGCATCAGCACCCAGACATCTCTCTGCAAACAGTGTCTATTTCGAAACCGTGGGAAAGTGGGTTTCTGTAGTCAATGAGGCGGAGCACATATCAGTCCCTTATCCCCTAAATTAGTGAAATGGGCTAATCAGCTAATTCTCATGACCCCAATTTATATCATGTCACCCAATGACCCAATAGTGTCCAGCATCAAGGGATAATGATTTCTGTCAACCATTAAGATCTGCAGTTTTATCCAATGCATCCCAATGCATCCTAGCAGAAATGACACTATAAAGATGGATCACCCTAACTGGGAATGGGTAGAGCTGGAACTCATTGATTGTAAATACCATTAAGACCTGTGAAATAAGGGATATAATGTCCCTTCGACTTCCACATGTACAGGGAGTCAGTCCCTTGTTGATTGCTTGAATGCCATTATGTGATCTGTGCTTCAACATGTCTAGGATGGTAGACAGGTTGGGGGATAGGGGACGGTTGTGCAATGCATTTATAGCCTTTACATTTACTAAATTATCAGATGCAATAAATGCATCCGAATTGTTTTGAGATGAATATTTCTACACTTAGCAGTTCTCAGGCAGTATTTCACTTAGCAACGTCTCAACTAACTACTAACTACTGAATGAGCAGTTGGAAGCACTTTCTGTGGCCCTGGGTCTATATTTACTCCTGTGGGTGAATCTGGAAATCAAACTTTTCTAATTCTATTGCAACCCATATCACATTTCCTGTAAGTTGGCTTTTTCCTGGCTTCTTCCCTTACTTTGATTTCTGCTTCCTTCTCTGGAAAAAGCTCTAAGAAGAGCGGAAAGGAATTGCACTCTCCAGGCCAATGTTTGTTCACTGTCTTCAAGTTTTTGATAGTCACTTAGGATCTCTGGGCCAACCCCCCTGTGAAATCACATTGGTTTTACATTTAGGACAGACTTTATCCATAACTTAAGTGAAGGAATCTGCATTTAAATTGTGTTTAAAAGCAATGATTCTACACTGAGCCTCAGCTTCTAGTTTGATGGTGGTTGATCTCCAGACCTGAAAGTAATGAAACAGTGTGACAGTACGATTTTTTTATAGACTTATGATTTGAGCTGTGACACCCTGGCTTGGGACTTAACGTATAGAATGTGTAGCTTTAGTTGCTTTACAGCCATTTAACCCTTTAAGGATGGCATGATGCCCTTGGTCGTAATGATGTATCATCTTTTAGCAATATCCATCCTTAAAATGTCAGGACACATGAATGTAGCTCTGGGGTGTTATCAGGCTGCATTATAGCATCATGGAGTTGAAGCAATATAGAAGGGATGCCATGATGTAACACTGGTGTACCAGAAAGGTACCTCCAGATACTGCAAATTTGTGGTATTACATTAGTTCAATTAATGATTGACAAAAGGGGTTTAAGACACCATTTTACGCTGACCTTTGACCTCTATAATGAGCATTTTATCTTTAAAAATACATGAGAATTACCTCAGTATAGAGATAATATTGCCCTATTTGTCTGTTCTCCACACTGTTCTTAATTTCCACACATTCATGTTCATGGTACCTGATCAGCAGACTGAGGGCGGGGACAGGGGACTCCGGAAAAGCCCTGTGAGACGGATGTCCGAGTGTGATGGTAAGGTAACTCCAAAGCAACAGTAAAAACATCTTCAACCACTTCATCACCCCCAACCTCCAGATATCAGATTAAATGCCAAGGCAGGTTCTTCATGCAGATTATGACAGGTTCTTTTTTCAGTTTTCTTTATAGCACCACAGGGGCTGTTTCATGAAAGCTAGATTTAAGAGACCTGATGTTCTTTGTAAACAGGACTTCCTGGGAACGAGGCCAAGAAAGCTTGCCCTGTGGTTTGCTCCACATTCATATTTTATTGGTATCATTTAATGGTCTAAAGATATTGACTTATAACTATGTTAATACTCAATTTCATATAATCATGTGTAGCCCATGTTTTCCATCAGAATGAGAGAAAATATTCAGTGTTGTATTGTATCATTAGATTTGAAAAAAACACACAGAATGACCGGTAGAACTTGAATATCCTCACTCGTCTGTGGTTCAGCAATCACCCATTGTCCGTCACGGAGAGCCTCTTTACCTGCTGACTGGGGCGGGGTTGACTCTGCCACTGTCCTACTTGTGGTGGCAGCACCCAGTCCTGATCACCAGACAGTAATGGGTAACACTGACAACAGGACAGAGGAGGGGGCTGTTTTAAACCCCCAGCTCGGCTATATAAGGCCCTGAGTGCTAAGGCCCTGAGTACCAGGCTGAGCTGCTTTAAAGATGCTCGTATATTGAGTAATCATTCAATATTCATGTTATTGAACTTTATAGTAATTAAATACCAGTCTTCTTCCGACTCTGACTGTTTGGGTTGCCAAGGACAGTGTTTTCTGAGGATAGTGTTGCTAAGGACAGTGTAACTTATGTCTGTGTTGCTAAGGAAAGTGTTCTAAAGGACAGTGTTGGTTGTAACAATAATTAAGTATGCAACACCAGTTAGTAAAGTTCATGCTGTTAAGGAGAGCGTTGTGATGACAGCATTGCAACTGACAGCATTGTAAAGTCTAAGAGTACTGGTACCAGCTGACCAGGCAGAGATATGGAGATAGCATGGCTGCCTGTACATGTACAGCAGCTGGTAGGGAGACCGGGTGACCAGGCAGAGATATGGAGAGATCCCCAACATGGCATCACTGCCCCGAGGCCTTCATCGGGTTACTGCCTTGTTGTGGTGTCCTCACACGACGCTGTGTAAACGGTGTGTGTGAATGAGGGCACTAACAGGAACAGTGCATGATGGGAACAGCTCCATAGAACCCGGCCCTAATACCAATCCTGAACCCTCCAAGGGTCGCCTAGTGCTTTAATGTATGCATCTTCTCCCATGTATCTCTCTCTGCCTGTGTATCTCTCTGCCTGCGTATCTATCTGTCCAACCTTTAGTGAGCATCACCCATGAATGTAGTGCTTATGGGAGACTCACAAGTGAGATGGGTAAGTTCCTAGTGCTTTAATGTATATACACCCCTCAGTCACCATCAGCGTTTTGTTGTGGGATAAGTAACTTACCAGCGGCATCTCATTGAGTAACTCACCAGTGCTGCATTTATGCATCATGCTGATCCTACTCACAAAGGCTCATCGTGATGCACCAAGGGAGTGCTGACAACTTACTTACCAGGGCTGCATGTGAAGGCTTTAGGCTTAACGTGTTAAAGAGTCATCAGGACTGAGGAGCTGAGGGATAAACGTGGAAAAAGGTGGCAGATGAGTTAGGAACTTAGAACCTGTCCCTCTTTGTTCACACTGGAAACCGGTGGCACAGACATTTGATTCAACTCATAGTGACAAAGAGTATGGAAATCATTTGGTTCTTTAAGATTGAAGAATCTACCCTTTCTACAGTGTGTACCTGATGTACCTCTGTAGACAGGATGCACCTGCTGGTCAGCCTATATACACACAGGGTGTGGGGTAACTAGCTCCTTGAGCACCTCACTCAGCACTTCTCTGAGCAGCTCCCTGACACCCCTTTAAACTGAGACTCTGCTTCTGGTGTGTATAAGGTCTACACTACACCAGCATCAGATTCACTCATTCAACTTTTGTTATAAACTCATATTGCTTTCTTCACTTGCTTCAGGCAACCTACCCTTCATAAATGTTGGAATTTAAGGAACTGCATTTCAAGATTCAGAATCAATTTCTGTAACTTGAGTTGCAATATATCACATGTGAATGTCACCAAAACTATATTTCCATGGAATTTAATGGACTTAAGCCCATGCGGTTGTGTTTTTACCTTCTATGTACTTTACAATCTTTAGTTCCCGGAGGGGTTCACCTTCAATAGATGGCTCGAGTGCACATTTTTCCTTAAATTCAAACGGCCATGCAGGGCTCAAATACCCATATGCAGGTGAATGCACTGTACAGTCATGACCCATGGCTAGTCGTGGAAGGCGTCTACACCAGTCTAACAGCTGTGTGCTGTCCACTTACCACCACGTGCCTCCACTCTACGTCACCCACTCAGCTTTATGCTGCCAATATTGGGTTAATTATGGACGGGAGAGGGCAGGCAGAATGGGTCTGGGGACAGCAGGGTGAGTCTATATGGGGTCATATAAGGAGGTCACTTGGCCCTTTAAGGGCTGCAGAGTGCATTGATACTTTATAGCCAGTTGTTGTCATAATGCAATAGGGAGTGGTCATATTTTAACAAGTGGGGGGGGGAGGTGTTTGGTGAATTTGGGGGGAGCAAAAATGTTTGAAATGACCATTTGATCATTGCATCATATTAAGCCTCTTAAATTGGTACACTCCTGAAGGGTCAACACGATGCTCATGACAAATGAATATGAAGCCTTGGGCATGATGCTGTTCTTAAAGGGTTAATGGAGAAGTTGACCTGGGTTGATTGTTGCAGTGTTTCCTGCAGCTACAGGGACCTGTGTAGTGTTGGTGCCAGAAGCTAAACGCCTGCAGAGCCAGACCTAGTAGTGGGAGGCATATTGCATCTTTACCATGCCAATATTTGGTTAATCATTGATGAGAGGAGGCAGTTATAATGGAGGAAGGGGGATGCTTCCAGCGTCGTAAGGGTGTCCCTAAATAATGTAGTACTTTGACAGGCAAGCTGCATGTGGTTATAGAGAGAAATAACCCTACAACCACTGAGTTGGGGTAATGATCTTTTAGCTAACCCACTTTTAAAATAGTGGATGAGCGGTGATCAGCCTTTGATAGGTCTGGCAAAGTAGAAACAATTACTGGCCCATCTTTAATTGGACACTGCCCTCATGGGATTATTTCAGTTTTAAACATCAAAGAGTGAAGGAATCAAGCCATTGGCACAATGTTGCTGGCACTTTGGTAAATCCCAACACCATCAGGAGTCAAACATCCACTTCCTGAGGCCAACATCAGAGACGACAGGTCAGGTGGAGAGGGTGCTCGTTAGGTGAGCGTTCTGTTGACAGACATTGATCGTCCACTCCTCGCGGCTGACCATGTACCACACCACTGACCAGTAGACACTGGCATAGTAATTGAAAGCAGCATTCTCTCCAAGAGTGCATGGGTAATGTTTTCCAGTTCTGTTCAAGTCTACTAATAGCTGAAGACTTGGTGGTGAGAGAAAGGCTTTAATACAGTATGCCCATATGTCGTCAAGATGCATGAATACCGCCTGAGTGAGCAACCAGCCAAAGTATCAGGATCCTGTGGAAATATCAATTGGGCTTTGTGAAATCAGAAGTGAAATTTCCACTTCTCATATGCATCAAACCAACATCTGCCTACTGCATGAAAGTAGCACTGGGGACAAAGGCAGACAAAGCATTAAACAATGACACTGGCATAGTAATTGAATTTGAAGGCCCTGAAAGTGTTAAAGAGCAAAAGAATCAGGATCTTGGTACAATATCAATTGGACTTTGTGAATTCAGCAGTTTGATATCCACTTACCGAGTGTCACATGAGCCGCTAATGGTCAGTACAGGTCAGTCAGAGAGGGTGGTAGTTAGGTGCATGTTGTGTTGGCAGACATTGATCACCCACCCCCTGTGGGGACAGCTGACCATGCATCACAGCATTGACCACTGCCACTGGACAACAGCAATATCCACCAGGCTGCTGCTACTGCCATGTGTCAATCTCCAAGTCTGTTCTCTCAGGAACTAGACTTGTCTATAGTTTGTAAGGTATCCTGGGTAATATTACTTCTGACTGCTGTACTAAACACTATGAAGCATTCAATACTGAGGCCTAAAGTCACTATATAGTGTAATTGCGCTACTTATTGTGACATTGTGATAGGGTTGGTTGGCTCATTATTAAACCTGCATAACATGTACACAATCAGACTTAACCAAATTTCTTGATCTGGATATTTGTCTAGGAGTGCTGGGAGAGTCCTGTGTCTGAGGCACTCTCTAATTCTTAAAGCAGGCACTGGATGATAGAACGACTCTTAAATTACCCCAAAATGACCTTTAATTATTCATATTTAATAAGTATGAATAATTTTTCAAAATTGGATAGAGTTTCTAGGGTTGTCCCTGTTTTGCTAGGTAGGGTTGGGTAACCTGAAACACAGCCTTTTTTATTTGGCCATACTACCAGTGCACTTTACTTCCAGCTGACCCTCTAAGGGAGTGCTCATTTTCTAACAACAAGGGGTGGGGGCTGTGAGATTTCCTGCGGAGCGTTCATGATCCACTCTTTTGTAGTAATGCCCAGGCTTTTTCATTCAAAACAGGTAAATTTGTTCCCTCCCCTATCACCCTCTGCCCCCTGATGAGGAGTTGAGATTTTTACCCCATCTACCCCGGTGAAGGAGGTGAATGTTTCACCTGCTTATCTATAAACAATTCAATTCATTCATAAAGTAACCGTCATAATCAATATCGCAATTTTAGGGCAGCATAGTGATACTCTACTCTACTGTGCCCTTATGCCAGCATGATACAAGAATGTAGCATTGGGGAGGAACTCACTGCTACCCTGTCATGTTTCATGCCCAATGGGTGATACATTGACGGGTCATGAAGGGTGGCCATGATGCAGCAATGCAGCGCTCACCAGATACTTACAGCGGTGATAACTCTTTCAGGATGAATGATGCATTCATGCATCCTTCGCTTGGTAATCCTGATGGATGAATACAGTCCTAGCCTGCAATGCCAATCTATAAACCTTAAATTCTCACGGCTTGAACGTCAGACTCGTATTAGTTCTCTTTTATTATCAATCATGCCTGATTTTTTGTGTGTTTACGATAGTACCGAATTAGCAATTTTCAGAGCGCCTCTGGGACCTATACACTTTCTCAAAAGTTAGGGGTGCTGCTTATACAAAAGTTATATACGTAAGAATTCACAGCACTCACGTACATTTCATCAATACTCTTGGATCACCATACAGAATTATACAACATGTGCCTTGGCTGCCAGAACATAAAGATGGCTGTGAGACCACACATTAGGGGTAAGTGGATGTTGATGATGGAGTTACATAAGTTACATATTGACTCTTGTTGTGCCGATCGTTAACCCCAGAGCAGGGCAGCACACATGCCTCCTGGTTATGTAACACATAGACTATGGTTACGAAGGGTAAATAGAATTAGGTGGGGCCAGACGAGGGGGAAGCCAAAGTTGCCCTACCAGTCTGTTGGGGTTAACCCCTTCATAACCATCGTCTGTCTGTTTTAAACCATGGGTATGGGATATAACCAAGGACCAGGTGTGAAGACTTTTGTTCTACCACCGTGGTTTGATAACTATTACAAATGGGGCAGTATAATCACTTGGGTGGATCTGGACTGCAGAATCATTGTTGCTTTGGAACTAATGTATTAACATAGACTTGTAATAAGAATTCATTAGGCGTAATAGATCTGTTCGCTCTTCATCCAAATGAAAATAATTAGAGAGTTATTGACGTTATTTTTTGGTGGTAAATTAGCTGTATATATTAGGCATAGCCAGAAGGAGGAATACATAGTACAATATGATGACAATCAGATACCAGAGCTAGTGGTGTACAAAGTATGGTGGATGTGGCATCCCATGGTGCGTAGAAATAAACCTGTCAATGATTATTTCATCTTTACGGTGCAGATTATGTAGAGATTATGAGAATCCAATGTGAATGAATATAACACATCCCTTTACTAGGACCAATATATAGCGTTACCCCGTCAGACTAATTAAGTATAGCCCTAACACTATTGCTGAGTTAATTCCTCATGTACTAACACTCCCCATCCAGCGTCCTAAGTGGTGCTAACCGAGTTAACAAGGAATAAGGCGCCCTGTCTTATTGACTTAGGGTAGATTCACCATGAATTGGACACACACCTTTAGACGGACAACAAGTGTTCTGGTTATTCATGTTCAATACGATATTGCTTACTTAGGAAAGAATGACAATAAACTGTACCATTATTCACAAATAAAGAGCTTAAAAATGATGATGCTTGAAATAGAAATGCCTGAATAAATATCAAGTGCCGTCTCAAGGTATGTGTCAGACTGCAGGTAATTCTACCCTACACTATCTGGGTCCCTCATTTCTCTTCACTGATCCAGTTTCTCTCTGTGAATCCCCACCCCTTCCTCCATTCACTTTCAATCCCCAACCCTCGCCTCCCTCCTGCATTTCCTTCCTCACTCTTTCCCTCCATCCCTCCCTCCTCTCCCTCGTTCTGCCTCCCTTCCTCCCTGCTTCCGTCACTCCTTCCCTCCCTCCCCCCCTCCCTCCCTCCCTCCCTCCCTCCCTCCCTCCCTCCCTCCCTCGATCCCTCCCTCTCTCCCTCCTTCCCTCCTGGCTTCCTACCTCCTACCTTCTTGCTCCCACTCGTTATACTCTACCCTCTACCATCCCCTGTCCACTGTCAAAATGCACCACAATGGAGAACCTGAAAGTAAAGCAAATATGAATCTTTATTTTTCTCCTAATACTAACAAAACAAAGTGTTCACCTACCTATCTTAGCGCAGGTAAGTAGCGGCAGACGAGGCATGTTACGCGGCTCATGTCGGTAGTGGTGCGTCCTGCCGTGTCTCTCAGGCCTCCTCCCACACCGCAGCACGGTATCCACCCCGCGGGCTCCTGGAGGTGGTAATATAGGTACTATCCACTCGTATATATCCTGCTGGTATCACATGTATGTACAACTGCTAATCCACTTTCTGCAATACTGTTATAAACTCCTGCTCCTCAGTGCTATCCTCACTGCTGCCAATCTGCAGGTGACATGGTTACACTTAACACTGCACCAGTGGTAAGCCTACATATGAACATGATTTCCTCCTCCTCCAGGGTTATTGCCTCCAGGCATCTGAGAGGGTGTGGGTGGGTGTGGGTGAGTCAGGGGTGGCAATAGGCCTGAGGGTGTCCGCCCCTGTGGTACTGGTGTTGCACTGTGGGGGTATGCTGACTGTAGTGGTATGTTAACTGGTAATCAGCAGGTGATGCCTTAATACCTCCAGTTAGCAGCACAGATACCTTACTGCTCTACAAGTCAGTTGTCCTGGAGGGTCCTATACCACTCCTACACGTCCTCTAGTGTGTAGATCCCACTAGGTACAGTAAGACAGCACTGATACAAGCTATCACAATGTGTACAGATTGTGAGTTGAGAATCAGCGACTTATCTCTCTATGACTTATTGCTATAGCTTGTAGCCCATGTAGTGAGCTGAGGCTGATGCTAGAGTTACTGCATGTCTGCGTATATGGCTTCATATGTGGCTTCACCACTTTACTATATAGTATCTCTTCCAGAAGCACTGTCTGGGTGTTCTGCAGGCTTTGATTTCCAGAATGGATATATTTATATACAAGCCCGTGCCTGTATCTATACCTGCACTGTAAAAACTAAAACTAAAAATACACCTGTTGATACTGTAAGCCAACAGTATATTCTACTGCTCAGCCACCTTTATGTTTAACAGTGAGTTTTTTTAACGCTATTTTGCTCTAGGTAACACCATGTGACCTTATTAGATAAGCTTCAAATGGCCTCTTTTCCACCCAAGTCGCTCCTTTCCGCTGCTCTAGTTCCCTCCAATTACTGCTCCTGTCTCATACCACCCTCAGGGTTAGCTCCACTCATTCGGGTTAATCCGTTATCCGGTGTAAGGATGTGGGAATCATAATTAGAGCGAGGTGCACACAATGATAGAGAGGGAGGATTCTTCGGATTATTCTGCAGAAATCGTAGATATTCCACAAATCCAATTTGGTATGTGTGATTGCTGTAAGATAAAAAAGAAACATTTATTTAACATTTCAAGGATTAAAGTATTTAGGCATTCTTCAACTGTTTAAACTCACTGCGGCTAGCACTAATTTCAAACTCAATTACCCATGGGGCTTTGTGTTTCTGTGGTTACCATTACCTGAGTCTTTGCATGTAATGTGGGTGTAATTAGCACTGCCGTTGTTAACCCGCACGGTGCTGATGGGGCACCAGCCTGCTGTGTGCAGTTTACCTTAGGGAGTGGTCATTTTTTAACAACAGGGGGGGGGGTTGGTGGATTTTTGCGTGAGTGGGTCAAAACAATTTTGGTCTCCCCACAGGAGGGGTCAAAATTATTTTGGTTCCCCCCCTTTGCAGGTTGAAATTGAGCATATGGCCGACCCTTTTGAGCGATAGTAATGCGCTGGCTTTTCACCAAAAAGGGGTGCAATTCTATTGCCCCCCCCCCCCAACAAGAGGGGTCAGAATTTTGTCGGTCCCCTCCCCTTTAAGGATCCAAAGTAGTTTGGTTTCCCCCCCCCCCCTAAATCCACCCCCCCATGTTGTTAAAAAATGACCACTCCCTTAGGGGTGAGCTGGGTGCAGCTACAGTAACGGTGTGTATGTTAACAGGTAACTACACCCATGTGTGTGGCACACCTCCACTGTAGAGGTACTCACCCCTTAGACACTCTGTATAAACAGCAGCACGTGCCCGCTACACACCCCGGGAATCAATTATGTCATGTTCTCACGGCCACTGGGATCCTGTATAGAACACTGGGGTGTGGGCTATCATGTAGAAAAAGGTATAGTGCTGTAGGAGGTGCTTAATCCTACAAGTGTGCAATACTCCTACACTGTTTATCACAGTAACAGGGAAAGCCTTAGATCAGGCCTGCATTGGTCACCTGTAGTATCTTCACCACACAGCAGGTATCAGATCCCCCTCCTCCTTCTTATAGCAGCACCAGAGGAAAACGTAAACAGAGGTAGTCCTTATGCATCCAATCTGAAGTGTGAACTCCTCCTCTATTCTCTCATTGCTTATAACAGAGGGTATTCGCTCCCCTTCTTCTAACAAGCCTTTTATATATATATAGTATAGTATTCATTTTTTTATCCTGAGTAAATTACAGAGGCCGCGGGCCCGTATTACGTAATACCCAGCACACCTTGATCTTTTAAGGTGTATATAATATCAACTTACAATCTTATGTAAAGTTACAGGTTTGATTGTTTGTTTACACATTCTCAGTAATTACTAAGTATGAGTAAACAAACCAGGCCACATATAATTTATGATGTAAAATGGAAATGCTAGGCGATTCAGGACTCAATGGGAGATCCCCCTACCTGCGGGAAGAGATGAAAAGCAGATCTGTGCTTAGCTTTATTAGCTCCAGTGTTCTCTGCACTCAAAAACAACCATAAACCAGTGATGTCTGAGAGTGTTGGTACCAGAAGAGGGTGAGCTGCTCCTATAAATGAGAATTTGATTTTTTTAAATTTGAATGGTGTGAGGATAAGTTTATGAGATATGATTACACATATTAATTATTGGGCAGCGTGAGGGCTCAGCAAATTCAAATAGGTGCTAGATCCCCCCCCCCCCGTCTGCTTATATCAGTGGTAGAGCAGCCCCCAGGTATCTCCTGTCGGGAGGCCTGCCACAGCTGACAGCTCAGTGGGGGATTGATTCCTCCTGCTCTTACTCTTTCTACTTACAACAGATGAGTCCCCTCAGAACACAATAGGTGTTTGTTAGATCCTCTCCTCCTGCCGCAGTAACAGAGAGCTCCTCACAGCTCTATGGGAGATAACTCCTCCTGCTGCCGCTGAGGACTGATAGGATTCCTCCTGTGACTGATCCGCTCCCGGTGCTAGATTCCTATACACTCCTGCTGGGTAACTGGTAACTGAAGGGGTGGGAGTACTGGGAGGGAGACCAATGCAGCCAACGCTGCTTATAGTTAGATTAACTTCACATGAGTTAAGATATATCCTAAAGTACATATCCTGGTGCTAGAGTCCTACAACCCTCCTGCATAACTGGTAACTGAAGAGGAGTGGGACAGAGAGCAATGCAGCCAACCCCAGACTGCTTATTGTAACTTATGATCATATTAATTTCACATTATTTAAGATGTATCCTAACCTATGTATCACTCCTGGAAACAGATAAATTTATGTTCTGGTTGTAAAAACCTCTACATGAAAGCAAGATAGATGCTGGAAACTTCGGGCTTCTTACTGAGATACTAGTTTCACAATAGTTAAGTTATATCATAAAGTAATATTACTCCCGAATCATGCCTCTGCTGGAAACAGGGACTCCTGGCAGTAAATTCCTCCACACAGAGGAGGGGTAGGATGTGATCAATGCTAGCTCAAGGCTGCTAACAGTAATACTAGTTGCACTTCAGGTAAGAGATGGGCCTCCTTTGTGTCTGAATCCTGCTACTTCCAAGAACAGAGCAGATTCATTTCCTGGTGATAAATCCTCCCTCGCTCCCCGCGACAGAGGAGCTCACAGTCAGAAGCCGTTATCAATGCAGGGAACCCTTAACTCTGCAACACCTTCATCAACTCCAGACCCCTTATAGATAGTTATTCTAGTTTCACTGGAGTTAATGATCCAACAGGCTCAGTATTTGAAGCCTCCTGCTTCTGTGAAAAGAGTGATGGCATTTACCTGGTGTTAAATTCCTCCACACTGCTGGCGACACTTCCGCCCCCTATTGGTGAGAACTGGGATCAGTGCAGGAAACTGTAGCATGTGATGTCTGTGTAGAACTGAGATTAAACCAAAGCCAGGGTGGGAAGAAGTCCATGAGGAGGCTCAATTCATGCGTTAATAGAACAGATGCTACTTGTGGAAGGCTAGCTCCTCCTATTACTGATAAGGCCAAAAAAAGTTTGTTTCAGATAACATGGGCAGAAAATGTAGGGTCGGTAGATCGGATTTTTTTTTTTTAACTTTTTTTTTTCTACATGAAAGTACTAGCCGGCCGGTCCGAAGACCCTAAAAT
This sequence comes from Harmothoe impar, assembly GCA_947462335.1. NCBI lineage: Eukaryota > Metazoa > Annelida > Polychaeta > Phyllodocida > Polynoidae > Harmothoe > Harmothoe impar. Next base: position 84,152,606 of record OX381706.1, on the reverse strand, counting down.
TGACCAAAAAAGGGTAAAAATACGGAAATTCTTCAAAATTACATTAAAAAAAAAGTAGGTTCGGCCCTGTTTTGAAAGGGTCGGTCGGGTCACCTGAAACAAAGCTTTTTTTTCTGTTTGGCCTAACTCCAGTCACCTTGAAGTAGAGGTAGTATGCCTCATAGAAGGGGTGGCTCCCCCTGCTGGCAATAACTCCAACACAGGAGGTGCAGCCAATGGTAGAGACAGGGGCTGCCTACAGGAGGTAGACCACCCATCTGTTCTCTAGGTAACAGGAATCCATCTACAAGTCTGGGAGAAGTCTGTATTACTGTGTCTGGGATCCCCCTGGTGGTAGCTCTATGTACTACTGATAACTCCTGGAGTAGGAGGCTTCATCTGCCCCCCCCCCCCCCCCCCCCCACACACACATACAGCTGTCAGGGGTTCTCCGTCTGCTTATTGCCGATGGGAATCCCGCCAAAGTCCACTACAGAGGAGGTGTTGTGCATGAAATGTATATCCAGGAGACTTGGTTCCTTAGATAATATGCTGCTCTTGTGCTCTAGGTAGTATTGGGAGTATAAGCCCTCAGGTGGTCCCCTTTATGAATGTCTGAGTTAAATCCTGCTTAACTAGTGTAAGGTCCTCAATCTTAGTAGGAACTCCATTGCTAACTTGAGCACAACAGATGTTCCCTTGTAGCTCCAGTGCTCGCTGGAGCAGCATTAATCTACCAATAGTATACCAGACTTTCCCTGCTGTTGGTATTGTAAGTATATCGACCTTTAGGTTATCATAATCCATGCCATGTGTCCCGGTCAAGGAACTTTCCTCTTCAATAGTAGCATCCCCAGAACAGACAGTTAATCCTCTAGTTCTGGTAATCCCTCCAGCAGTAATGATATTTAATACATCTATATTATAACAAAACTTACTCTGCTGATGGTGGCGAGCTTAATCCATATGCTCCCCTGCTCCCTAGGCTACTGGTGGTGGTGCAGCGTGCTACTCAGTTATATCAACTCTGAGCAGGAGACCTGATGGTTGTGAATGGTAGGCAGCACTTAGTTATATAGCAGTTATAATAATGTGACTTCCCCTGGTATTCAAAGTATATATGAAGCGGTAGGTTAATCAGCATCCATGTGTTCTGTTCTTAATAACTCCAAGACTACACCAGAACAGCCTGTTACTCCTCCTGATTGGTTACTCACTGAAGTTAATAAAGCAATAATGCAGCTATATTATGACAGACGCAATAAGAGGTTCTCCTGGTGGTAGCAGACGGACTGCTCACACTGCTGTGGTCAGCTGTTCCTCCTCCTGTCCTGCCCCCCCCCCCCCCCCTCAGCTGGGGGTGCAGCCTGCTACCTAGGCTTACTCCAGGCAGGAGACTGGCTGGTTTTGAATACTAGGCAGCACTGTTCTAGTATGATTTCCGTTAGTTAAAGCATATCTTTAGCGTTGGGTGATCATAATCGATGTTTTTCTTCCCAAGGAGTATTTTCCTTCCTAGTAACTCCAAGGCTACACCAGAACAGGCGCTGGTGCTCACTAAAGTAGCAATAATACAGCTATATTATGAGGTAAGTTTACTGCTGGTGGTAGAGCTGCACATGTTCCCTACTGCATGCTGGGCTGGTGGTGCAGCCTGTGGGGGCTGCTGCTGGGTCATGCTGTGAGCAGCTCACTGTGTGGTGTGTGGGTATGTGAGCTGCTCCTCCCCCTGTAAGCAGCCCTGGTCTGCAGGTGGGAGCTGGTCCCTTACAGGTGCTGACCAGGCTTCAACGCGGCTGTACAGGTACCCCATTAGCACAATATCTTATGCTTGAAGAATAAGATTTCAGGGGATGTCTTCTTCTTCATGCAAAGACAGGGACTCCCCTGGTCCCCCAGATAGACAGCTAACCCTATGCCTTTCCCTAACTGTAATCAGAAAGAACTAAGCTAACCCTAACTCCTACCCTAACCATTGGGCAGGTATCCAGTGTAGTTGGTTTCTTAATGAAGCATCCCCTGGGGGACAGGGGGATGATTAAGCATGATGGCTTCTTACAAAGCATCCCCTGCATCCCCAGGGGATGCTTTGTAAGAAGTCCCTGTCTATAGTTTAAGCATAAGATGTGGCAAAAAACCTTATGCTTGAAGAATAAGATATTGTGCTAATATGGTGCACCTGGGAGGATATGGGCCAGTGCATTCGTACAGTACGCAAAACTACTATTAGCCGCACTATATGATGTCATAACTCAGGATTCCCTCTTTGAGCAGTTTGGGATCCCGAGTATTCCTAAAGCAGAATGCACTGATGGGTATGAGACATAGTTTGTTTCATTGACTATGGAGCTGACCAGGTGGTCCCACTACAGTGGCATGTATCATTTCAAAGAAGAACTGGAGAGAATGCTAGGTTACTTGCCTTTAGGAAGATTACTTTGTAATAATTAGTTTGATTGATTTCTTTGCCCAGTGAAACGTAACAATATAAACAGATTTTCTTGGCAATCTTTGAAACTTTGAAAGAACTTTTAAGTATGTAAATTAGCTCTGAAATGTAAGCCATAGGCCTATCCACTCAAAGTAAATCCCAAAAAGAGCCAAAACTAGACAGAGGTGCCGGGGCCAGGTATAAGAGGACCCCACATGAAGGTGACCGGAGAGGTAATTGGGGATCGTGCCTTTGTCACTTTGGGACAGCAGAAATGCCAGATGGAGTCCATGAAAAACACTGGAGAGTCTCCTTGGTAGGTACGGCGCTCTGTCAGACCTATCTCTGAGCACTGTACCCACATGGGCCAGTCATGAAATAACCCTCTACCATTCTTCACAGGCCATTCTTCACAACTTTAGGGTCACTCAAGTATAATTCAAACTATTGTATGCCACTGACAAACAAACAGTGTTGCACACATTTAAAGTCAGTGAAGACCCTGAAATAAGAAGAGCGCTGCACTTGAAACCTCCATGATTCAACATTGGTTGAAACCACCGTTTCACCCACTTTAGTATGGAGTCTGTTTCCTACTCATGCGCACTTACCTGCACGTTTTAGCACATCCACACTTATTTGAGGATCTGTACTAAGGCGGGTGTATATGGTACATAGATCTGAAACAAGGGCTCATAGAAATGATTTACTGCCAATGCAGCAATAAATCACCTTTACTATTTTTTTGCATGTCATTGTGATATTTGAAGGTAATCATGACCATTCACCATTACATCACCCACAACCACTCACTGTAATGGTATGGAGTTCTACAGTTAATGAGAGTTCAATTTTGTTAGTAAAAACGACAGTGGTTTCATCTTCATAATTGTGCAGTGTTCTTTGAATGGGTACTGAGGTAAGATTAGGTTGCTCTGGCACTAAAATCATTTCATTAACCTTATAAGGACAGCATTATACCTCAATGCATCATGCTTTGGTTGTCATGATGATTGAATAACTCACCAGTGCTGCATTCAAGCATCAGCCCTGGCAAGTAACTTGCCAGCGCTGCATTCAAGCATTGTGTGGACCCTAGCGAGTTCATATACTGCTGACTGATGCAGCACAGGACTGCATTGGTGCATCATGATGACAAATGTCCTCTTTAAGTGACATGCATTCTTAAAGGGCTAATATGGTATTCCACCTACAATTTCATGAGTTTCAATAGGTCAGGCCAACAAAAAGCTTATTTCTGAGAAAACTATGGGGTCCACACCTGAATTTACAGACGCTCGAGGTGGGTAAGAATAGTTGTAGGTGTATACTGTAGGCTATATTTAAAGTCAGCTGCAACATGAGGCTAAAAAGAAAAAAAGATTGATTCAGGTAACATGGGAAGAAAGTCTAGGGTCAGTAGGTCGCTTTTTTTCCCTTTTTTTTTTACAGCCCTCTACAATACCCTTAAATTGAACAAAAAAGTGTAAAAATGGAAAGAAAAGTGTATACCTAAAATTGAGCCTAAAAAAGTGCAAAATATCAAAATTTCTTCAAAATTGCATTAAAAAGTAAGGTTAGTGCTGTTTTACAATTGGGTCGGTCGCGTTACCTGAAACAAACCTCTCTTTTTTTGGCCTGATCAGGAATCCATTGTCAAACTGAGTCTACCTGTAGGCGTCTACCTGATACCATCTACATGTATGTTGTGTCATCATGTCGCAGTTCACCGAACAATCCCACATCAGGGAGTGATCATTTTTTAACAAGGGGGGGTTGGATTGGGGGGGGGGCAAAAAATGTGGACCCCTCTTGGGGAGGTTAAAATAATTTTACCTGTTTTGAGCCAAAAAACCTATGCATTACTATCCCTCAAAGGACTCCCCTGCGCGCCAATTTTCGACCCGTAAGGGGGGGGAGATTTGGACCCTTGACTGGGGGTGTAAAAATGTTTGCGCACTCTGTGCTAAAACACACGGTCCCCCCTGTTGTTAAAAATGACCACTCCCTTAGATAGAGAACTAGAGTAGCCTGTACATGGGAATACAACTCTTTTGCCTCAGGGGATTTCTATAAGTATGCTCCTTTGCCTTTATATATATATATGTCTCAGCAACCATCACTCATCTCATGTTATCATTTACTGTTGGTATATTATAAACCTTGTATTTTATACTTTTTATAATAACTTGCATATTGGTGCTATCTGTGATACAACTGACATGACACGTTATAATATCTTTCTACATCAGGACCCATCAAAAGAAAGCAGTCTTGGTGAATATTAGTTTTTTCCAAGTACCCAAGTTGAATTTGGAAATCTGAAATAGTAGCTACAGAGCATTGTAAGTTTAACTGATTTGAGTGGAAAGGGGACTGTCCAGTCCATCCGCTAGGGGGCTCCACAGCCCATACAGAATTAGGAATATGCAGTTATACAATGAAAAGAATCCATTTCTGAATTACTTGAAATAGAGTTAATGCAAAACACTATACATGCAATAATTCAACTATATTCTTGGTTGTTCTAATTGCCGAGGGACAATGCTAACACATTGGATAATACCTTAAGTCCCATCATTATTTGCTGACATATACACTTATATTTGTCATTCTAGGAGATATAAATTGTCTCAGAATATTTGGTGTCAAGTATAAACCTCCTCAATCTATGTATGTATTACACTGTAAAAATATTTCATTGAATATATAGAGAATCGATGTAAAATTTTAAGGTGCATCATCGTAAATGTGATAACGGTGGGGCAGGGTAAACTCAACCAATTTTACTTTGAATACCTGTAATCCAGTACGGTGATACACCGTTAATTCATTTACGGTGAAGCTAAGTCTTGCAAAAATATTCAGTTGTACATACTGAGAATCACTGTCAGATTTTACGGTGAATCATCCTATATATCTTATTACGGAGGGGCAATGTAAAATTGATATGTTCTACTTTGAATATCCGTAATCCAATACAGTGAAACACAGTTTATTTTCACAGTGAAACCAGGTTTATTTTAAGGGGAAGCTATGTTTAATTGATGTCCAGTTTTATCACACCAGGTGGCAGTTTGGTTCGTAAGCAGATTTCCCTAGATACTAGGAACACCATTTGTGGCAATAAGAAATATATATATACACTTTAAGCTTTAAAGTTTGCCATATAGCCATCTTAGCGTGACTTCCACTCATGGACTGGCATTCCAAAGTGTCATGAAGCATTCTATAATGCTCTCATATATTATTTCCTAATGATTAGGCATGAAGTCTTGACACTAAGATGATATTGCTGATTGGACATGGTGTACCAATTGGGTATGAAGCCATATCGAGCATGGAGTTAGGTATATATATTTTTATGGTGAAAGTCTGGCACCCAGTGGTGCCAGTGAATCTCCGTTTTTTTAACAGAAATATTTTTACAGTGTCAAAGAGAGTCCAGGTTGCCTGCAGAATGACTCCCTTCTTTAGGGTAGCCTAGGCTGTCTAGGGGAGCCTAGGTGACTCCCTAACTCACATAGCTCCCTGACCTACCTCAGGAAGTCAAATAAGGACCTGGGCCCCACTAAGAAGGGGAGTCATTGTGGAAGCAACCTAGACTCCCTTTTGACGCTGTTACTTTTCTCTGTACAAGTCCCCCTGTGGCTGCTTTTGCTGGTGCCCGCTGTAAGTATGGATCCTGGAGCTTGTTGCCGAGTACATTACCGGGTCCTCATCAATACACCAAGTAGTTCCACACCCACCCACCAGGGCGGCTGCTGATGTACGCCCTGAGGCAACACCTGGGAAATACGGGTTTTTATGGATTGTGAGCGAGCAAAAACTATTTATTTCCCACAATCAAGTTTTTCTATGGAATAAGCTGAATAACATTAATTAGCTTTGACACTTTGGCTGTTGATTTTGCATTTGTTTGTCCAGTCCTATTTTATGACAATATTCTCTTTAATTTTGAGGGGGATAAAATGTATGTGTTATAAAGCAGAACACCAAAGTGTGGGAAGTGCATCAATCCAGTAGGAATACCTGGCCAGTAAGGTATTCATGCATCATGGCTATAAGTGGCATATTGCATCAAATTCTTTAGCCACCTTAATCTACACAGATAATCTGAATGCTCCGGCCTTCAGTGTGTAGTGGCTATCCCAGGTTAGTCATAGTGACATTGGTCAGGCATGGGCATGTGTTATTCATAACTGACTGAGGCAAAACAACATATGACTATTGCCCCACTCAAAAGGACTGAAAATGACTCATTGAAATGGAAAAGACTAAGGTGAGTTGGTCAGTACTGACCACCCTGAAAGTATTACCTAACCTAGGTTGGTCGTATAGAGAGCCGGAAAATTACTAGGTTGGGTATTATTGACTGATTTGTTAGTCAGTATTGTCTAAGTTCTAAAGCCTACTGCTTATCAGTGCAGCCAGTAGCCGTCTGTGTGTCTAGGTAGTTATTGATACATCAAAGGGCAGACTAATGTATAGCGGACCTGGCCACACAGACAGAATCAATCCCCACCCTCAAGTATAGGGACCACTCCTAATGAAGGTAGCTAGGGTCAAAGCTGTCAGCCTATAGAGTAAATCACACAGCAATGCAGGGGTATAGGGACCCACTCCTAATGAAGGCAGCCAGGGTCAAAGCTGTCAGCCTATAGAGGACATCACACAGCAATGCAGGGGTATAGGGACCCACTCCTAATGAAGGCAGCCAGGGTCAAAGCTGTCAGCCTATAGAGGACATCACACAGCAATGCAGGGGTATAGGGACCCACTCCTAATGAAGGCAGCCAGGGTCAAAGCTGTCACCAATAGAGGACATCACACAGCAATGCAGGGGTATAGGGACCCACTCCTAATGAAGGCAGCCAGGGTCAAAGCTGCCAGCCTATAGAGGACATCACACAGCAATGCAGGGGTATAGGGACCACTCCTAGTGAAGGTAGCCAGGGTCAAAGCTGTCACCAATAGAGGACATAACACAGCAATGCAGGGGTATAGGGACCCACTCCAGTAGTAGGGGAGGTATCCGCAGGATACCCCCTTTTATCTAGGTCAAATTTAGGTTAGTAAATCATTGGTAAGTAGGTCATTGATATGCATGAGTTTAAGTAGGTCACTATATGGACATGTTTGAATATGTAGCCTCATTAATTATTCATGTCACAGTTTTAACATGTTAATGATATGCATAACATGGATATTTGGCAAGTGACCAAAGTAAAATCTCATTAGGAATGCATTTTGGTCACCCTTTAGACATGTTTGAACATGTAGCCTCATTAATTATTCATGTTACACTTAAGTTATGTAGGATACAGGTGGATGTGAAGTTAGGCTGGATAGAGCATTATATTTTGATTAGATATTAATTACATAGAATATATATTGTATTTGATATGAAGTCACTATATGGTACAGTATTCAAAGGAAAAAGGGGTCTGATCTGTTTGGATATGCTTCAAAGAAGCACATCAACATATATTTGACTGCTTGCGTTTGAGACATGTCTGGACATGTTTTACATTAAAAATGATTTCAAGTAGGTCATCATATTGACATGTTTGAACATGTAGCATAATTAATTATTCATGTCACAGTTTGAAAATCCTAATTATATGCATAACATGGATATTTGACAAGTGGCCAAAGTAAAAGATCATTGTGAATGCATTTAGGTCATGCTTTTGACATGTTTGAACATGTAGCCTCATTAATTATTCATGTCACACTTAAGTTATGAAGGATACAGATGGATATGAAGCTGGATAGAGCATTATATTATGATCAATTATTAATTGCATAGAATATATATTGTATTTGATATGAAGTCACCATATGGTACAGTATTAAAGGAAAAACGGTTTGGATCAGTTGGACATGCTTGAAAGAGGCACATCAATATATATTTGGCTCCTTGAGTTTGAGACATGTCTGGACATGTTTCACATCAAAGAGACCTAGCTTCAAAGGAAAAATGGTTTGGCTCTGTTTGGACATGCTTCAAAGAGGCATGTCATTATATATTCAGATGCTTTGCCAACTGATCATGTTCCTCTGATAGTCATATTATGTACATGTATACAGAGGGACATTTATACAGTTTTGTCTATTGAATTATAAATCAAAGGTATAATTTGATAATGCTTTATCAAACCTGGTAGTGGAATCAAATGTGTACATAAGAAATCATATTAGACAGTGGTTAGTTGAGACATGTATTTACACAAATCACATCAAAGAGACCTTGCTGGCACCTGTTTAGGCATGTCTCACATCCAACATATCCTGACACCTGTCCAGACTCACATCAAAGAAATTTGGTTGGCATCTGTTTGGGTATGCTTTAGATTAAACATATACTGATGGCATCTGTCCAGGTGCACATCAAAGAGTTTTGTTTGGCACTGCTTTTGGACATATCTCACATCAATATGAACTTGTTGGCACCACTTTGGCCACATGTTATATCAAAAGAATTTTAGATTAGACCCTTGATAAACCCATCAATCATTCCTTGCTGAATATTAAATAAGCCCCCTTGGCTGATAACGGCTTATCCACCTTTTGAGGCATAACAGACAGTTATTACATGATTTATTATGCATACATTTTAGTAATGTCTCATACCCCTACTTGACATGGAAAATGTTCTCCAACACCTCAAGCACCAAGCTGAGTCAAAAAGCAGCCCAGGGACAACTCCAGATCCGTCAGAACAATTAGAGCCAGCACCTTTTATACAGATGTAGTAAGAGACTCACCCTAAGCCTACATCTCAGTAAGTTCCCATGGATGTCTTTTCATGGGATTCATAAAGCAGTCAGCTGAGCCAAGGAGGGTGCAAAGGATGTTCTTTAATTCAGGATAGATTTTTTTGTTTAAGGCAACTGGGAAAGGGTGGTGATAGAGACCTTAGGCAGAGCCTATGGCATACCAACAGCATCAATAAGAAGCAGAGGGTTGGGTCTCATTACATCATTTTGCCTGATTATGATGCAATCCACCAGATTAAAAAGGAATCAGAGGACGTCAAGCTGGAGCTCAGCTTGTGTTATGAGGAAAACATCTTAAGATTTGCCATATCATTTGGATCTAAGAAGCACCTGACCATCGAGCCTGACAATGTGCTTTATAGACTTTGTGGTTTAACCCAACAGAGACATATATGAGGAGCCAAAGCAAGACCTACAACCATGCAGGGAGGTAGTGCATCTCATCTATGAACAATTTAAATGCTTTATTGAGTTCTTGGACACCCAGCTGCTGACGGAGTGCCCTATCTTTGCTAAATGTGTGTTCTGCTGTGATGAAAAGGACCATGACACTGACAGCTGCCACATCTGCACCTCCCAGAGAATTTTACCTATACAGAGAGAGTTCTAGCATCTGCTTGGTGAATGATAAGAGCCAAGAAATCCTCATGACCAAGACATAGTCATGTCAACATATAAAAGAAGAAAGTAAAATACTATATATCAAACACTGAACTATTGAATAGAAAACATCTAATATTATTTTACTTGTTGTCTTTTTATTCATAGACTCCACCTATCAAATGCAACAAATTTTGGAAGCAGTAAGTCTGCCAGCTGTGTCATGGGCACACTATCACCCTATATGAGGAGTTTGGTTCTGACATGAACCTAGCCAAGACTATTTGATTCACTGGTTAATTAATCTAAATAGGTCAAATATGATTATGGGTATGTGATATATGGATGATTTCATTAGGGGGCATTGATAAATGAACTTGGTACATTAATTATCAATGTGTTCATTAGTTCCCATAGCTTGAGCTATGACTTGATGGAGCATTATATACTTTTTAGGCATTAATTAGAGAAAATAAATTGTATGTGACATGTAGTCACTGATGGTGCAGTATCCAATGGAAAAATTGGTTTGGACATGTTGGGACATGCTTAAAAAACGCACATCATTACAGGGGTAGACACTAACTTCTTCAGCAATGGGCCACCTGGGCCCCTAGCTTGAGAACTCTACGGGCCCGCACCTAAAACTGTGGGCCAGCAATAATTATTTAACTTTTTCTAAGAGAAATTTAGAAGTATCTCATTAAATTTCACGAAAACCTAACCAGTCATTTCCTCTTTTCAACAACATATGATATGGCTATGTACATATAGATACATTTCCCTAGCATTTTCTACAGCCATTCCTGTGGGCCACTTGGGCCCATGGGAAGGTAATTTCTGAGAAAATTACGGGCTGACACCCAAAACTACGGGCCATTGGCTCCCGGGCCAGCATTAGTGTCTACACCTGCATTATATATTCAGCTGCCTGCCAACTTTGTTTGCCAACTGAACAAGTTCCTTCAGCAGATGTAGTGCCAGGATAGGTCATCAATCATTCCTGCTGTATATCAAATGGATGTCCCCAGACATAAGGATTTTATCCTGTGGTTTGTAACTCATTTGGAACTCATTGATGAGAGGGTACCTTATGATATATTTTGTTATTTGCCAGCTAAACATGTAATTCAGATTGAACATGTTTTTGTTTAGCACAAGTGGTGCCAGGTGAACCATTGATAAACCCATCAATCTCCGCTTGCTGAATATCAAATGAAGCCCCTTAGTGAATAACGGCTAGATCCTCCACCTTCTGAAGCATACCAAACATTTTAACATGATCTATTATGTATAAATTTGGATTTTTCTAATGAAAAGAGCTTTGACAAGGTAAATAAGCAGGATTCATTCAGACAGTTTGGCACTGCTTTTGGGCACATTTCACATCAAAGTGAACTTGAATACACCACTTTGGCCACATGTTATATCAAAGGAATTTTTAATTAGACCCTTGATAAACCCATCAATCTCTCCTTGCTGCACATCAAATGAGCCCCCTTGGCTGATAACGGCTTATACACCGTTTGAGGCATAACAGACAGTTTTTTACATTATGCATAAATTTAGTATTTTTTTTAATAAAAAAGAGCTTTGACACATCATAGAATCAGGATTTATCCATCAAGATGATAGAGCATTATATTTTGATCAGATATTAATTACATAGAATGTATATTGTATTTGATATGAAGTTACCATATGGTAAAGTATTCAAAGGAAAAACGGTTTGGATATGTTTGGACATGCTTCAAAGAGGCACATCAATAAACATTTGGCTGCTTGAGTTTGAGACATGTCTGGATGCTAGTATATTATAATTCAAAGAAGAACAAGGACAAATAAATTCTTCAAAAATTTATTTGTATTCATTTGTCAACTAGTTCAGTCATGAAATTCTGACTTTAAATCATGTAGAACACAAAGGTAGTGACTATTCAAAGCCATATGTAGAACATAAATGTAGAACGTGAAGAATTAGTGAGTTATACTATCTAACAAACAGATCTAATCAAAATAAACTAAGTTGTTCAGCACTTTGTCGTCCATCTATATTGTTATACATTGCCTTGAAACACATTCAAATGAATTGAAGAATAAATTATGCTAACCAATCTAATATGTCATGTTTTACTTAAATACTCCAGTTTCATTTTGAGTAACAATGAGTCACTGGATACTGATATACAGTTGAAAACTATATCTAAAACTTAGCAAATGAATGACAGAATCAATAAATAGACTAACTTAGTCTTTTATGTATTACCTGAGTTGTTCAGTGTATTCCTTCTAAAGAATAACTTAAAATATGATAACACGATGTATACATGCATCATGACTTTGTGTATCACACATTGGTGAACAGTACTACTTTGAAACCATCAATCAGATTCATAATGCTATGACATTCTAAAATTTACTTTGCCTCTGAGCAACATTGATACAGCACCACAGTTGAACTTAATGTAATATGATATCACAAAGTTAAAGTTTGTGTAATATAGTAATACTTGAGGTACTTATGTAGAGCTTTATCCTGAGTCTTTTTTACATGAAGTAAGTAAGCCTACTAGTAAATACTGACCCAACATTGTGATACATATGATCAATGATGAAATAACACAATCAACACAACAACTTTATGTGTTGAACAAAACTCTGTGTAGCAACCTAGTGATGCTTGAAAAGTAATGCAAAATAAAATAAGTCAAGCTTGACTTAAGCATTGACGTCAATGTAGTCACAACTACTCAATACAGTAAAGTATATATACCGCAACACTTAAGTATTTTAGATACACCGCACTATAGCAACAACATTATCTAATGTTTAGTTGCTACTTATAAATGTTTGAAAACAGAATTAATACAACAGCTCTGTGTCTAGTGATGAACGTCTGGGAGAAATGCAAACATAAATGAGTCAAGCTTGACTAAAGCAGCGTTATCAACACAGTCACAACTATTCGTAGAAAAGTAGATATGACACAACACTTACTCTTACATTCTTAGCATCATAATTTAGGAAAACATACTTGCAACATTTAGCTACTCACTACAACATACAAAGATTGAAATAAATCATATGGATACATGACTGATAGTTGCATGTCATACTACACCTACATCATCACATAAAGTTATCCACACACTACTTAAATAAAGATTGACTCAGTTTAGTTTCAGATAAATAAAGATAGTATGATGTACAAATTAAACTATTCAACCTGTTCTTGATTTATGATTTTACATCTGAAGACAGTCCTGTCAGTTAACATGTTGCGTCACTTGAGTTGAGTTGTGACACACACATTGTTCTATTTGTCTATACAAACAAATCTCACTCAGTTTACTTTGAAATGATTTGCCTCTTCATGCAAAGTATCACATACAGATATTATATGCTTACATCAACCTTGACGACATGACATCTCATGTCATAACGTGTCATGTCATGTAACATTAATCTCGCTGTCATAAGGAAAAACAATGACTAACAAACTTAACTAGACTGTCTCTTCAAAGTTTAAAGTTTAATGTCATGGAATTGACATGTCATGAAATGACATGTGACATGGCAACAAAGAATGACTCTCTTGACATAGACAATCACCAAAAAATGTATCATGTCATTTAAATCAACTGTACTAAACTTGTACACTCTACTGTTGACATAAACAAAAACTAAATGTTGACATTTCAAGACATCACAACTCTTTGAAAAATGATGTGAATGTTTCACAACAGACTCACGTCGATGTTCACCCACTCTGTTGTAGTGTAGTTTAGTTGAACCAACTCCTCTTTCTTCTGCTTGTTCTACTCTCCTACATCAAATGGCGCTTGCACTACAGCTGAAGTGGTACCTCCTCGATTTGCATTACTGTTGTCAGTCCCACTGAAATATAATAGTAGGATCCCTATATGAAGGTGTCTTGTTCTGCAGACTGTAACTCATCAGACTTTATACCATATGGCTCAGGTTTTCTCACTACTCGTGTACTCTTCCTTATCTCGGTTTAACTTCCTTTGTTTAGAGGTCACTGTAAGAAAATTATTCACCTGAACATAATAGCTACATCATAATTGTAGCTACGTTGATGGCATTTCAGAAGAATAAATAATATCATATCAATAAATTAGTACATTAGAATCTGTGTGATATATTCATTTCTAGCATATTGAATCAACCAAGTACAAAGAAATATCAAACAAGTTCACAAATCAATATGATAAAACTACCGAGGCATTGACAATTCTGTTTTTACCTTTCACTATATTTAAATGAAACTGACAACACAGTGTAGAATACAATGTTTATACTCACATCTCAGAAGAGTCAGTCACATCAGAAACATCAAGAGAAGGAGTCGGCGATGTCCTGACTTTATCTTGGGGGATTCCCAAGATTCGACCGACACCAGGCATGTGATGTTTACCCGGATTTATCACTTTCTCTCGACAGCAGAAGTAGAACATACCAAAGACAAGTATGCCTAGTAACACTGCAGTAGCGATGAGCCATCCCCACCAAGGAAGGAAGGGTCTCCTAGTCAGTTTTGACACAGTCTCTACTTCAGGCTCCACTTCAGGCTGAGTCGGATCTGCAATACTTGGGAGAGGAGTATGTCTAGGAGTAGAAGACGATGGCATTCTCCCTCCTTCTTCCATGGCACTTGCTTGTGAGTGACTTGGTGTTGCGAGCTGAGTGATGATGCTTGTAGGACGAGTGAGTTTAGTGGTTTGCTGTGTAGAAGATGGCCTGAAAGTAGTGCTTGTGGGATGATGAACTGTAGTAGTTCGCTGTCTACTAGATGGCCTGATAGTCATGGCGCCTGAGGGATACGGGTAACTGGAAACAGTTTCAGTCACCACTTCAGTCTGTGGTGGCTGACAGTCTGTATTAATGACCCAAGCTTGTTCCATTACTTGAAATTCTCTTCTTAGGGCAAAGCAATCCAGTTCAGGATTCTCACGATAGTCTAGTGTTTGTAAACGAGGGAATGTTTTAGCAATCACATACAAACCCGGGTTGGTCACTAGGTTGTTCCTGAAGTCTGCGGTTGTCAAGAAACTATACGTCCTTTTACGTTGCACCTCAAAGTGTATGGCAGAGAACAAAGACTGACGTCTACAAGTAATCTTGCCGTTTCTACAGTGGCAAAGGTGACATATTCTACTTGCTGACAGTACTTGCAACGCGACGAGAATTAAGAAAACGACAGATTTTAACATTCTGCGTAGTAGAAATTGGAGATCTTGCAGTTTTGGCGCCGAACATGATGTGTGTGAACATGTTGCATATGTTTTCGTATGAAGTATTGGTTACTTTCGTTTACCTTTTAGTATAATATACTAAAATCATGAAATAAAATACTAGAAATGATATTTAGTATAATGTACAACTGTATTGAACAGTTAGTATAGGACGTATTCACTTTTTCATACAAAACTATATCACCGAATACACCGCTGTCATTGCAGTACAAACAACACAAATTTGAGTGACCTATCAATGTTATCTCGATTAGTTGTCATAGGGAGGATGAAGAGAGAACATGGTGCGACATTTTGTCATTTGCTAATTGCTATTCATGTTTTACTGTATGCTTAGAATATATGTTCAACATTATTTGAGGCAAAGGATAAGATGAAGAGAGGCACCCGCAAAGTAGTATATTGCAAACGTTATGCAGAATATACTGATTGACAGGCATGAAATGGTGTTTGGTAATCAACGACATATGTCATGTCATACCAACCTTCCATTTATCCTCCCTATGACAACCATTTGTTACAGAAGTAATCTTCCTATCACATAAAACTTGTCATAGGAGTATAGGTCACCAAATATCAAGCTGTTCGTCATATTTGCCAGTGCTATGAGCTTGTTTGTCTCACATGAGACTTGTTGTAGAACAGACTTGTTCTGCGCGCCATCTGACAGATTGATTCTGCAATTGTTTAAGCTGAGACTGAAGAGCGTTTAAGCTGAGACATAATGTTAAGTATGAGACGACAAAAGTGGCGCCATCTCACGACATTAGGGAGAAACAGTCATATGTCTGCTTGTTCCTCGTCAGATTGTGATAGAATATGTTAATCCTATGATGAATGCGTCATATCAGACAGTGATTTTCTATTTTGATTCCGGTTTACCAGAGAAAGTCGATTTTCACGAAGAAGAAACGTCTCAAAATATCATTAAACCTGATAATGGCTTATTGAAGTGTACACCGAGAGCAGCTGTATAACTGATTCATCATTCAGAGTTGATGACAGAAGCCCAACTCACAACGTCAGGAGCATTGATTACGTCTCAGTAATTACTATGGTAAAAATAGTAAACTATTAAAATCATATAGGGTAATTAGGGCTAAAAGGCCAAATAAATTATATATCACAGCTAGCAAATATACATTGGCCCAACTTTGGACTAATGTTGTAGTTGCACCAAAGTAAAATCCTGATGTTACACCAACGTCTAGCTAACCATATTTAGACCTTAAAAATGATTGAATGTCAAAATCAACGTTGACCCAACATTCATTTGTCCGTACAGGCCAACGTTGATAGAACACCATCATGAAATGATGTTGGCCCAACATTGGACTGACATTGTGCAAACATGCTATAGATTTGCAGTCTAAAACTGACTTTGATTGACATTAAGTATGATTTTCACTGTAATGTCATCAACTTTGCTCAAGACATGGCTGTCAAGAAATCAACACTTTAGAGACAGCCAGTTGATTCTCTTTTTGCATTTCACCTTAATCTTAACCAAAAAGGGCAAAGAAGTGATACAGAAACAAATCCAAACCCTTCCACCTTGTCCTCTTGCCATTACCCACAAAATGGTGTGCTCATATAAATATTGCCAGGATTATGATATATCACATGGAAATTTGGTAAAGTTGTAATGGATATTGCAACCATCACTAAAAGCAAACCTCAAGTACATCCAATGCACCATCTGGACCAGCCGTCTCCCAACATGAGCACCAACAGGGAGGTGGTGTCTGCACAAGAAGAGAACCACCCCAAAAAAACCACTTTTGTCATTAAAGAAGGAAATGTATATGAAGAAGAGAACATTCTGACTCAAAGGACCATAGGCAATGGAAACAGTGAGAGGCTATAGTCAGCTGGTTAAGTTGGTCAGATCAATTTAACACATAGGTACCTGTCCTTGATTTAAAAGTTAAACAGCAAAACCAATGTCAAAAGAGCACTCCCAAAATTTTACATGAGGCAACAATTAACATGAAGCTTCAGTAACCCTCTCAAAACTCCCAAGAAAGCCCACAACCAGTAAGAATGGTAATCAGGGAATAACATCCATCTACAGAGGAAAAGAGAGCTACGGTCAGAAATCAAAGCCATCAGTGAGACATATCAGTGTGACATGGAGGGCATTATGGAACAAGAAGCTAAAAACTTCTAAATAACAAATGTTGTTAGCAACTTTTAGTTGATATATTTAAGAGCTGTTTTGATTTTTAGATGTACAAAAGTATATCAATCCTGTAGCATCTAGTATGCAGGATGAATGTTAGTTTATTGGAAACTCTGAAGTATCAAAGTAATTTGTAATCCTAATTGATGTAATAAACACCCATGACATGTGAATGATGTTTTCTCTGTTTTCTATTTATAAAAATCAAATATATAGCAGTTTGCAATGTTCTTTAACTGATGGATATTCAAACCTGGTTAAAGATTAATAATGTCTGAGCGCTAATGTGTCAGATTATACATTACAATTAATCATGCTCTGATATAATAATCAACATACCAATAAAAGTTATGATTGTAGTGGTAAAAAAGTGACAAAATCTATCTAACAATAATGAAGCCATCATTTTTCTAAAATCATTATTCCTGAGCCATAAGCACGTAATCTAACAACACATCCATCTTCCTCCACCAAGTTATAAGTTATAACATAGTAACGTACAAATACAATCATGGCAATATTTGAATCTGAACTCTTATAGCATTTGGGTCGGATAACATCTGTACAGGTAAATTGAAATACTTTAAAATAGATAGTGACATGATGATTTCTTATGTATATATACATGTAATTTCATTTTGACTTAATTGTGCTTTGGCAAGCTGATTCTCCAATGATCCACATCTATTCAAGATTACTTTACCAGTATCGACTAACAAAACATTCAACACTTCAAAATGCTATAATGGTGTAGGTATTTTTCATATACCAAAAAATGTAGCATAGGTTTGCATACACTGGATGGTGGTAACATGTACCTGATGGCAATGTCTGATCAAAATTTGCACCACTGTTAAATGCATACATCCATACAGTTCACTAGGCAGCTGTCTAAAGAACAGCAAACGTGTTTGTTGGGCAAGGAAACCACTAAAAGTAGGGGAAACCACTATTACTAGAGACCAATGCCAAAATGGTACAAAGGTCAATTTCCTATTTCAGTGCCTACTACCTAACGGTTACCTCAAAAAAGAAGTCATGCATCTTCCCACCCACACAACAGATCCCAGCAATTTACCTTTAATGTAGTTCTGTGTCATCTGCTTGGTCAGACTAAAACCCAGATGAATGACATGTTATATTGCCCTTCACTGACATCCTATATTTGATAAGGAAAGCAGGATTCCGGAAAACATTTAGAACATAAAATATTTCAATATATTGTTTCATTTTCTACAATGTACCTATTGGTAAAGCATAATTTGAATACAATAACACTAAATGCAGTAATTGCAATCTCCTATATTCATGACAATTATACTCAACAACTGTAAGGTGGGAGATTTAGCACTAAATTGCTACATGTATCTAATAGTTGAGGTACATTTATCTTAGTGCTTTCATTCAAGACATATTCTAGATGAGTAAAACACAACAAGTCATCAACTGGTAAGGGTATCCTATTTCAATTCATTTCAAAATATAATAATTTGATGGTAATCCTAGTTCCCTTATTGTCTAAAATATGATATAAACACCTTAATCAATGTCTTAGCTCTTCATAGCTATAATGCAAAGGGTTATATACTGGCAAATGTATATATCCATGCATCTATAGTTCCACATGGTAAGATTTAAAGTTGATGGGTTTATTACCTCAACTGTTTTGAGTAAGATAATTCATTTGTTTTTGTACAAGCCTCATGGTTGCTTATGAAGTAGGGAAGCTTATGAAGCAGGGAAGCCATATACAGATCTCCATCACTGCTTTGCCATGGGTCATAGTATTTAGCAGATGTCTTGTTGTCCATACTCAAAACAGCAATCATCCCTGAGTAGAAAATCAAACGGATTGACTTGTATAGATACCACTACTTTCACTTATCTATCTCCCATGATGCAGTAGCAGCCCTACCACAAATGATTTGTCTCCTGTAAGCTCATGTATCAATGGTCATGATAGTTGGTAGACCAATCAGCAGTGCTCTTAACATCTACGCTCCTCTATGAGACACCATTTTCAACCAGCAACAACGAGAAACCCCATGTGGTCATTCAAACTTCAGCTGTGCATACTGACAGGTTACCCACTTGTTTTAAACTGATCACGAACAGACAATGTCAAGCATGGCATATGTTTGTCATGTATGTGATCTCCCGTGCCCATCCTTAGTAGCCATACGGGAACATTACGCAAACGTACATGACATGGAAGATGACAGTGCATTTGTCTGCAGCGAGTGCTACAGAGTATACAAGTCCAATGATGCATTAAGGCGACACTTCAAAAACAAACACAAGCCATCTACTAATGCTTCCAGAGATGCTGCCTCCAGTTGTGTCCAAGACATAGTCAAATCAAAAAGGGATTCAAAAAATAAGAAGGGACTCAAGGTGACTGATAATGACAAGAACACCTCATTTGATACCATTTACGGCAATGACTATGCCTTACTGAGTTTGGACTGCATCACCCCCAGCCTCACACAAGTTGGGTCTGCCACACAACTCTACCTGGTTGAGGCTAGACTGGCCAACAACAACATCGATGGAGCCACCCAAACTCTCAACACAGAAGTAGATGCTGACCAGATTCTCTTTGGTTCTTCTAGCCCACCATGTCTACAACTAAGTGACAAACAGATTCAGGATTACTTTGGGACCAACCTAGGACCAAACACTTTTAGTCCTAACAGTGAATCACCTTTATCAACACCAGTTATTAGTGCACCATTGGAGCCTACTAGTATTAGTGTGCCACTTGATCCCAGTATTAGTTTGTACACCATAACAGGTGAAACTGAAACCCCAAAGGCTACAGACAATGTCTGGTCAACATCCACCTCGACAACAACCTGTTCTCCAGTCCTAGACCAGCAACACATAACCACCTTCAGGCTTGGTGCGACTATAGACTTACAAGCATATGAAAACTCTAGTGATAAACTATCCTTGTCTATAAATACTCCTCAGGATGGATCAAAACCTGCTCCAACCATCCCGGTCGGATACTCAGTGCCAGCAGACATTCTAAGAAGCTTTTACACATTACTCAATTCATATGACACTGACCTAGCTACAGACTTTTCAAATTTACATCGGTCATAATTATTCATCAGTGTATCAAATGGACAAATAAAAATTAAAACTTTGTGTCACTGGATCTCTTTAGTTTTTTTTTGGTAGTTTACAAGAACCCATACATACAAAATTCATTAAGCTATGCTGTTTGGTAATCAGTTTTTTGATAAATGACTAATTTAAAAAGACATATATGCCACATCTGAATTTTCTCAAAATACATGTTAATATATACATACTTTCTTTTGGTAACATACATACTGTTTTTTAGTGAGATATATGTTTCTTTTTGGTAGAATCTAACTATGAATTTGTCAAAATGCACGATCCTTCCTAAGTGGTGGTGTCTGGTAACTGCTTACTCCTGTATGGTATTTGTATAATGAGTCAGACGACACATAACTAAAAGACATTTAACCATGTCACCAGGTTAAATGTTTTGATAATATAAATGCCACACCCATCATGTTTATCATTAACAACTATATAAAAACAACTTTAACTGATATGATGCAGTGCTCATACTGATGGATTCCATATGAGCTACCAATTTTGTATACCATGATGTTTCTCTTCAACCTACCTAAAACTGTCACCATTTGCTCAATATTGTACTTTAATGACATGTAAATAAAAAGTCTGCAATAAAAATACACAAAACTCCACTCAAACACAGATGAATCAAGTAATACTTTATTATTCTTTCATTGATCTGGGATAAAATAAGTATATGACTATATAGCTGAATGCATAGAATGGTAGAGTCATGTAGGATGAGCTGGGAGATGGTATGTATATTCAAGCATTTAACTCTCTAAGCCTTAATTTAAAATAGTAAATTGTATATCAACAGTTATTTTCCCCAACTACCCCTCATCCTATCATTTTCCATTTAGATCTAGAGCAAATTGAATAGGTCTGGGAACTGAATTTAAGTGGTCCCTGTCTGTGAATTGATTTTAAGTGGTCCCTGTAAACTGTACACTCTATCCATCAGAAGTTGTCTCAAATAATACATAGCTTTCAAGTCAAGCTGTTTTCCTATTATGAGCTTCCATAACTGTCAGTAACACAAAATTACACGGTAAAGATAATCAACAAGTAGATTTGGAAATGAGTTGAAATATAGCTGAAATAAGTCAAAGACAAAATATACACTCAACTATATACAAATATATTCAGATAATACTATGCAGCATTTCCAGACAGTTGACTCGATGCAGCAAAAAGTATTCATCATGGATTACTCTATTTCACTCAACATTAAACCAATTGCTCCTTTATTTTTCCTTTCTTTTGGACATGTAAAGCTAAATCAATGGTCGGTGTCAAAATGACTCCTCCTTATGTATCCTGTAAGAGATTGTTTCCCCCAAGAAAAGCTCCAAATTTATGCATAATATGTCATAAACTACTTGTGTCATATCCTTATAAAGAATTTGTCAATGACGTATTCTGGTCAAATCTGTGTTAAAATCTATACAAAAACAATATTCAATCAAATAAAGTCAATATCGACACACTGTACCATTGCTATAATTTGCCAGGGTGCTTTTCAATTTGACTGGGCTGTTACACCCAGTGCTTCTACATGATGGACGGGTAATCAAGGTCTTGTTTTAGTGTTTAAGACTCTTAGACTTTAAATCAAATGTAATATCCATTTTCTAAAATGAATATCTAAGCTTGCATGGTTAAACCAGTGCAAGACACTTTCATTTCAAAACATATCCAGATCCATCTCAAATCAACATCTTGATACATATCCATGTCTTGTAGCAACAGAATATACCTATCAAGATTTGTTGGATACATCATAAGTAAACATTCAAGTCCTGTGAAGATTAAAAGATTCTTTACTGGAGTGACCTTTCAGCAGGAATGATTGATGACCTAGCTTGGCATAACTCCTGCTAAAGGATCATTTCCAGTTGGCAAAAAAGGCTGGCAATCATCCTAATATATAATGATGTGCCTCTTTGAAGAATGTCCAAACAGAACCAAGCAAATTCCCCCCTTGAATACTGTACCATATGGTAACTTCATATCACATACAATATATATATACATAACTTTCAAGTCAAGTTATATATATATTATTTTTGTTCTCTAATTAATACATAATCAAGTATAATGCTCCATCCAGTCTAATTTCAGTAAAGAAATGTCTGCTACACCTCAAAAGGTGGAGGGATGAAGCTGTTAGGCCCTAAGGGCCCTCATTTGGTATTCAGCAGGGAGAGATTGCTAGGTTAATTATTAGCTAACCTGGCAATGCCCTTGCCAAACAAAAACATGTTCGATGTGGATTACATGTTCAGCTGGCAAACAACTAAATATATAATAAGCTCCCCTCTCATCAATGAATTCCAAATGAGTTACAAACACAGGATAAAATCCTTATGTCTGGGGACACCCATTTAATATACAGCAGGAATGATTGTTGACCTAACCTGGCACTACATCTGCTGAAGGAACTTGTTCAGTTGGCAAACAAAGTTGGTAAGCAGCTGAATATATAATGATGTGCCTTTTTGAAGCATGTCCCAACATGTCCAAACCAATTTTTCCATTGGATACTGCACCATCAGTGACTACATGTCACATACAATTTATTTTCTCTAATTAATGCCTAAAAAGTATATAATGCTCCATCAAGTCATAGCTCAAGCTATGGGAACTAATGAACACATTGATAATTAATGTACCAAGTTCATTTATCAATGCCCCCTAATGAAATCATCCATATATCACATACCCATAATCATATTTGACCTATTTAGATTAATTAACCAGTGAATCAAATAGTCTTGGCTAGGTTCATGTCAGAACCAAACTCCTCATATAGGGTGATAGTGTGCCCATGACACAGCTGGCAGACTTACTGCTTCCAAAATTTGTTGCATTTGATAGGTGGAGTCTATGATTAAAAAGACAACAAGTAAAATAATATTAGATGTTTTCTATTCAATAGTTCAGTGTTTGATATATAGTATTTTACTTTCTTCTTTTATATGTTGACATGACTATGTCTTGGTCATGAGGATTTCTTGGCTCTTATCATTCACCAAGCAGATGCTAGAACTCTCTCTGTATAGGTAAAATTCTCTGGGAGGTGCAGATGTGGCAGCTGTCAGTGTCATGGTCCTTTTCATCACAGCAGAACACACATTTAGCAAAGATAGGGCACTCCGTCAGCAGCTGGGTGTCCAAGAACTCAATAAAGCATTTAAATTGTTCATAGATGAGATGCACTACCTCCCTGCATGGTTGTAGGTCTTGCTTTGGCTCCTCATATATGTCTCTGTTGGGTTAAACCACAAAGTCTATAAAGCACATTGTCAGGCTCGATGGTCAGGTGCTTCTTAGATCCAAATGATATGGCAAATCTTAAGATGTTTTCCTCATCACACAAGCTGAGCTCCAGCTTGACGTCCTCTGATTCCTTTTTAATCTGGTGGATTGCATCATAATCAGGCAAAATGATGTAATGAGACCCAACCCTCTGCTTCTTATTGATGCTGTTGGTATGCCATAGGCTCTGCCTAAGATCTCTATCACCACCCTTTCCCAGTTGCCTTAAACAAAAAAAACTATCCTGAATTAAAGAACATCCTTTGCACCCTCCTTGGCTCAGCTAACTGCTTTATGAATCCCATGAAAAGACATCCATGGGAACTTACTGAGATGTAGGCTTAGGGTGAGTCTCTTACTACATCTGTATAAAAGGTGCTGGCTCTAATTGTTCTGACGGATCTGGAGTTGTCCCTGGGCTGCTTTTTGACTCAGCTTGGTGCTTGAGGTGTTGGAGAACATTTTCCATGTCAAGTAGGGGTATGAGACATTACTAAAATGTATGCATAATAAATCATGTAATAACTGTCTGTTATGCCTCAAAAGGTGGATAAGCCGTTATCAGCCAAGGGGGCTTATTTAATATTCAGCAAGGAATGATTGATGGGTTTATCAAGGGTCTAATTTAAAATTCTTTTGATATAACATGTGGCCAAAGTGGTGCCAACAAGTTCATATTGATGTGAGATATGTCCAAAAGCAGTGCCAAACAAAACTCTTTGATGTGCACCTGGACAGATGCCATCAGTATATGTTTAATCTAAAGCATACCCAAACAGATGCCAACCAAATTTCTTTGATGTGAGTCTGGACAGGTGTCAGGATATGTTGGATGTGAGACATGCCTAAACAGGTGCCAGCAAGGTCTCTTTGATGTGATTTGTGTAAATACATGTCTCAACTTACCACTGTCTAATATGATTTCTTATGTACACATTTGATTCCACTACCAGGTTTAATAAAGCATTATCAAATTATACCTTTGATTTATAATTCAATAGACAAAACTGTATAAATGTCCCTCTGTATACATGTACATAATATGACTATCAGAGGAACATGATCAGTTGGCAAAGCATCTGAATATATAATGACATGCCTCTTTGAAGCATGTCCAAACAGAGCCAAACCATTTTTCCTTTGAAGCTAGGTCTCTTTGATGTGAAACATGTCCAGACATGTCTCAAACTCAAGCAGCCAAATATATATTGATGTGCCTCTTTCAAGCATGTCCAACTGATCCAAACCGTTTTTCCTTTAATACTGTACCATATGGTGACTTCATATCAAATACAATATATATTCTATGCAATTAATAATTGATCATAATATAATGCTCTATCCAGCTTCATATCCATCTGTATCCTTCATAACTTAAGTGTGACATGAATAATTAATGAGGCTACATGTTCAAACATGTCAAAAGCATGACCTAAATGCATTCACAATGATCTTTTACTTTGGCCACTTGTCAAATATCCATGTTATGCATATAATTAGCATTTTCAAACTGTGACATGAATAATTAATTATGCTACATGTTCAAACATGTCAATATGATGACCTACTTAAAATCATCTTTAATGTAAAACATGTCCAGACATGTCTCAAACGCAAGCAGTCAAATACACTGCACGAGTTTTGGGTTTTACAACATGTAAAGCCCAAGTAAATTGGTGTAAATCTCTTTGAGATTCTGTGCAAAGATGGTGATTGAGATTTACACTAATTTACCTGGCATTTACATCCCTTGATATTTACAGGGATTTTCCACTTCAGTAATATCCATGTAAAAATCGTGTAAATCTCGGTAATTTTCACTGTAAATAGGTGCACAGATTGGGCTTAAAACTTACACCAATTTACCTGGTATTTACATCCATTGATATTTACATGGATTTACCCTTCTGTAATTTCCAAGAAAAAATTGACGTAAATGTGTGCAATTATCATTGTAAATCTGTTTAAAGATAGAGCTTAAGATTTACACCACTTTACCTGGCATTTACACCATTGATATCTACATGCATTTAGCCCTTTTGTTATGTTTCCTTATCAGAGTAGGCGCCATACAGGCTAGGTTAAAGCTCTACCCAGACAGCCATGAAGCCACAAGGGGATGGGGGGAGCACTATGAGAAAGGCTACATGATTTCTTTAGACCAGAGGCCTGAAAAAATGTATAATAACGGGCTGAGGGTCCCCTAGCTGCCCTGGTTTAGTATCACAGGTTTTGGCACTCAAGAGTGCTTTAAAATAGTGTATAATAACGGGCTGGGGGTCCCCTAGCTGCCCTGGTTAGTATCACGGGTTTTACCACTCAATAGTGCTTTAAAATAATGCATAATAACGGGATGAGGGTCCCCTAGCTGCCCTGGTTAGTATCACGGGTTTTGGCACTCAAGAGTGCTTTAAAATAATGTACAATAACGGGCTGAGGGTCCCCTAGCTGCCCTGGTTAGTATCACGGGTTTTACCACTCAATAGTGCTTTAAAATAATGCATAATAACGGGCTGGGGGTCCCCTAGCTGCCCTGGTTAGTATCACGGGTTTTGGCACTCAAGAGTAACTAATGTATATAATTGTACATTATTTTGAACCCTATGCCCACTATACCCCTACACCCCCCCCCCCCCCGCCAGCAGTGCCTTATGTAGTAGGCTGCAGCAATGCACGTGTACACACACGTGTCAGTGGTCACCATGCCAACCACCGCCTCCTGACCGCCACTACGGGGAGAACAATGCACCCCTACCTGAGTGAGGCTCAGTGCAGCCCTGTGGCATGACCTACATAGCTAACTTTACCCCCTCCTGCAGTGTAGGTACATGTAGCGGTGCACATACAAATACAGGAGCTGACCACAGTAAGGACAGGTTGTGTTACACACAGTTACAGTAGAACCATGCATGTAAGTATACATAGTTTATGGAGAATAACCACTATTGTAGCATACATTTCATAGTGATACTTTTGATAAAATATCAAGATAAATTTAATTATATATATATATACACCTTTCTACTAATCATTATAGGTTTCCTATATTGTCTTAACTGTTTTACTTTTGATAGTGACCATGTTTCTTGGCACACCTACTGTATTAATGTATGTACATTTATGTACATAGAGTTGTTAATGTACCATTTATTTGTTAAATTTCCTGTATTAGTCATTACAGGCCGGATCCAGCCTCCAGTGCCCAGCCCAAGCCTCCAGCAGCCGGTCCCAGCATCCTGGGGCCGGCCCCAGCCTTCAGGACCCGGTCCCAGCCTCCAGGACCCGGCCCCAGCCTTCAGGACCCGACTCCAGCCTTCAGGACCCGGCCCCAGCCTCCAGTGCCCAGCCCAAGCCTTCAGGACCCGGCCCCAGCCTTCAGGACCCGGCCCCTGAAGCCTTCAGGACCCGGCCCCAGCCTTCAGGACCCGGCCCCAGCCTGCAGGACCCGGCCCCAGCCTGCAGGACCTGGCCTCACCTTCCAGAGCCCGGCCCTGACCTGCAAATGATGCACCTATTGATGAAAATGAATAAAAAAGATGTTTGTTTATTACCCCGAATTGATGTGCCCAATTATGGTAGGGTTTCCTAGGGTTTTACAAAATATCAATTATCAAATTTACCTAGGTTTTACACAAATTTACAGGGTTTTTTGTAAGGTGTAAGGATCGAAATTACTAACATTTACAGGAATTTGCACAAGGTGTAATGGTCGAAATTACAAACATTTACAGGGATTTGAACAAGGTGTAATGGTCGAAATTACTAGCATTTACAGGGTTTTGCACAAGGTGTAATGGTCGAAATTACTCACATTTACAGGGATTTGAACAAGGTGTAATGGTCGAAATTACTAGCATTTACAGGGTTTTGCACAAGGTGTAATGGTCGAAATTACTAACATTTACAGGGTTTTGAACAAGGTGTAATGGTCGAAATTACTTACATTTACAGGGGTTTGCACAAGGTGTAATGGTCGAAATTACTCACATTTACAGGGATTTGAACAAGGTGTAATGGTCGAAATTACTCACATTTACAGATATTTACACAAAGTGTAAATACAGCCATTACGAGCTTTGATCGAGGTAGTAAAGCCATGCAAAGATCGATTTTGATCAGCTTTACATTTGAAGTAAATTTTATTGTAAATGTGTGTAATGGTCTGTAATGGTCTGTAAAATCGGCCTTTACACCAAATGTAAATACAGTGTAAAAGGCAAACCTCGTGCAGTGATATATGTTGATGTGCTTCTTTAAAGCATATCCAAACAGATCAGACCCCTTTTTCCTTTGAATACTGTACCATATAGTGACTTCATATCAAATACAATATATATTCTATGTAATTAATATCTAATCAAAATATAATGCTCTATCCAGCCTAACTTCACATCCACCTGTATCCTACATAACTTAAGTGTAACATGAATAATTAATGAGGCTACATGTTCAAACATGTCTAAAGGGTGACCAAAATGCATTCCTAATGAGATTTTACTTTGGTCACTTGCCAAATATCCATGTTATGCATATCATTAACATGTTAAAACTGTGACATGAATAATTAATGAGGCTACATGTTCAAACATGTCCATATAGTGACCTACTTAAACTCATGCATATCAATGACCTACTTACCAATGATTTACTAACCTAAATTTGACCTAGATAAAAGGGGGTATCCTGCGGATACCTCCCCTACTACTCACTCCTAATGAAAGCAGGTAGGGTCAAAGCTGCCAGCCTATAGGGGACATCACACAGCAATGCAGGGGTATAGGGACCCACTCCTAATGAAGGCAGCTAGGGTCAAAGCTGCCAGCCTATAGGGGACATCACGCAGCAATGCAGGGGTATAGGGACCCACTCCTAATGTAGGCAGCCAGGGTCAAAGCTGTCAGCCAATAGAGGACATCACACAGCAATGCAGGGGTATAGGGACCCACTCCTAATGTAGGCAGCCAGGGTCAAAGCTGTCAGCCAATAGAGGACATCACACAGCAATGCAGGGGTATAGGGACCCACTCCTAATGAATGCAGCCAGGGTCAAAGCTGTCAGCCAATAGAGGACATCACACAGCAATGCAGGGGTATAGGGACCCACTCCTAATGAATGCAGCCAGGGTCAAAGCTGTCAGCCTATAGGGGACATCACACAGCAATGCAGGGGAAAGTATGTATGGTGTTGTGACTATTTTTTTTTTATCAAAAAGAGATAGATCTAGTGTGGCCTGGAATATTTGTTGTTTCAAATTTCATATAATGTTCATGTTTCTATTTATGAAATTAATTTGTTAAAAACACAATGCCAAAGCTCATTTCTGAGTCAATTTTCCTATCTGTTGTTTTCGTAATATTCCAATATTTTGGTCGAAAGCGTCAGATTGGTACTTGCTGATCATGGCAATGTAAGCTGCTCTAAGGGACGGATCCAGTGGGAGGGAGTCCTGGGGGCCCCACACACCCTTCCTTTTGAAAAAGAAATCTGGGGGGTTCTAATGATGTAGATCTTAGTCTGAAGTCGACCCCAGCTGCATAGATTCCCATACATAAGCAGGCTGTGTGCTGTGGCTCCCCCTAGTAGCTGAACTGGGAACTGAAGCTTGTTGAGACACCCCAGCAGGGCCCTCACATCCTATTGTTGGAAGGGGAAGCAACAAAGAGGTATATGATAATCACTGATACCAAAGACTGAAAATATCCATCCACAATCCTATAATATGAATTAGCTAATCATGGCAACAACCAGTTTTTATCTCTCCCAATATAGAAGAGCACTCCCTCTAAACAGCATTTGGGAATGACACGAGGAATGTCTCATGTCTTACAAAATGAGTTGCAGTACATAAGACTGATGCAAGAGATTCTCAAAAACAGTGAACATGTTTAAGTTCCTTCAGTGAGATGTTAAATGGTCAAGTACTTGTTTTTATCTAAGTAGTCTCTTGGAATGGTGAAAGGGGGAGTGTGGAAGATGATTCCATGGGCAGGTGAGTGGGAAGCCAGGGTGGGTGACCTGTAGAGTACCTATCTGACAGGTAGTGTGGGTGGGTGTGATGTCCAACCCCTGTTGCTGACCTCGGCTGTCACTTGCAGTGCTCCCTGGGCCCTATATCATAGGCTATAAATATGCTTGTATGAATTATGGTAGGGTTAATTCAGAACTAAGGCAAAAGGCCAGAGGTATAGGTGTCTTTAGGACATTGACCCTACTCAGCATTATGCATAATGTGAGAAGGCTATATCATAATTGATGAGAACAAAACACCTCAACCTCTGAGAGGGAGATGGTGACAGACAGAAGAATTTATATATTTGTTGAATTATAGTGCGTAGTTCACGCATTAGGTCTTGCAATCTCGCCGTTTACTTAGGCAAGTTCCAGTGCCAAGTCTCTCTTTGTTTATCATGAACTACTCTGTGGACGAATCTAGCTATATTTACAATTTGCCATGAATGATTATGATAAATACATTCCCTTTTTTTAAATATATTTGTCCCTCAACCTGTAAATGTCTCTACTTTAGGAGATATTTTTCATTAAAGTGATGGGCTGGTACACGCTCCCTGCAGAGGTATATATAATGTACGATACAAAGAATCTACTGGGAGAATGTGACCGGAACTTACCCAAGTGGGCAAGTAATAATACAGAGCTCTGCAGACCACAAATTGGTGAATAGAAATAAGAGCAGCAGAGTAGTATCACACCTGGGCTGAGGGAATCACATACTATGTGAACACTGCAAAGTGCCATCTTAATCTGCCTGCCGATCTGACTTGTGTAGTACACAGATAATCTAAATCATGACGATAAAGGGCATCATGCATTTCAGCGCCATAATATCACCGAGGGTGTCCCATTCAAAGATCTAGTACTGTTCTAGTTTATTATCAGGTAGCTGCGCAAGTGGTGATATTGCTGTGCGAGTGGTGATAAAGCACTAACACGGCTGATACCATCGGCCATGTATCAGTTGTTATTATGTAATATTGGTTAAATATTAAATGTGCTATCAGAGAGCTCACTAAACCCCTACTCTCCTTCTCGTCACCCTTCCATGCACCCCTGAGACTACCTTAGTGCATGGGCATGTGCATTCATCACTGTATTCCCACTCAGCGTCCGACACATGCCATCCACCAATCACATCATCTGTCTCAAATGGCTGAAGGAACCAGAAGTGGTCATTGTCCCGTATATTCTCACTTAAAAACCCAACTCTTGTAAACGCTGAACCCCTAGATTGGAGGAGTCCTATAATCTGAACCTGGGATTGTAGGCGTACAATGTTGTTTATAGGCTACGCAAAATCATAATAGAATTTATAGGAACTGAGGAACTCCAGATGAAATTGGAGTGACATATGAAGCTGGAGAAACCTAGTACATACTTATACCACCAGTGTCTGTAGGATATCAGTGATATAGTATAGCAGTTAATTAGCCCATGCCTGTGGCTATAGCCGTGGTGTAAATTGGTGTATTAGATGACATCCTGATAGAGTAGCTGCAGGGCTGTAAGTGATGAGGCGGCTTTACCCACTTACTCTATATTTACAAGCACTATATCGGTGTATATATGTCCCCTCACTTGGTCTCTATGCTTGAAAAGAAAAACTTGTCGATATATAGTTTGTCGGCACCAATATGGTTAAAGCAACATTTAACTATCTATTATGTACAACTATACCTAAAGACCATCAACTGGATGTATCATGATCCCAGGTCATTGAACTTAATACTTTCAGTATTAATAAAAGAATTTACAATACAAAACAATACAAATAGGACATTTGTATTCAGAATGTTAGCATAGGACCTCATCAGAAAAAGTCAAACACTGATAACGGAGGCCACACCAGCATATGAGTCCATGCCATATTTGGTCATGCATTTATATTAGACCTGTCTCTTTGCCTACCCCAGGACGCCGTCCATCATGCTGCCTGCTGGTTACCATGGTAACGTCACTGTCGTCACATGGGGAGGTAACCATGGTTAATGGGGTCACACTATGTCTCTAAGGATGTTGTTATCAGATTGTCTCCACCATGGGCTGGCATACCTGTGCTGTCCTGACCTGGACAGGGCTAAGGGTCAGACAATGTCAAGGTCACCTGATACCAGAGGTCATAGTGCAGTGGCCATGTTGGTTGTGTACCAGGGTCCCAATAAGGTAGTATTCATTGGTTGGTGATTGGATTTGTACACATTCCTCCAGACAGCTGCCACCACTTTGGACCAGTGCCAACTATAATGAGTCAGCAAAACTGTGTCTAGACATCAAAGACCTACATGTATACTCCTTTAAGTGAAAGAAGGAAGATGAATCCAGAGTACATTGTCTTGTTATCATGATTTAATGTATTATCTGAATCCAAATAGATGACAATTAAATTAAAGTCATCCAATTGAAAAAAAATGTTCACTAGAAAAGGCACAATCCATTTACAAACTTCAACAACTTAATCCAAGCAATGAACCCTAAATTAGTGAAATTAGTGACTGATAGAAACAAGGAGAACCATTAGAATAGCTATAACAAATCACATTATCTTAGCAGTTGGTCTATGACTTGCTTAAGGGGGGAGGGGGGGGGGCAGAAGTACAACAAACTTGAGTCTGAAGAAAATACAGGGGCTGCGTGATCCTTTTTTAAATACAAGCCATGACAATGTGGCAGCCCACACATTAAGTGCCCATTAACCAATTGAATTTCCCCCATTAGCTGGCCAAGCAGAGAGTTGTTTTATCAAATCTGAATAGGAAATAGGACTATTGTCTGAGAAAGGCTGAAAGCACTACCAAAGGCAAAGAAGGTGCAATAAGATGAATGAATTACATATAAAAGTAGTAATTGTGGTTTGAGGCAACAAAGAGCTTAAACTAACATTGAAATCAGTGGAAATTTAACACAGACCCTCTCTGTGTTTTCATTAGCTCCACTTCTCATATGGATTATATCATAGAGTATGCCCCTAGGCACTGCTAATGTTTGTTTGATAGGAGGTTAGTCTCTGACTTTTTGAGCTTTGTAGAATGATACTCTAAAACACATTTTAGTGGGAGCCCATCCTCGCTTTTTGAAACCTTGTTTTATTGTCTACCTCCCTGCTTCACGCTGGTCACAGTTAAAGGAGCGCTCGTTTAGTAACAACAGAAAGGGGGTGGTGCAATTGGGGCCATGAAGAACGCCCCGTGAAGAACACCCAGGGGAGAACGGTTGATTGTTTCTTCACAAAACATCGGGAGCAGCTATGGCAATAGTTAACATAGTGATTGACGTTCCTACCTTGAAAATAAATCTCAATATTCCATTTACAGAATAAGTTGTCAGAGGCCTGCATTCTCACATTCATATTTATGCTGTTTATAATCTTAGCCCGAGCTTGCAGCTCTGGGGATTTGTAGCTATAACCTGATAACAATAGCTACAATGTTTCAAATACATTATTTCAAGAAAATGTGTCAACTTATAGCTGCTGCCCTTTGCAAGTCGCCATCTTGACTATGGAGGAGGCTGTCTCTCTAATCGATACAAGTTGAAAGCCTTTGACCAGGTGCAATCTATGACCAGGTGCAATCTATGACTGGCAGGAAAGAAAATGACTTATTTATGGCAGATGTACATAAAATTGGACAGAAAAAGTTGATGGATGTTTTAAGACTTCATGGCATTCATTTTATTTTATTCTAATTAAAAGAAAATTAAAATTCATGCTTACCAGTCATAGACTGCAACCGGTCATAAATTGCACATGGTCATAGAATTACCCCGGTCATAAACTTTCAACTTGTATCAATTTTCTAAGACACAGCCAGGAATTAGGAAGTAAATTTAAAAAAAAAAATGATCTGCCTAAAAGCCCACTCTCTGTGATTTCATCAGCTGCATTTCTCATATGGATTATAGGGTAGAGAATACCCTGAGGAGGTACTACTAATGTTAGTGAGCTGGGTTGTTTTTGAGATACTCTAAAACACATTCCCATAGAGGTATATTTGCCTTTTTAACACACCACATTGTTTTACGCTGCATGGCTCCCGGCTGCGTCATGCCTGGTTAGCTCTGCAGGTGGGCACAGTTAAAAGCTGTCTCCATAATGGCAGATTTGTGGAGGTCTCATGTAAGAATATAAGTCAAAATTGTGTGGGAAGGAGAACATTTAAAAACATAACTTGTACTGGTACAGCAGTAGCAGTACATACAGTTCCATAGAATACACACATGCTTTTAGCTTTTGAAAAACACTGAAGTACTACAATTACTACTTCAGGAATGCATCAATTATAGCTTCGGCATGATGCATGAATGCACACTTACGAGTCCCTTACTAGGGCTGTATTGAATTATTATGTGGATAAAGCCCATGGATCAATCCCATAAAGGCCATGGATAAAGGCCATGGTGCACTTAAGCGGCCACCCTAAACAGTAAGTTTATGATATTATAATTATATAATAGACACAACTAGAATGACAGAACATTTATTCTAAATTGGCTTTTATTTTCCATTATTAATCACATTGATCATAATGTTCTGGCGAGGTGTTGCCTTCATCAGGTGAGTTTATAAACTAAAATCAGACATCTTACCATTATGTTTAGTACTTTCAAGAGCGCCATCTAGTTGTGGAGAGGTCTGGTGCCCATGCCTTTCATCTATGTCATGCAATGTGGAAATGGCCGGAAACTACTTCTTTGTGAGACGGAGACAACACTTGATGAGTAACATGTCGTTCATGCCCGGTCCTCCTCACATTCTCCAAGCAGAGGCTGCCTCACAGTGACAGGTCATGCAACAGTCTGATAGTGTGTGGGTAGTACTTGGCTTCTTATACAGAAAATGATTCCAACTGTATATAGAAGTCTGGAGATTTTAGGATTTTTGTATTTGCACCACATCTTACTCCATTAAAAACAAGCTGGTTTCTAGTAAATCACTACAATGAATTTTTCTTTAAAAACATATTTACAAGAAACCTAAACATGTTTACGGATATTGTGGCTTTTCTGGAACAAATTTCACCTTTATTGGCAGTTAAGATTTTATTCACAAAAATTGTAAGAATCTATAGTTATCTGTAGCTCACTGTATTATTGACACTATAAGCTTTCCCAAAACATGATTTATGTGATGTACATTGAAAGAAGCTGTAAAGGTGAAAAGGCAAAAACTATAACATTCTTGCATTGCTCTTCAATCCCAAACTCCCTGCCTGTTTGTAAACATTAACTTCCCCTTACCTACCATTCTCTCTCTGATCAAGTTGACAATACAGTTAACTCTGCATTTTCTATCTAGACTATTGTAACCACGGAAGTTCAACAACATGAAGACTGTGCTTAAATATAAAAGAAATGAAGACCATGTTGTATTTGCCTATATAGAACATATGAAACTAGTTCTTCTTCTCAATCAAAGGTGTGGATTTTCTAAAAGGAGATTTGCAATTATGATAACACCTACTATAGCTAGTGCATTTCCTGGAGAGAGTGAGGCTAGGGTGGATGACCTGTAGAATACCTGTTTGTTGGATCTGATGCCCACACCTATTTCTCAGCTCTGCTTTCAATGGTATTCCTCCATGCAGGGACAGCCATTCTGTAAGAGAGTGCTGTTCTGTTTGATGTAAAAAAGGCTGGATAACCGGGTCCTATATATGCTGTTATGAATTATTGCTGGGTCAATTTAGAAGAAGGGTAAAGGGCCAGAGGTGAATTGATGTATGTATCTATAAGACATTGACCCCACTCAACGTTATGTAGATAGAGGCTGGTAGATATACGTTGATACATGCTACACCTCCACCCCTAACCCAACCATTGTGTAACACTTAACAGATGAAGAGTGGTGACAGACAGACAAAGAAGTTAATTAGAAAGTGTTAGAAATGATCAAGACAGTGTTGATTGAGGAGAGATTCATGGGGAGCTAATGTATACTGTCTGAGTTGCTCTGGGGAGATGTGGAAGGCTGATGGTGGACTGATGTATGTGTCTGTAGGACAATGACCCCACTCAGCCTCATGTAGATGGGGTTCTGGGGTCTCCACTGTCCACTCAGGGCCAGCAGGATCTGTACAATGACACCATACTTCATGTTATACAGGGGCCTCTCAGAGCCGAGTTATGGAGGAGGAAAAGGGGGCATTGTAGCACACATCACCAAAAACATGAGATGTGAGAAGGAGTCTTGGGTAGACTGTAAATCAATGTCTTCTTTAAAGGCCTTCTGCTGGCCCTGCCTATAGTCCTGCTGTTCATTTCAGCCCATAATTATTACATAGTCAGCACTTTTAGCAACAGAACCCAAAAACGAGCAAGGTTGGGGGTGGTCTGCAAATAATGGCATATTGAATTAAGCCCATGATACACCAAAGAACTTCTGGTGAGTAACTCATGACAACTGTTTAAATGTGTTGGGTTCCACTATGGAGACTTGGGGACTTCACAAACGATGAGGATGTGTTAATTGGTAAAAGTCTCAGATGGCCACCTCTGCAGTGAATAACCACAATCTAATTAAACTCCTCATGTCTTTGTTTTAACATTTTAACATCTTTAGGCCCTTGTTCTTTAGGCCCTGGTTCTTTAGGCCCTGGTTCTTTAGGTCATGGTTCTTTAGGCCCTGGTTCTTTAGGTCTGGTTCTTTAGGTCTGGTTCTTAAGGCCCTAGTTCTTTAGGCCAAGGTTCGGGGAAACATTTTGGGACTTGACTGTACAGTACGGTGTAAGCAGGTTGTGCTTTAGGAGCTGGCAAATGTCGGGTTTGGGGTTTAACACTGTGAAGGTTCATCCGATCCGACGGATTTGCCTCAGTGGATTCGCCCTTTAAGACAAGTTTTTAACTCTTTTATTTAATGACAGTCACTTCAGACAAGTTTACCTTTTGAGTGTAGTTCTGAAGTTCCTAGTTCTAATGTTCTAGTTCTGAAGGCCCTGGTTCTGAGGGTCCTAGTTCTCACTGGTTCTGGTGATGCTTAGTTTTAAGGGGCCTGGTTCTGAGGGTCCTAGTTTTGAGGGGCTGGTTCTGAGGTCCTGGTTCTGAGGACCCTAATTAGAGGCCTAGGTTATGGAGGCTCTAGTTTTGGATCACAGAACTGGTTCTTTAGGCCCTGGTTCTTTAGGCCCTGGTTCTTTAGGCCCTGGTTCTTTAGGCCCTGGTTCTTTAGGCCCTGGTTCTTTAGGTCTGATTCTTTAGGCCCTGGATCTTTAGCCTTGGTTCTTTAGGCCCAGGTTCTTTAGGCCCTCGTTCTTTGGGCCCTGGTTCTTTAGGCCCTGGTTCTTTAGGCCCTGATTCGTTAGGTCTGGTTCTTTAGGCCCTGGTTCTTTAGGCCGTGGTTCTTTAGGTCTGGTTCTTTAGGCCCTGGTTCTTTAGGCCCTGGTTCTTTAGGCCCTGGTTCTTTAGGTCTGATTCTTTAGGCCCCGGATCTTTAGCCTTGGTTCTTTAGGCCCAGGTTCTTTAGGCCCTCGTTCTTTGGGCCCTGGTTCTTTAGGCCCTGGTTCTTTAGGCCCTGATTCTTTAGGTCTGGTTCTTTAGGCCCTGGTCTTTAGGCCGTG
Source organism: Harmothoe impar (assembly GCA_947462335.1). Taxonomy (NCBI): domain Eukaryota; kingdom Metazoa; phylum Annelida; class Polychaeta; order Phyllodocida; family Polynoidae; genus Harmothoe; species Harmothoe impar. Next base: position 84,115,355 of record OX381706.1, on the reverse strand, counting down.
GTTCTTTAGGTCTGGTTCTTAAGGCCCTGGTTCTTTAGGCCGTGGTTCTTTAGGTCTGGTTCTTTAGGCCCTGGTTCTTTAGGCCCTGGTTCTTTAGGCCCTGGTTCTTTAGGTCTGATTCTTTAGGCCCTGGATCTTTAGCCTTGGTTCTTTAGGCCCAGGTTCTTTAGGCCCTCGTTCTTTGGGCCCTGGTTCTTTAGGCCCTGGTTCTTTAGGCCCTGATGCTTCAGGTCTGGTTCTTTAGGCCCTGGTTCTTTAGGCCCTGGTTCTTTAGGTCTGGTTCTATAGGCCCTGGTTCTTTAGGCCCTGGTTCTTTAGGCCCTGGTTCTTTAGGCCCTGGTTCTTTAGGTCTGGTTCTTTAGGTCTGGTTCTTAAGGCCCTAGTTCTTTAGGCCAAGGTTCGGGGAAACATTTTGGGACTTGACTGTACAGTACGGTGTAAGCAGGTTGTGCTTTAGGAGCTGGCAAATGTCGGGTTTGGGGTTTAACACTGTGAAGGTTCATCCGATCCGACGGATTTGCCTCAGTGGATTCGCCCTTTAAGACAAGGCCGTGGTTCTTTAGGTCTGGTTCTTTAGGCCCTGGTTCTTTAGGCCCTGGTTCTTAAGGCCCTGGTTCTTTAGGTCTGATTCTTTAGGCCCTGGATCTTTAGCCTTGGTTCTTTAGGCCCAGGTTCTTTAGGCCCTCGTTCTTTGGGCCCTGGTTCTTTAGGCCGTGGTTCTTTAGGTCTGGTTCTTTAGGCCCTGGTTCTTTAGGCCCTGGTTCTTTAGGCCCTGGTTCTTTAGGTCATGGTTCTTTAGGCCCTGGTTCTTTAGGTCTGGTTCTTTAGGTCTGGTTCTTAAGGCCCTAGTTCTTTAGGCCAAGGTTCGGGGAAACATTTTGGGACTTGACTGTACAGTACGGTGTAAGCAGGTTGTGCTTTAGGAGCTGGCAAATGTCGGGTTTGGGGTTTAACACTGTGAAGGTTCATCCGATCCGACGGATTTGCCTCAGTGGATTCGCCCTTTAAGACAAGTTTTTAACTCTTTTATTTAATGACAGTCACTTCAGACAAGTTTACCTTTTGAGTGTAGTTCTGAAGTTCCTAGTTCTAATGTTCTAGTTCTGAAGGCCCTGGTTCTGAGGGTCCTAGTTCTCACTGGTTCTGGTGATGCTTAGTTTTAAGGGGCCTGGTTCTGAGGGTCCTAGTTTTGAGGGGCTGGTTCTGAGGTCCTGGTTCTGAGGACCCTAATTAGAGGCCTAGGTTATGGAGGCTCTAGTTTTGGATCACAGAACTGGTTCTTTAGGCCCTGGTTCTTTAGGCCCTGGTTCTTTAGGCCCTGGTTCTTTAGGCCCTGGTTCTTTAGGCCCCGGTTCTTTAGGTCTGATTCTTTAGGCCCTGGATCTTTAGCCTTGGTTCTTTAGGCCCAGGTTCTTTAGGCCCTCGTTCTTTGGGCCCTGGTTCTTTAGGCCCTGGTTCTTTAGGCCCTGATTCTTTAGGTCTGGTTCTTTAGGCCCTGGTTCTTTAGGCCGTGGTTCTTTAGGTCTGGTTCTTTAGGCCCTGGTTCTTTAGGCCCTGGTTCTTTAGGCCCTGGTTCTTTAGGTCTGATTCTTTAGGCCCTGGATCTTTAGCCTTGGTTCTTTAGGCCCAGGTTCTTTAGGCCCTCGTTCTTTGGGCCCTGGTTCTTTAGGCCCTGGTTCTTTAGGCCCTGATTCTTTAGGTCTGGTTCTTTAGGCCCTGGTCTTTAGGCCGTGGTTCTTTAGGTCTGGTTCTTTAGGCCCTGGTTCTTTAGGCCCTGGTTCTTTAGGCCCTGGTTCTTTAGGTCCTGGTTCTTTAGGCCCTGGTTCTTTAGGTCTGGTTCTTTAGGTCTGGTTCTTAAGGCCCTAGTTCTTTAGGCCAAGGTTCGGGGAAACATTTTGGGACTTGACTGTACAGTACGGTGTAAGCAGGTTGTGCTTTAGGCTGTGCTTGGTGAGTGATGTGAGTGATAATGGGGGATGGACAGGTTTGGTTGGTTGATGTATGTGGGTGCGGCCTAACCCTCTTATGGTGATGAATGGTTGTGTATAGGACTATTCATAAGAACAATAATAGGGAAGGATGACTTCCTGTCTGGCATCCATTAACAAGCTTTCTGAACTGGGGAACAACCCCAATTGCCCATTGGCTTAAAGTTGATTGAAGTTCAAGGCTGAAATAAGATTGCAGGAATGTCCCAGGCCATTTGGTATTTAAAGAGAAGCGCCCATTGTAATGTGAACTATTTGCGAATAAGATATTTATATTCAAACTCAACTCACATTAAGTCAAACTCTCAAAGTATGGCTACTTAACTGTAAGTCTTTTTGGGCCTCGATATATAATATACATTTAGTGTATGAGATATGTAAGAATTATTCATGGGCCCCTTCATGGGCAATAAGGGGACATAATTGCCACATCATCCAGATACATGGGTGCTACTAAATGAGATCACACCAAGTGCCATCTCTCATGGCATTAGGCGTTACACCCTGGTTATATGTAAAATGTTAGATTTCCTCAGGTCCATTGATCCAATGTAGATTAAAATCCTGGGTTTAAAGTTCATTAATATCTGATTTTGAAATAGAAGTGTAGGAATCCTCATGTCATGTTAACCTAGCTAACAAAAAAACGTTATTTTACATCATAATTCCTTGATAGGCTATTTTACATCAAAATAACGTTCTAAAACTGTATATAACATTATGCCATAGTGAGGAGCCTTAGAGAAGCATTAAATAACGTTACAAAATGTTGTATAACGTTTTTTGTTTACTGGGAAGGCAACATCTTTATATTTCAGCGATAGTAACACAATTAAGGGGAAATAATTGCCAGATAAGCACCATCAAAAGTAAGTATTGTCACATAACTGAGAGTTTCTTGTGCCTCTATACATACAGAGTTGCAGTGTATGAGATGAGTGGGAATTATTCATAGAACCATTCACCGACAAAAAGGGAAAATGTGATTAGGTAAAGCACCCATAATTGCCGCACCATCCAGATACATGGCTGCTGTCAGTTAAGATCATGTCATGTCCCATCCCTTCAGAGGTTTTCGGAGACTTTTGCATATGGGTATCCTAGCTTATTTTTTGTCCTTTTACCAAGCCATGTACTCCATGTCTCAAGGCCAGGTGCCTGGCAAATAACTTCTCATTGACTTGGTTTTAGCCATTGACCTTCTGCATGTGAAATCATTGCACTTACTAATCAATGCTATTTCAGGCCAGAAGCAGAGCCTAGTGGACCACTGAACTATCCTCTCTATGCTAGCAGTAGCATAAAATCCTGCCTATAAAACAGATTTATATTTCCATTTTAAAAAATATATGAGCCAACTCTTTTGCTCAAAATAGGGATTAGGCTTATAGGTGGGGTTTTAATGCATGAAGTTATAGAGAAAACAGTATTTTTTTAAGTGACTTTTTCCTCAACCAAAGGATTCGGGTTATAGTTGTGATTGTCTTATAGCAGAGAGTTACTTTAGACAGGTAACACATGGAACATTGCTGGTTTTCTAAAATGAATAGCTTCCAAGAATCCTGGGAAAGTGGTGTGTCATGAGCAAAGTGGAAAATATGACTGTCTGGGAAGTCTGCTGCAGCAGTGCTGAGGTTGATACAAATTGACAGCAGCTTTTTTGCAGCCTGAGTGGTGAGCTAATGAAAATAAGTACGTAGTGGTCCTGTACTGTTTCCAGAAACTGCATATGGACCTTTCTATATTCAGCTTTGGATGTCCATATGAGTAACAGCTAAATGGTAGAAATGGATAAGAATTTGATTTAAGTGTTATGTCTATAATATTCAGCTTTTTTCATTATCCTCCAGTTCTGTCTGTATTGATGAAAGTCACATGCAATATGGTGGATGACATCCAAGGTCAGGTGGTTGATGACATCATTAGACTCACATCAATGAGTCATGGGCTGTCATGGATGTTATAGGTTTTAAGGTTCCTTGAATCATCACAATGTATGCCCCTCATGTAGCCTGTAAACAGCACTGTTCACCTGTACAACACGACATGCTGGGCTTTCAAATGATGGAGCTCGCATAAATCACATCCACATCCTCACAGACACAGATAATGTAGACTGAGGAGAGTTCTGCTGCGGTTCGTTACAGCACAATTATCAGCATGGATGCTTCCTTATATTCTTCACTGTTCCCCGTCCCGTAGTTGTTTTCCGTTGTGTTGTTCTGTCTGCCTCTTGAGTGATAAGAGTTGTAATATCAAATAACTTAATTGGTCTCAAGGAATTATGTCTGAACAACTATTAATTATAGCCTGCAAAAAGTCAATGCATAGTGTTAGTGCAACCAGTCGGCACTACCCCACCCAGAAACAAACACAAACTGAGCCCTATGCTAGGGAGTTACAGGCCCTTTTAGTTCCCTTCCCTGCCACCAATGTTGTAATAAGGGTAGACATATATAATGTGTGTTTCCAGTGGCTAGGGCACAACATTATTTTCTTCATGTAGAGTACCTAGCTAGCAAACTGCATTTTTGTCTGTTCTAAATATATCGAGAGAAAGAGGAAAGTTCCTTGCTAAGATAAATGTATGGATCGCCACTATTTAGTGTAGTTACTTGAACTCTTTTTCTTTCTCCCTGCCTTGGCACAGGAGTTGGGCCCTTTACAGAACTACTATAGACAGCCTGACAGCTTTCAGCTTCAATACCCTTTATACCTTCACTTACAGGCCTAGTCCCACATTTACTGTCACGTCCACTGACACCTTACTGACTAAAGCTCTATACGCCCTGTGCAGCAGGAGTACCAACTCCAGCTCCACTCTGACTGGATGGGGACCAAGAGCTACAGTACAGGTAAATGCCATGTCTAGTTGGGCTTATATGATTCCTCTAAGTTAGGGGGTGGCTGATACATGAGTAAGGTTTATACCGTAAAACTGTATGCAAGTCAAACTCAGCTTTCTTTCGTTACCTAACATGCCTATATAGGGTGCAGCTTATACAAGAGTTTTTAGAAGTATACTACAGTACCAAATTAACAATTTTCAGACCCTCTCTGTGGCTTATAATCTGTCAAATTTAGGAGTCGCAATGATTTACGGTACATAAGAATAACAGGGCAACCAGGCTCTCTCAGACACTCACAGAGTCTCACTCTGTCATCTGATAACCAGCTGCTGTCTGACCCTCACAGAGTCAGACACTACATCCACTCACAGTGTGATAAACAGTGAATGAAGACTGACAGGCCACGTCCTACAGCAAGGTGCTGGTCACAGCCACAGTCTGCAGCAGGGATGCTCACCATGAGGGGATCCAGATTTGTGATGGGAAGGGCTGAAACTACGCTGGATATCTGCGGGTAGCAGTGGGCTAATACCCGCAGGTGAAAGCTAATATATCACCTTTCAATCATCCATGTTCAAGCACTTCCTACCAGGTGAGAAACCAGTCTCAGATGGTGATGTCACAGAAGTTTGTTCACAAAATATCCTAGTAACTGCAGTAGCAATTTACTACAATTCATCAACAATAACATACTATGGTTTTCAGCAGAAACTAATGAGAGTATGTAGGCCTTATATAATACTACATGAGTGCACACTTATCAGTTCCTTACCAGGGCTGCATTGAATTATTATGCGGATAACGCCCATGGTGCACTGAAGCTATTTCGCCCTAAACAGTGAGTTTATAAACTAACATCAGAAGTCTCGTCATTAGGTTTAGTACTTTCGAGAGCGCCATCTAGTTGTGGAGAGGTCTGGTGTTCATGCCTTTCATCTATGTCATGCAATGTGGAAATGGTGGGAAACTGCTTCTTTGTGAGACGGAGACGACACTTGATGAGTAAGATGTCGTTCACGCCCGGTCCTCCTCACATTCTCCAAGCAGAGGCTTCCTCACAGTGACAGGTCATGCAGCAGTCTGATAGTGTGTGGGTAGTACCTGGTTTCTTATACAGAAGATGTCTCCCACTGTATATCTATCACTTTAGTGATATCTAAGATGCCTGGAGATTTGTGCAGGATGATTTTTGCATTGGCACCACATCTTATTACATTAAAAACAAGCTGGTTTCTAGTAAATCATTACAATAATTTTTTTAAACTTAAAAAGAAATTAAAACTGTGTACGGATATTGCGGCTTTTCCAGAACAAATTTCACATATATTGGCAGTTAAGATTTTTATTGATCTGCAAAAGTGGTAAGAAACTTTAATTATCTGTAGCTCACTGTATTATTCACACTATAAGCTTTCCCAAAACATAGTTAATGTGATGTACATTGGAAGAAGTTGTAAAGGTGAAAAGGCAAAAGCTATAACATTCTTGCATTGCTCTTCAATCCCAAACTCCCTGCCTGTTTGCAAACATTAACTTCCCCTTCCCTTCCATTCTCTCTCTGATCTGACAATACAGTTAACTCTGCATTTTCTATCTAGACTATTGTAACCACAGAAGTTCAATAAATACAAAAGAAATGAAGACTGTGCTTAAATACAAAAGAAATGGAGACAATGTTGTATTTGCCTATATTGAACATATGAAACTAGTTCTTCTCAGTCAAAGGTGTTGATTTCCTAAAAGGAGATTTGCAATTATGGTAACACTCACTATAGCTAGTGCATTTCCTGGTGAGAGTGAGGCTAGGGTGGATGACCTGTAGAATACCTCTTTGTTGGATCTGATGTCCAACACTTATTTCTCAGCTCTGCTGTCACTTGCATTCCTCCATGCAGGGACAGCCATTCTATCAGAGAGTGCTGTTCTGTTTGATGGTGGGCAACAAGGTCCTATATGCAGTTATGAATTATGGCTGGGTCAATTTAGAAGAAGGGAAAAGGGCCAGAGGTGGAATGATGTATGTGTCTATAGGACATTGACCCCACTCAGCGTTATGCAGATAGAGGCTGGCGGATACATGATACACCTCTACCCCTATCCCAACCATGGTATAACACTTGACAGATGAAGAGAGATGACAGACAGACAAAGAAGTAAATTAGAAAGTGTTAGAAAAGATTGAGACAGTGTTGATTGAGGAGAGATTCATGGGGAGCTAATGTATACTGGCTGAGTTGATCTGGGGAGATGTGGAAGGCTGATGGTGGACTGATGTATGTGTCTGTAGGACAATGACCCCACTCAGCCTCATGTAGATGGGGTTCTGGGGTCTCCACTGTCCACTCAGGATCAGCAGGAGCTGTACAATGACACCATATCTCATCATGGGCATGAACCTACATCTCCAAGCACCGCCTTGGTAGTTGGATGGGTAATATAGAATAAGGGTCTGAAACTATGGACCCTGCACTGGTGCCCTTTGCCAGTTCTCTGTGTTATGTTGCTCCCCCACCATGCTGTGGCTATGTAGGTCAGTAGGTCAGTGCAGCAGAAATCATTGCGCAAGGCAGAATGGGGAATTTGCTTAAGGGGGCTGTATCATTAGTTATAAATTTATTTGTAAATTCTGGATACCAGGAATATTCTAAATTCTGCCTAAATAGAAATATGTGACCTTTCAATAAATTGAAATGCATGTATTCTTGCCAGAATGGGATGCTCAAAGGAGATGGGGGACTTTAGTCTTAGGTAAAATATGCTGGACCCTTATTCTATATTACCCACCTGACCACCAAGACTGTGCTTCTAGTTTTGGGGTCTAAGTCATTATATAGTTCTGAAGAGTTCTGAATACTTATAATTCTGATAGTCCTAGTTGTATGCCCTGGTCTGTGAGGCCAAGAGCATAAAGTCCTCGAGGCTTGAAAGGATGCTTGTGCTTTCTTCTGAGGTTATGGTTCTCAACTTCCTAGATCTTCTACAGGTTCTAGTTTTGGAAAATGCTAGTGCTATACAACTTGGTTCTACAGGAAACCCTGGTTTTTTAGGTCTTAGTTCTTCAGGCCCAGGTTTAGAGGGCTTTGTTACACTCCATAAATTGAATTAAATTTGAATTAAAACTATACTGAAATGACGGTAGGTCAAAGACCTGATATTCAGCTCTATCCAGATGAGTGAACATGGCACAATTCTGGATCCAGATTTTCAAAAATGACATGTAAATGAAAATAAAAGAAAGAGAGGCATATGCTTAGAACCATGAATTGGTATGATAGAAAAGGTATTAGTACAGAGTATAAAGTATTGTTACCTCATGGGAGATGGTATTCCCATAATAGGGATTAATGTAATTGTGCAAGGTAAATGGTGGTCAGCCATTTAACAGTAGTCATGGTGGGTTTCTGATCATGGGCACTGTGTGTAAGCCTCATAAAGGGTTTCTAAACCTGTGGTTGGCAGTGTACCTCAGCTGTGCTGGGTGAGTGATGTGAGTGATAATAGGGGACGGACAGGTTTGGGTGGATGATGTATCTAGGTGTGGCCTAACCCTATTAGCATGATAAATGCCAGGATGTAGGACCATCTATAAGGACAATAATAGGGAAGCGGGCTATCCTCTTTGTCATCTATTACCAAGTTAGCTCCAAAGGACAACTTCCCCAAATGTAGTTAGATGAAACTAGTTTAACCTTCAGGTATTATTCAGATATCAAGGATCATGCTGTGACTCGATGTGTAGAAATAGGAAGCAGCAATACATAATGAAGCAGCAGTTGCCTCTTGATGTATTGGCCGCAGATAGTGTAGGTGTCAGTTGTAATGTGAGCAGTATGACAAGCAGGCAAATGCATAATGCATGCCTACCAATATACCTGTCAGGGAGGAGCAACCACTTAAGGACGGCATGTCCCTAACAGATGACATTTGTCGTAATTATTTACCAATGCAGCCCCAGTAACTCGCCGGCGCTGCATTAGTGCTGCATCATGACGATCCTTCAGGAGTGTCTCAACCCCGTAGGGTCAGCATGATGCTTCAATGCAGCTCTGCCGAATTACTCTGTATTCATGCATCATGACGACCAAGAGCATGATGCAATAAAGCATCATGCCGCCCTTAAAGAGTTAATGGTGTATGAATACATGTTCCAGCACTAGTGTGGTGGAAGTGCCAGTCAGGAGGAAAATGGTGCAGGAGTCACTCTTGAAATGGAAGAGTTGGGTTTCCTGTGGGGACTGGTTCAAAGCAGTTAACACTTTTGAGTGACATGAGCCAGACACCAAACCTGACCTTGACCTTCAGAAGCTCTATGAGATAGAGGAGGTGGCATGTACTGCCTTTATAGACGTTAAAGGTAACAGTAAAGGTCACAGAGCTAAGGTCAGAGGCATCAGACACCTGTTTTAACTCTACTTGGAAGTTGGTGTACTCCAGTATGTACCAATCACAGTTATGCACTCAGTAAGACCGTTGGAACTACTTTATGCATTACCTACTCATTAAGAATGTGAGAATAAGAGTTCAGTTTACTGTGTTTTGGGGGAAAATGGTGGTTGAGATAAGAGAGCCTGCTTTTTAAGGATACAGTAGACCTCAGAGATTGGGATGAGTCGTCTTTAATGTTTACCATAAAACAATATAGAATGATTCATTATCATATGTTTCAGTTCATGATTGTGTATTGGCAAAATGGTTGAAATGGAATTCCGGAATAATCAATATATTTATGCAGGCACCAAGGCAAACAATGATTATGAACAATACTTGTCTATGTATGTGGGTGCACAGAATATGATTCCATGGTTCTGTTTGCCTTAAAGATAAATGTGTACAATTCATGATAGATTATGCATAGCTTATTTACCCATAGAGCAATACATGCATATCACTATAAATGCATGTGAAAACCAAGTGCGCCTGTTACTCTAGATCCATAATATATTCTTATGCCATTTGAGAAAAAAGTGTTTTAGAAAAAATAAACTAAAGCTGTAATATATCATACCAACCCTGTTGTGGATGTGAAATTTAGTTCTGCTTAATCCTGCGAAAATAATGAGACAGCTGAAGCATCCTATTTATATCTTCCCTTAACATTGACAGGGCATGCACACGGAGGGGAGTGCTGAGTGTACACTGTCACTGCTGACCTGTATTGTCTACAGCTATATCAAGCTATCCCATCTTCCTTCCCTCACTCAGTCTGCAAGTTTTCCCACTCCCTGTCACTCAGTCTGCCACTTTTCTTACTGCCATTTGGTCGGTCTACCATTTTCCCACTCTCTCATTGCCCCATTTTTCTTTTCTTTAAAGTGTTTTATTATAATACTATATTTATGTTAAATAAGATGCTGCTTGGCCGGCAATGCCGCCTTGATGCCCAGTAAGTAAGGATATTCTTATAAGAAATTCAATGCATTAAACCTTTAATAAAAAAAATACTGCTTAATTTATCAATTAAAAATTGTTTGATTAATAACTTGCTTTTTTACCTCAATATAGAGTGTAATGGTGCTTTATGATACTTCACGTTGAGTGGTGTCACAAAACAAAACAAGGAAGATTATCACATTATTTTGATTCTCTGTCCATGGGATGCGAATTGTCACTGCAATAATTCACTTCTTCTATGGCATCAATAAATCGATTGCTCAGTTGTGGTAGAAATATTGAGAAAATAAATACCTCTTTATTCTTGGGCGGTTACGTCCAAAACGTTACCCTAAATGAATAATCAAGGAAATGAAATGAGGACTAAGAAGCTTTAACTAATGCAAGACTAATTGGGTTTCCAGCAAGGAAATTTGCCTATGAAAAATGCAAAAGGTGTTGGTCCGTGTTTAGGTAGATACCGAGGAGGCGGGGGGTTGGCCGGTAGAAGCGCTGCTCTGGCAGGTAGTGTGGGCGGGTGTGGTGTCTGACCCCTATTACTGACCTCTACCTCATTCCCTCCTCCATCAACACTTATACCCTGCCACCTGGAGGGACACCTTGTGGGTAGTAGGTATTAGGATGAGCTAAATCAGGAAGGCAGATAGACAAAGAAAGAGCTATTCTTACCCAAGTAAAAAAGTTAGCTTGGACTGAGCATTGATCCCACTCAATCATTTATGTGGTTTAGGGATATGTAATAGTTGAAAAATGCAGCTCCACCCCTGACCTAACCAAAAAAAACAGTCAGAGAGCACTGAGGTGAATGCTACAAGGAGACATAGATAGACATTGAGAGATGAGACATTCAAAAGGGGATGGAGGCATATTGTGATTGAGGAGGGCTGAGTGAGGTGTTAAGGTATGCTGGTTGGGTGGATCTGCAGAGATGTGTAAACCAATGGTTGAATCATTCATATGTCAACAGGACAGTGACCCCACTCTGTATAGCAAGTTGTGCTAGTAGTCCCTACAAGATTTTCAAATTTGGCTGGCCGGTCTGATAGGATTGTGCATGTCAAACTCTTCTGAATGTCTCATCAGGTTGGACCTGATCAGGTCTGGTCAAAAGTTGTTGGTGTGGCTGGGGCTTAAAAGGATAATACATTCAAGACAGACTACAGACCACCCAAGATTGAGAGAGTGTTAATTAGCACCAGACTGGCTCAATACCAGATGGGGATGTATTAATTGGACAGACGCTGTAAAAGGGTCTCTGCAGTGAAAAAACACAATCTAATTAAAACTGTTCACGCCTTTGTTTTAACATTGTGTAATGTAAGCTTGAACAGTCACCGTATTAAGGACCAGAAAGATGCTGTGAAGTACTAGGGTTTCCATGTGAATCCAATTTACACAAAGCAGCAAGCACCCACTAATGAATTTTTAGAATTAGTGTCGGGCATATTAGACCGCTCTGTATGCAAATTACAGCACACTGAACATAGTCACAATGCCTGGCTATGGTAGATCTCTATGCCGTTGGCTGACAAAGGCAGACTATAGTATCGCTCAGCCATACCTATATATTAAAAGATCTCTGCGCTGTTGGTGAGGCTGACAGAGGTTGCCTACAGTATGGGTGTTAGCTGTCGGTGAGGCTGACAGAGGCTGCTTACAGTAGGTCTGTGAGCTGCTGGTGAGGCTGACAGAGGCTGCCTACAGTAGGTCTGTGAGCCGTTGGTGAGGCTGACAGAGGCTGCCTACAGTAGGTCTGTTAGCTGTTGGTGAGGCTGACAGATGCTGCCTACAGTAGGTCTGTTAGCTGTTGGTGGGGCTGACAGAGGCTGCCTACAGTAGGTCTGTGAGCTGTTGGTGAGGCTGACACAGGCTGCCTGTAGTAGGTCTGTGAGCTGTTAGTGAGGCTGCCTACAGTAGGTCTGTTAGCTGTTGGTGGGGCTGACAGAGGCTGCCTACAGTAGGTCTGTGAGCTGTTGGTGAGGCTGACACAGGCTGCCTGTAGTAGGTCTGTGAGCTGTTAGTGAGGCTGCCTACAGTAGGTCTGTTAGCTGTTGGTGAGGCTGACAGAGGCTGCCTACAGTAGGTCTGTTAGCTGTTGGTGAGGCTGCCACAGGCTGCCTACAGTAGGTGTGTGAGGCTGACAGAGGCAGTAACTTACCAAGTCTGGATGCATGTACCATGATGGCAAAGGGATACACTTATAGTACAGCGATGCCTTGCCAGATACCTAGAGATGCACTATGATATTGAGATCTAATATTCAGTAGGAACCCAAGCATGACTTAATAAACACAGTGAACATTGATGCAATCATAGAGAGAGCATGCATTTTAACCAATCACATTTGCACAGCACACTTCTAATTGACTTGAGGTAGCGACAGGACAGTTAGGAATTAGCTAATTGAATAATGGCAAGGATTATCAGGTTTGGGGTTCTGCATCTGCCAAACTCTGAACACGGATTGAAGTAGAGTGTATTGGATTGGAACCCTAGCTTTGGAGGCTACATTTCTGAGGACTTTTAGATCTAAGGGTTATTGTTGTGAGGGTCCTAGTTTGGATGGTTCTCGTTCTGAGGGTCCTAGTTTGGAGAGTACTAGTTCTGAGGTTCCTATATTTAAGGGTGCTGGTTCTAAAATTGTAGATGCTCTTGTTCACGGGGCCTAGGTTCCTTAATACATGGAGTCTAGGTCTTTTGGACCTGGTTCAGTGAAACATTTTGAGACGTGACTGTGCATTGGCCATGGTGATGCATGTACTTTGTGCCTTAGGCTGTGCTTGGTGAGTGATGTGAGTGATAATAGGGAACGGACAGGTTTGGTTGGTTGATGTATGTGGGTGCTACCTAAACCTGTTAAGGTGATGAATAGTTGTGCATTGGACCATCCATAAGGATAATGGGGAAGGTGGACTTCCTCTCTGGCATCCTAACAAGCGTACTCAACTTATAGGGGACAGCCCCAAATGCCCATTGGTTCAAAGTTAATTGAAAAATGAAATAACAATGCAGAAATGTCCCATGCATTTGGTATTTAAAGAAAAGCGCCAATTGTAATCTGAAGTATCATTTGCGCATAAAATATTTATACTCAAACTCAGGTCAATTCAACCTCTCTTTGTTTTCAAAGTTATATAGAATCTACCACATTCTTTATAATAAGTAGGGCTACTTAACTGGAAGCATTTTGGCCTCGATATATTATATACGTTTGGTGTATGAGATATGTAGGAATTATTCATGGACCCCTCATGGACTATAAGGTGAGATATCAAAAGGGCCATAATTGCCACATCATCCAGATACATGGGTGCTACTAGATGAGATCACACCAAGTGTCATCTCTCATGGCATTACGCCTGCCACCCTGGTCATAGTGGATGTGTGTCAGCTCATACATTGTAACCAGGGTAACCAAGTTGTCATCTCTAGATTTCTTTTTAATTCTTACCTAGGCATCAAGGAAAACATTGGGCACTAGGTTGATTTTGTGATATTGATAAGGCCAAAAAAAAAAAAAGGTGTGTTTCAGGCAACCCGACCCTAGAGTCAAAAAAGGGCCGACCCTAGCGTTTTTTTCCCAATTTTGGAGAATTTTTTTTTTTTATTTGATTTTTATTGTTATTTTTCTCAATTTTTACAAATTCTTTCAAGAAAAACAAGCTCCCAGTGACCTCAGAGGCCTGAATAATTGATTAACTTCAGAAAATGGCTTTTTAAGAGGAATATGCAGGAGTCGCGAGTCGATTTGTCGATTCGCCACTCATTCCTGGTTCTCTCTATGTAAAAAAATTAAAAAAAAAAAAAAAAATCCGACCTACCTACCCTGGAAATTCTGACCATGTTGCCTGAAACACACCTTTTTTTTTTTTTGGCCTAATCATGGTATGATTTGTAGGCCTGAGTGTACAAATAACACAATGTGTAAAGAGCTGTTTAAAGGGCAGATTGACACAATGGGCAATATCCAATTCTTAAAATGAAAAACATTATATCCTTTATAAGAAGTATGGTAACATACTTCAGCCTGCCTATAGTGTTGTACAAGATGAATGAGAATTATTCATAGAACCGTTCACGGCCAATAAGGGGAGATGTGATTAGGTAAAGCACCCATAATTGCCACATCATCCAGATACATGGCGGCTATCAGAGGCGATCACGCCCAGACCCATCCCTCATGGCATTAGGTGTGACACTGCGGTTATACACGTGTCACCTAATATATTGTAATAATGGTAAATCAAAAGTTGCCATCCTACATCCTTTTGATTCTTCACCTATTATGTCTTTAAAGAAAATAGGCATTCTACAACTATAGGACTCCCTCCCCTGTGGCGACGCGTCGTCGCATCGCCTTTCCCATTGACTTGTGAGTTGCATGTAGAATGTGGAAGGTGGACATGGCACCCAAAAGGAGAAATGCTCATAGTATTGTTAATATGTTATTTAGTCTTACAGATAAGAAGCTAAGAGTAATCAAAGTTAAGACAAGTAGAGGCTATATCATAATAAACGTCACCAAGTTGACAATTTAAGTAAAATACTGACTGGTTTTATTGGATGAAGTTGTCAAATGGACTCTGTATCCGGGTTGTAATGGCCCTTAATAAGGCCCCTGGGGACCGCTCTGTCCGTCATTCAGGATGGATGGGTAGACTCCTGGTGACCATGGTAACCTCATTAACCTTCTTAAGCAGCTACTCTAGCAGTACCCTAAAACCTCTTCTGTAAGCCAACTTCCCTTATAAGCCAACCACTTGCCAAGTTTGAAAGAATTTTGTAAGCTGAATTCTGTGCCATTTTAACATCTTTAAACTACAATGATTCAATAAAAAAGAACCTGCCTTACAAGCCGAACTCTCAAATTGAGAAGAAGTTATAAGGTTAATCAAGCCTCAAATCACTGAAAAGGGTTGGCTTATCAGAGAGGATTTACGGTAATGTCCACACCCACTGACACCCTATCGACCATATATCTTTGGTCCCATGTAAGCCTACACACATCTCTTTTCTCCTAGTCCCTTTTCCATTATCGCTTAACTTAATTGTGTTTGTTCCCTCAGATCTGGGACTCAAGCAGTTCAATAACATAGTAACTAACTCACCCTCTACTACTGTTTCTGCCTTTCATTCTAAAATGTGTATCAGTACTAGTTATATAATGACTACAATTACTTTTAACATTCTGATGGCAATAATTTTGATAATAAGCTGTTATTCAGGAAACTTAAAGATAACATCACCATATAGACATTTCTATTTCTGACAGAAAGGCAGCCTGAGTGAACCTGAGTTTTGAGACAAAACACATATATTCCACAAGATAACATCCTGTCCACTCCTACTCCCCCAGTCCTGCTGATGTAGCCGGAACACAAATATTGGGGGAAACAGCCTCATGTAACCCGGGTAAGGCACACTGACTTTGAAGTCCCTTTAAGGGTAGCTGGAAGTATTGATATACTCTCATGATCATTGTGTGAGTTACTCACCAGTGCTGAAGCATTCAGCATGCCAAGCAGGATCGATACACTCCCAAAGGGTTGGCATAGGTGCAGAAAAACATGCCTAACAAGTTACTCACAACAGAATTATGATGGTAAATAAAAATTAGCTATTGAGGCATGACTCTGACCTTAGAGTGTTATGCCCGCCATGCCTGTAGCACTGGGTGAAGGCAATTATTAGAACCAGCTGCTGCTGTTTCAGACACCCGCCCGGCTACTACATCAGTCTGAAAGCAGGGGCAGGGGGAGGGCAGAGAATAACCCCAAAGGACCCACAATTTGTCTCAAGGCTATGATACACCAACAAGGATCTCACATGGGTGTATATGAATACAGCACTACTAAGCTACTCACCAGCATTGCATTCATGCATCAGGTGCAATAAATTACTCTGCTTGGAAATGGCTGCTCCAGAATTACAGTGCTCTGTTTATCAGAAGGAATAGATTAGTGGCCTATACCTGTCGACAGTAACTGTATATCTGTTCAGCAACCTGGCTTTATTGTATTATTATCATAAACCCCTTCAAGGGGCACAAGTTGTTCATCACTGCTATATTTTGCTGCATCATCCCAACCCAAGAAGAATGCATTAAAGTGTTACAGTAACCGTAAAGGTAGACATAAGGCTGTGTTATCAGCTCTGGCTTCCTCCTTATCCGCCCCTTACACACAGCCCTTACTCAAAGCCCACACCCACCCAAATCTACACACAACACTTAAAACCTCACCCTGATAATGGAGACTTATCACTAAAGGTCTGCCCCCAGTAACTGACTCCTCAATCGCTTCCTTTCCTTTACCGTATCTCGATGTCCTCATAGTGCTTCGATGCACTTTGCCCTTTGTCAACATGAAACATGAACGCAGCAAAGGTGAGTTTACTGATCAGGGTTACAAAAGTCCCTATTGTGATGTAAATCTATTGCCAATAAAATTCTAAACTCAACTCAACCCCCCGGTTGCCTCACCCCTGAACCTTGCAGCCAAATGATCCATGGGCTTCAATATTCATCATGACGACAAATGCCATAATGATCTGACTATGCTGCTCCTAAAGGGTTTTTTTTCTCTGAAGGGAACCCAAATAGATGCAGTCCTGAGTGCGGGACTGAAGATAATCAAGATCTTTTCTCAACAGTTTCTATAATTCTTGACATTGTTTATTGTTAGCCTTCAAATGAGGAACAAATGTAAAAATGATGACTCTTCTAAGGGTCATTACCTTATAACTGCTAGCATTGAATGAGCACAGGAAGTAATTTAAATAAATGAATGCCCTGTACTCCAGTCTTATAATGACAGGGGTAATGGTAAAGTTAATAACTTATACAAGCAAACATCAGTACCTATCACACAACTTTCAATATTTCCCCAACTCAAGCCCCAGCAATGATGTACAAGAGGTTAAATGAAGATTGATGCCAGCTGAAGGAAAATGTATCCTAATCAGATAGAGTGGGCTTTTATCTTGTTTTTGCTGACATAATTCCTTTGTAGAGTGTGAGAAGATTACCACAGTCATCTGAAGATGTAGAGTAATACGTAAGATAAGCTGTCAATGGCAACATTACAGACTATTACACAGACTACTGGTATTTAGACATAGTTCAGGGGTTAGCGAAGCTGCACAGTTTGATACACTATGGACCCTATGGGGAGAGTTAATTGCTAGGGCTGCAATGCTGTACCTGACAATGAATATAGGTTTTTAGTGATATACGTCTGGGGGGGAAGCAGGTTCTGGGTGAGAGTAACATTTTATGTTAACCCTTTAAGGATCGCATGTTGGTAAAAGTTGACATTTGTTGTCATGATGCACCAATGCAGCTAAAAACAGTAACTTGCTGGTGCTGCATTGGTGCATGATTCCCTTTGTGAGTGTCTTGCCATGATGTTGTCATGATGCTTGATACAGCCCTGGCGAGTCACTAACCAGGACTGCATTCATGCATCCCAACAACCAAGGACATGATGCATGAAAGCATGTGCTCATTTAAGTATGAAAGGGTTATTGTGTTACAGGTGTTGAGAAATGCCTGCAGGATTAACAGTAATGTTGAGAGTGTCAGTTGAACAGGGTGGTTTGAAAGACTAAAGAGAGAACTAATGTACTACTGTCTAGTTCTACTCAGAGAGATTGCAATCTACTGCCGCACGGAGACTTAGTGCTGCCATATAGGGATGGGGAGTCAGTGGATATTCCACTCTGCCATATAGGGATGGAAAGTCTGTGGACATTCCTCTTACTGCACAAGGCATGAGGCAATGTAGAGAAAGGTTATTTACATATAAAGTGGGAAATGTCTAGAAGCAGGACCTCTTTTTGTACCTCATCTCATACATTAAATAAGTCATATGTCTACTATTTTGAAAGCTAGGTTTAAGTAGGGACTGTCAAATAATAACATGGGTGTGACATTCTCATCAAAGCACAACTTCATATCGTAAAGGGGATCCCCTTAGAGGAGTCCTACATCTCTAGTGCTGTCATCAATTTGGCCCAAGTTCTAAATTGTCAATAACTCAGGTTTTCCTTATTGTCCTGTTTTTATCATTGTCCCCCAAGGTTTCTCCTTGTTGGCTGCTGGAGTAACCCTCATTAGTTAGTTTAATCTCTTATTTTGGCATATGCTGTAAATGCTTGTATGAACCTGCTAGGGTTCGGGCATTAAAACGCACCAACCAACTGCTTTTCCAGCTATGGCCCTACTCCAACCTTGGTCTAGAAACTATCCCGTACTTGTCACTGTAACTGCTGCAGTGCAAGGTCTGCACAATATTGGCTGCTGCTACCAATCTCAGGTGAGCAAATTTGTAATGGTGGAAATCGTGTGATAATCATGTGATGACAGAGTAAGCTAGTGAATTGCTCCCTCAGGGAATTCCTGCACAACATTATACCAGATAAACAACCTCTAATGATCAGTATTCCCCTCTAGTCGAGTCTCTCCGCCCTCCTGCCTCCCTCACCACTGATTATTTACAATAAATGAGCCAGTCCAACAGTAACTTAGTATCAAGGAGTCGGCTTACGGGGTCAGCGTTTGCTGGTAAATAAAAGGCAGCTCTGTAGACGAGCAGCCGCCATAACCATCCCCGAACCTTGGCATATTTACAAGCAGGCACTTTCAATAGTAACTTATAAATAGATCTTATAAATGCACATCCCTTACCATAGATACTGGCACCCCTTACTTTGAAATATAGAGGACCTGAAAGTTGTTATTTTAGTACTGTAGTAGTACACTGATAAATACTTGCATTTTAGCTGCACCTGGAACTTGGGCCGATCCTATAAGAATTTACAGTAATGAGCGCACATCCCTGTTTTTGGTACGATTTAAAACTACAAACAACCCAAAGTATGTTTAATTTCGACCCCAATAAAACTACTAGAAATTGATCAAAATAATTCTATTAATTCATTTTATGTCTCTATCTAATATACAGCTTTTCCGTGTATTAAAGTTCAAGGTAAAGATTCTATTGCAGAGGATGAGAACATAACTATTTCAAAATAAGTCCCCATGTTTCACTATGAGGGCCTGTAGGTGAGCCTGTATTTGCACAGCCCGCCTGGGTGCGGGTTCCAATCTTGGGCCTTGTACGGGGTATCAGGGGCTTATTGAGGGTATCGGGGTCGTAAAGAAGGATATCAGAGCCCCCTACACTGGCCCCATCTGCCTGAATAGGCCTGTTGTAGGTGCAGGGAGGGGGACTGATAGGCCTGTTGTAGGTGCAGGGAGAGGGACTGATAGGGATGGGGAGGCTTCTTAACCCAGGTCTATGGGTAGCTTTGGACTACAGACCTACCCTCATGCCCTAATCTTAAACTTAGCATACTGCTCTAAGGAACTATATCAATGTTAATGGATAGATTCTTACACAATGCTGACCCTATAGGACCTAGTTCATACATTACAAGAGAGTTTGCATGATACAGAATCAAAAGTTACTTGTAATGCTGTATTCATGCATTGTAATGGCCAATCAAAATAGACACCAAATCAGGCACCATGTGGTTCCTAAAGGGTCAGCAATGGCTGAAGATGCCTTCTGCCCTGGTTCTGACCATTGACCTACAGACCTGCCCAACTTGAACTCATCATACCCTGCCTCTGAGTATATACAAAGCTGCATTGTAGCCAGAGTTGCCTCTTCCACAGCAGTATTATAATTCATGGCTGACAAAAAAATGTCCAATTTGGAAATTGGTGAAATTGAAAATAAAATGTTATGAAACTATATCCTTGAGTTCTTGTATTCAATGCTCAGTAAAACTCTTTACTCTGAATGCTAGTAAACCCCAAACAGAATGGCAGCAAGTTCAAGTGATGCAATAAGTGTAGACCTGCAGAGTTATTTTCTAATGTTCCTGCTGCTGCAATCTCGTGGCCGGGTGCGGCAACTTTCAATAACAACTATCTCACAACTCGTATTCTCAATTTTATTCTCCAATAATCACATTCCCGCCTAAATTCTGTAGATGAAGATATCCTAAAGATTTTCTCTTCACTTACATTTCACTGGAACACCAAGATGAGCCATATAGTATCATGGCCACGTCCGCTATACAGATACCGGTGTCTTCCCGTCTGTCTGTCACAGACAGGCCAATCAGGTGTCCAGTCTAGGGGGATAGCTGGGGATGAGACGCTCCTAGATTAGGTCGTGTTAGGGACGTGAGGTCACTAGGTTTGGGGTACTTAGGGGAGTTATGGATAACTAATCATGGAGTGGTGTGGGGTTATACATTGTCCATTAGAACCTGACGGGGCAGACAAAGGGGTTTGGGCTCACAGATTTTGTTGTTGCTTATAGCAGTAGCCATGGCCAGTGTGTTCAATTGAAGTGGTAAAGAAACCACTCCAAAGTTTTCAAAGGTTTTATGATCTAAAATGACACAACCAAATATTTGAGTAGTAAGTCTGAATATTACCACCACTAATGCCTCACAGTCAGGGCGTTTGGAGCCCCTCTCTGTTTCTGATCCATGTCACTTCTTACGCAGTTTCATTTAATTGCACCGTAATGTTCATTTAATGTACAAGGCAAAGCATTTATGCCCTTCCACCTGAAATAGCCTGAGCCTACCATAAGCAGCCTGTGTCAGCCGTGCCAACAGCTCAGAGACCTACTGCAGGCAGCCTCTGTCAGCCGCGCCAACTCAAAGACCTACTGTAGGCAGCCTGTGTCAGCCTCACCCACAGCTCACAGACCGACTACAGGCAGACTGTGTCAACCTCACCAACAGCTCACAGACCTACTACAAGCAGCCTCTGTCAGCCTCACCAACAGCTCACAGCCCTACTGTAGGTATCCTGTGGTAGCCTCACCAGCAGCTCTATAGTTGGGGATATGGCCCTGTAGATTAGGGTGAATTAGGTACGTGAGGTCACTGGGGTAGGTGTGTGGAGGCTCTGTGTGGGTTAAGGCAGGGAGGTAGGGGCCTGTTAGGGAAAGGTATCGAGGGATTATCATAGAACTGTATGGGTTGAGCCGCTGGTACCACAGCCTCTGGGGCTCGTTGCTCAAGGGAAAAGTCAGTATTGTAATTCTTGCATTATGCTGATATTACAATTACAATCCAGCTTTTGTGTATGATGCCAAAAATAGAAAATTTGCCTGCGCATTTCATGGATCAGTGATGAAAGATTCAACTCATTGAAAAAGAAAATGAATTGCTAGTGAGGCTCTTTCTCTTGAGTTTTTTTTTTCAATTTACATTCTTGATTTTGACCAATGCATACAGCTGTGAACCTAAGATAGTCATATAATCACCTCCTGCAATATACAGGATATTGCTTTAGGCCCATGAAGATGATAGGGTACAGAGTATGGTTCAATATGAGGGGTTACTGATAGGGCATGCCCCAGAGGTCATATCACTTGAAAAGGCAATAGCTCACAGCCGTATATCAGATAAATCTGTAATGTTGGTAATATTACTGAGAACAACTGTTGGTGGATAGAAAGTCCACAAATTCTTTTAGAAATAATTCAACATGATGTAGAATGATGAGATATCGTAAAACATTGAGCCTCATAATTAGTGTAAAAAAGTTTAGCTATAGGGCTATAAAAATATGATTTTGAAAGAAAAGAGTTCTGTTGAGTCCTTACTGCTGCTATGCCACATGAGAAGTGGACAAGCTGGCAAGGAGGTTTAGCAGCATATTGCCCCATTCAGAGGTCGGCAGGGTGGATTATGACACGTATGATGTAGGACAGGAGGCAGTACCCTGATACAGCCACCCATCATGATGACACAATGTGGTGTACTCATGCACAGGGCGGTGTCTCCATGTACCACACAGGGAGTTTCCTGCCATCAGTTAACCCTTGTCGGGCTGCATAGTGCTTTATTGTATTACATCCTTTATTGTCATGATGCATGAATACAGACTTGATAAGTAACTTACCATGGCCGCAATCCATTATCCTGATGATCATATGGGGTTGATACATCCCCAAAGGAGGGTATGCTTCGTGGATTGGAATAACTGGCCAGGGCTGCATTCATGAACGTATGACAAAGACAATGATACATATAAGCAGTATGTGACCCTTAAAGGGCTGCATAGCAGTGACACATATGCACTGGTGTATCCATACGTATACCAATGACTCTATCAATCACATGAGGACAATGAGAAAAGGGTTCATTAGGCAGACAGAGACAGATAGCCTCGGCTGTACACCCCCAATATCCATCTATTACTAGGCTATGCTATGTCAGAAGCCATGCAGAGAGGCTGCTGCATTGCTGTAGAGTACAGGGCTGAAGGCAATGCATAGATCCTACCCTTTTTGGTTTGACTGGCGGCAAGCACAGACCACAATCTTATTTCCTAACTCACTTGTTGGCTGCTGTCCCCTACCCACCAGACAAGGTTAGTAACACTGTTAAACTGCAATAGTCTGGTATTGAGACGCTGGTTCTAAGATTATCCCATGCAAGGTTTAGTCTTTTTTATGGCTGTAAACATATTTCATTTCACGCTGTATATGTATTCCTAAATTTTGTGGAAACGGTTCGATCAGTGATGCATGAATGCATCACTGATGAGTAACTCGCCAGTGATGTATTCAAGCATTATGCCGTCTCTATGGGATTGAGAAACTCCAAATGGGTCAGGTACTCACCTAGGCTGGTTTGGTGTATTATGACGACAAATGTTTAATTTAGCAACATGCTGTCCTGAAATAGTTAAAGGGATAATACAACGTTTATATGGCTCCTATGAACAGACCAGCTGCGGATTATCTCCAGACCATCCCTGCTATCAGATTGGTTTAGGATGGTGGATAGTTATTACAGTCACCAAAACTCCATTAGCAGCTGGTTACAACCTTGGGGGAAAAGCCTATGGTGTTATCAAAACGATGTTCCATACTAATTTCCAGACCATAAAGAACCAGCCTGCATTGAATGAGAATAAACACCAGGGAACATCAGTTTGAGTGTTCATTAAATATTGTGCTGCCGGGAGTGAACACATAACAAGCATGAGGCAGGAATGCTTGAACTTCAAGATGCAATTAATGATGGCATAATGCATTCATGCATCATGCGATTGGTCATCATGATGCATGAATGCAGCCCTTATGACTAACTCACCGGTGCTGTACTCAAACATCATGCCCACTCTACGGGGTTAAGACACTCCAGAGGGATGGCCATGATACACCAGCAAGTTACTTGCTGGGCCTGCATTGGTGCATCATGATGACAAATGTCATCCTTTAGCCACTTCCATCCAGAGGTAATTATAATCATCAATAAAGCTAAAGGGAATGAGGATAGGAGCACTTGGATATTGTATTGAAATAATGACTGCCTGTCCAAGACCCTTTGTAAAGGTCTTAAATTGTGCATCCATATTGATGAAGTGTGAGAGGGTGAATGAAGCTTATTATTATAAATAGGCATTTTGACACAATCAGAATCAACAGACTCTTTCACCCAATTTCCCAATGCTTTCTGCATTGAGTTACTTTAAAAGATTAGGTCAGATTATGGTTGATTAAAATGAATGACTGTCCTGGTTGTTTCCCTCTAATTACCATCAAGTAATTCTAAAACCGATTTACAACTCAGGTTTTCTACTGATTCAGTGTGTTTTGTTCATCATGGTTTTAGAGGACACCGGGTTGCAGTGGTGGAGTAGCTGATTTGCAGAACCAGTTAACGTCTGAAGGCTTCATGTGCCTGGTACATTTTTCGTCATGATGTAACATTCTTGCAAACTAGATCGCGACAAGAACTTGATAAGTACTTTTGTCATTGTGACTTGTGATCCCTATAAGAAATAAAACTGTTTCTTGTTTCCTATTCCAAGGAAATTCTATTTATTTGCACAAGTAAACTTGGGAAAACACATCACCATTCACCTTTTCACAAAGTACATTCTTGAGTTCTGTTCATTGGGTTTCCTGCACTTCATAGTTCATTATGTTGACCCCACTGTAGGTGTAAGAGTATGCATGAAAGCTGGCGAGGACAGTTGTTCATCAAGTCTGAATTCTTTATGGCACAGGTTCATGATGCAATCCTTTGGCGTGATTCACCACTGAATTCAGAGGTAAATCACCCTATATGAAATTAGTATCATGCATGAATGCAGCACTGCCAAGTTACTCTCCATGACTGCATTTATTCATCTCAATGACCCAATAGTTAAAGCAAATTTGATACATCAGTGCCAAGCCCATAAAAGACTTTGAGGGTGCAAGAACTTGCTACTTCTGACCCAAAGAAATGAAAGCTTGAGTGGACCGGGCACCCAGACATAATTATCAGTGTAATGCAGAAATAAGACTGCCCCTCTTCTCAATAAGACTTTCTTCCCATTCACATTACAGCAAAGCTCCCAAGAAATGAGGAAAAAAAACATGATAAAGATTTAAAGCCATGGTATGAAATAAAGAATGTGATGGAAAAATATGTAACAGAAAATATTTGTCACTGAAACTAATTATTGGTGTTTTTCTAGTTGTAATCAATTTGTTCAAGTCTTGACATGCATGTCTTTGTGATGACTTGTAGGGCAAGGGAAAGATTAGAAGGTTGAAGGCAGAGAGTGATGGTAAAAGGGAGAAAGTTAGAATGTGGGAAAGGGACTTGTTTGGAGGAAGGTAGACAGAGGATGCAATTAACTGGGAGAAGAGAGTTTTTAAAATCATCCCTCATGTGTTCTACATAGTGCCCAGAACTCAGAAACAACCTCTTCTATGAGTTCAACTAATCAGGTGGTAAATAATCATGTAGATTAAACATCTTGACAAATAACAAATATATTTTGAACAAAGTAAAGAGATTCTTAAAAGGTTCCTCACTGCTATTGGTATGTCTTAAAGCCACTCCTGGTGTTACATGCTACATTTAAGGCACTGTAGTTCTCTCACAACTCAAACTATAAAATGTTGACTATGTTGACTTACAACAACTCCTCCCTTTACCTGTGATCTGCTGCCGAGAGGTTTTCAGAGTGATATTTCCTCATTTGCCCCTGGCAGAGTAGTTTTCTAGGAAAAGCAGCACTCAGGCTGTTAAACAATGACAGAGGGTAACCCTGTTAACTCTTTAAGGACGGAATAATGCATCCATGCACCATGCCCTTAGTTGTCATGATTCATGAATGCAGCCCAGGTGAGTAACTAGCCAGCGCTACATCCGGGCATCATGCCTACCCTATCGGGTTGATACAAGCCTGAAGGGTCGGCCTGATGCACCAATGCAAATCCGCATTGATGTATAATGATGACAAAGGTCATCTTTTAGCTTCACACCTTCCTTAATGGGTAAATTCAGCGAAGCTCTACTTTAGTTCACTGCCTTACATTATCTATTATTTATTTATTGAGGAAAAGAGGAGCCCCACCGGGGCTGTGATAGCTAGGATTCATAGTAGGAAATGTTGCATGAAAGCACAATTTGAATCATACTAAACTATATCCAAATAACATGCTGGAGGAATTACAGGAGTGAAATGACAGCAGGGGTTACTGCTGGGACCTTGACTTATTGTGGAAGGAGTCTGGGCAGGACTAATGACCAGCTGTAGACCAGCTGGAGATAAATATCCCTGACACTCCTCAGACAAAATGGCGCCCATTATCCAGCACCCACTTGGTCTGGGGAACCAGCCATATTCTTCATCCTCATCAGAAGGCCCCTGATTGGTCGAAGTGACAGGCCGACACCCTGCATGGTTACCATGGTGACAGGCAGCCATTTTTCAAGCACACCACCAACCCCCTCTAGTGGGCATCCTCCACACTTCCCATTCCTATACAGGGGTTCATGTGTGTCTACCACTATCTGTTTATACTTTGAAATTCTCTTATAGAAGTTAAGTAAACAATTTTAACATTGTTAGATAAAATGTGCTCAACATTTCTGATAATGAAAGAAAAAAAGACTAAAATGGAGCTGCCAACCCGGTTGACACATTACACAACAGAGTCATTGAATGGGACAGGGAGGAAAACAGGAGCTGCCAGGCACTACAGAACCTAGTGTAGTGTGGTTTACTAGGTAATTGGCAGAGATTCTCTATTAGTGCCTGCTCATTACAGGTACAAGCGGCCCTGCCAACTGGTTACTGCTGCCCCTAATTATAGCTTGGTACCAGCACCCTGCCTGCTGGTTATCAGCACATACCACAGACACTCTCCCGTGAGGTGATATTGGTGACTTCTGAGAACCGTTTTTTTTAATAATGTTGTGAAATAACCTAGGTAGACAGACTACAGAATCACCCCTATACGTCTCCCTTTGAAATACTAAAACGTGTCTACCATTTTATACCAGCATAACAAAAGGAGTGCCTCACTAAAACTTCTACTATCTGATTCCCTGCTCAAAGGTATATCAATAAATCCTTTAAGGGCCACACAATGCCTCAAGAACCATTTTAATTCATTTTCATGATGCACTTTTGCAGCAGGGGCAAACATATCTGCCAGCACTGCATTGAGGTTTCATGCTTACCTTTGTTTGGAATTTTGAGATTTCGGGTCAGCATCTTAAATTGGGGGAAGCAAGGTACATGCTTTGTCTAATGACATATATACTAATATACCTGACTAGTATGATACCTGATTGTGAGGGTGAGCAGAGATATCATCCAATATTTATCCCCTTTCCCATTATTTCTACTGGCAGTGCGGCACAGTAGCAGCCAAGCATACCCTGACACCTTACATTAGTGAAGGCCCTACATGATCTCAGGTAGTGGAGGTATCACATGTCACACAGCCTCCTGTGATATATTAGAGTTCGGCAGGCTTACTTGGTGGTGCTTGCTAATGCCGGCTGGAGACAGTGACATGTAAGGGAATATAGCAGGTGCTGAAGCAAATTGGTTGTGACATTGCTAAAAGATGGGATTCAACATGTATTAGTTTGACAAACCCCACCTCCTTGTCGGGAAACAATGATGGACTTAACACATTCCCCACTGTCAAAGACTAATGTAGTCCAGCACAGTTTGATTGTGACTGAGTTGGGTTTCAGACATCTGTTCAAACCTCATCCCGCTTCTTACCAAATTAGAGAAGGCAATTTAAATGAGAAATTTAATATGGCTGCCTTTGTCAAATATTTGTTTCTTACACAAATGATGAAGAGGCCTGGAGATCTAGTCTGCAATGATAGGAACAGTGCAAAGCTGATTGATGTTTCTATAATGTATCCATGGCTACCTGACAAACGCTGTAGATTTTGGTCTTATTGGAGCTTTTAAGGGAAATGTGACATTACAAATGCTAATGCTCACCCTGGCAGTGTGCTATCCCATAGAGTTTTAAAGTTAAAGTTTAAGTGTACTATCCCTTAGGGCTTTAATTTCTACCCCCTGTCATCATGATACATGACCAGTATTTTTTGGTCTTTAAATGTTTCGTGCTAGCATTTTCTAGTTTGAGATGCCCTAGAGTAAATTCAGGATAACTTGTCCATTATGGAGGGGGTTGGGAGGACACAACAATATTCTCAATACTATACTAGGAGTGAGCACACTCTACCATGTCGGAAAGGGTGGTTAGTCAGTAGTTCCTGATTGGTGTATAACACCTCGTGATGTTTGCCCATTCGTACCAGCCCTGAGTCTAAGATTATAAAGTGTTTCTTGCTGCTGCCGGGCCATGTCCAATTAAAGGCAGATCATTTACAATTACACTGAGATGTAAGAGGGTAATGCCCCTTACCAGAGGGCCTGCAGACGATCATTACTGTGCTTCAGTACTATAAACCGTACTAGCAACTGACTAAAAGACCCAAAATTACTGATAGAGTACCAAAAAAATCTGCACACTATGCAAAGTTATAGATGTTGTAGCAGTTCCATTGCAATGCCAATAAGGCAGTACTGATAGCAGAGAAAGGCACAAAACTGCACCTTGTTTTGTGTTATACACTGTTTTTGTGATTCTAACTTTTTAAGAACTGCATGATGCCTCAATTTAATTAAGTTCAGTTCAACATTGAATCAACGTTGAATCAATATTGAATGAACATTGACAAGCAGTTATCAAAGTTGATTCAATGTTTTGTCTGTCTCCATCTTCCATGTTAAATAATAGGGGAGTTGTCATTTTTACACAAGAGGGGAGGTGGGTGAAATTACAAGTGAGCGTGTCAACAATAGCTGTCCAAATTCTTTCAGTTCAAGATTGTTCCAGAAGGTGGATCTAGACCCTTCCCTGAGAGCTCTTGTATTGATATGCAGCAGTCGGGGTGCTGACATTGTAAGACAGTGACAGAGGGTGACCTCTTTAAAGCCAAGGAAGGTCTACTTTAGTACCTGCAATTCACTCTCCAGCATCTGTATATTTAACCAATAATGTATGGCTGACGGGGTCACAAGGGGTTGTATCAGTCAATATCGGCACGAGTGCGTAGCACGAGTGACGATATTGACTGATACAACCCCGAGTGACCCCGTTAGCCATACAATATCAGGTTTATTATACGATTTTTCAACTCAAATGTGCTTATTTACCTTTAAAATGTCCTAATTTCGCCATTTTGAATGATATCTAAGTCTTCTTGTACAGAGGGTGCAGTCGCCATGTTGTGGAACTCTTCAGTAGGGGAGGTGAGGAAGAACGAGCTAGGCGCAGGGAGCGGTCATTATTTCAAATCCAACATACCCTCAGTGTTAACTTATACGACTGTACTCCCGCGTCGCCACCTGCCGTTTTGGTTACTAAAGGCTCCCCTCTATACTTCAATATAGGCAGTGTTTCCCCACCCCTGTACCATATCAGCAGTGGCCGAGCGGTTAGCGCGTGTGGCTCATACGCAAGGGATCCCCGGTTCGAACCTGAGGGTGGACTAGTGGAAACGTAGCAATTTTAAAGGGCCTATATGTATGTGAAAAAAACCCCCGAAAATTATTTTAACGACTAGGTAAATAAAGTCCAACTACTACCTTTATAGTAAAAAAAAAGAATTATAAAAAAAATTTGATTTAAGGAGAAGTTATAACAAAAAGTGTAAAAGTTGCTGTATCTCTGTTAATATAAGAGCTAGAGGGCTGAGAATAAGCGTATAGACTTCTTGTTTTATCCCCTTCTTCTGTATGGCCGGATTGGCAAGGCGCGTAGAGGCTTCGGCTTCTAGTCTTGGGGTCCTGAGATTGAATCGCCATGAATCTGCGGATTTTATGTGTGACAAAATTTCGGAATTGCTCAGTCCCACCGGAAGAGTGCCGATATCCACCAGAAGAGTGCCGATATCCACCGGAAGAGTGCCGATATCCACCGGAAGAGTGCCGATATCACTACATATGAGCACGTGGATATCACGTAAAAAGCACGATGAGTGGCCCAATCGTATAATAAAACCCACTGACTGGGACTCCACATTTGGTTAGTCCTCCTTCACTCTACAACTGGAAGCTATCCTCAAGTAAGAGGTACCTTTTGATATGACTGAAATCAGGTTAGGTCTTTGAAGATCTTTGAACTAGGCTACATCTTTTAATGAATACATGATGGTATTCCCATATTTTTAGCAAACCTAATTCCAGTTTGGTTGTGCCCTGAGGATATTCCACTAATGCTGTCCACCACAAAGCTTTATGGTGAATGTGGGTTTGGGACTCAAAGATATTATAGATCCTATACCATTAACCCCTACATATGTGGCAGCTTAAAAGCTGTGGATCTGGCAGATCTGTGAGTATAATGATATAGGTATATGTATGCCTTTGCAGTTGGAAGTAGCTCAGGCTGTAGTACGTTTGCCTCAGGATCGACATACAGGCTCGTGCGATCAAGGTGTTTGAAATCCTGGTTAAATGTTACAGAGGTCACAAAACACAGTAATATAATGGTCTTGAGATAAATCTGTTGTTAATTTTCAACAGGAACTCCTCTGATAATTTTATTCAGTCTATAATTTGTCTATAAGGCTGTTATAGAATTATATAACATAACTTCCCCTTTTAGTTCTGCAATGTTACTTCATTACTGCCATCAAATCTCCATGAGGGAGAGGATGACAGATAAGTCAAATTTTCCTCAATTGCATTTCACAGCTTTAGGATGGGCGTATTCTCCCACAGTGATCTGGTGTTATAACAGGAACTCCATTACACAGAGTGATGGATTGTGGGATGTGGTGAGGTTATCTATAGCCTCTGTGAGGTTAAGGGAGGGGGGGTGACCTCATGGATGAAGGATGAAGGAGAATTCAAAAGAATCAGCTGGAAGTAGCTTTAAGTTCCAATGTATGTCCTCTCCCTTATCTTACACCCCCCTTGCCTCTTTGCCTTCCCCACCCATCTGCCCTTCTCCCTATCTGTCTTCTATCTGTCTGCCCTTCTATCTATATTAACATGTATTTATTTGGCTCCTTGTCCCCTTTTCTCCTTTCAAATACTATTCCCTTATTTCTACGCCCTGTCCCATACCTCCCCTGCCTTCACATTTGTAATTGAGCCACACCCACCCATATACAGTAAGAACCCCTTGCCATGATGAATGATCTTTTTAACCACCTGGGAGGACCACCTAAACCCACACCAGATAAGAGATGGTATCCATAGTAAAGGGGAGTAGGCGGTTAAATGATTCGTTTAGAGCATCATCTGTTGGCCCCACAGGGGGTCGGTGGCTTTACATAGAACTACCCCTGGGGGGAGGAGTAAATATCCCAGTTAACAAATAATGTTATACATCATTTTATAACGTTACATAACGTTATATGTCAACGTTTTTCTAAGGCTCTTTAATATGAAATAACGTTATGTAAAATTTAAAACGTTATTTTGACGTAAAATAACGTTTTTTTGTCAGCTGGGATATCACTGCAGACTGAGTAGGATGTCACTATGTGTGCAGAATTTACCGTCCTTGTCTGTTTTTATAAGTCACTGATCTCTCTGGACAAAACAAGATGTTCACATCATAAGTGAAAATAATTTTAAAATGGGAGATCCTCAACCAAACAGCCTCAACTAAGATATTCATCCTCATCATGCACTGCTACAGGACAATCGAATAACTCACCAATATTGACCCATAGTTACACTTCTGGGTAAATTCTGCATTTATGCATCACTGTGCCCAGGCATGGTGACAAAAAAGCAAGGTATGTTCATGCAGATTACTAAATTATCTAATCTACCCTGAAATAATCATTTAGATACTGAAACTCAGCCAACAGTACCCAACACTGCCAATGTCCAATCCTCTTAAATTCATGTGATATATGAGGCAGTAATAAAAAGTGTGAGTGGGTAGCAGCGATGATATCTATACAGATTTATATACGACACAAATCCAATCCCCTCCCAATCAATTCTGTACTTCCCTTTTCCTAATGAATAGAAATGGGGAGTCTGAGGTTTCAGTCATATCACTATTCTGTACCTCCATTTTCCTATGCAGAAATGGATACCACTATTAAAGGATATACCACCTCTAACACAAGCAGTAGGTTGTATCCATTATATACCAATGAGTATTTATATTAGTGAGTATCTATATCATTGAGTATTTATAAGCACACAGATCTAAGCAATCGGTGAGATGCCTTTGCATCAAGTATTTTCATTCAAGTGAATAAGGTTCTTCAACTTGTGTTATGACAACATGCAAAAGTCACATTCAACTACAGAAACACTGGCACCAATTGCAAGAGTCTGCGCATTTCTTTCTCTCTGAAAACCTTAATTTTGCTTCTCAAATAAGCTACAGCATGCTGCACTCATTGTGTAATTGTGTGAGCTGTGGGAGGAAGGCTGAACTGTCCTTTTCAGTGATGGTTTCCGTGTGATATTAGTCAACTAAGTAAATCTAATCTTTGTAGATCAATGTTGCTCATTCTCCCTCTATCACTCTGGCTGACTGACTGACTGTCTGACTATCTGTCTGTCTGTCTCTGTCTCTGTCTCTGTCTCTGTCTCTCTCTCTCTCTGTCTCTCTCTCTGTCTCTCTCTCTCTCTCTCTCTCTCCCCACATTGATTCATTTACAACAGCTCCTGTTGTTTTAGTACAAACACAGCCTTATCAGCTGCTCAACTCACTGCTTCGTATACAGTTACCTGTAGAACAGCTGACAGCTTTCTAGCTCTCTCTCTCCCCACATTGATTCCTCTACTAAACTCCTGTTGTTAGTACAAACACAGCCATATCAGCCGCTCAGCTGAGTGCTTCACACACACAGTTACAGTCCACCCCCACCTCACCACTCTATACACATACAGTATACTGTAGAGCTGTTCTGAGCTGCTCCATGCTTGAGCACAGCTCAGGGGCGGATCCAGGGGGGGGGGGGCGCAAGGGGCGCGCGCCCCCCCCTATTTTTTGGTAAATTTTAATGTAGATGGTTGAACACCCCCGAGGCTGGAGGTATTGCGGCGCCCCCCCTTTCCCAAATTCCTGGATCCGCCCCTGCAGCTCCACCTCAGCCATATCCAGTTTTCTGTACAAAAGGTGCTGGATGCTACCACAGTGCTATACTAGACCTGTCAGCCTCCCTCAAGGTATCACAATTACTTCTCTTTACCCTTCAAGCATGACTCGCCGGTGCTGCATTGGTGCATTGGTGCATCATGCCAATGCTGCAGGAGTGTCTCTGCCCTGTAAGGTGGTCATGATGCACCACAAGTCCTACCTCACAATTTTGAGTTTTAAAAATGTCTATAAGCTTATGAGCTGGGTTGGCATCTCAAGGAGTATGCATTACACACTGTACACATGGCATCTCAATATGCCTTACACCTCTGGACTGCTCCTCCCAGTGGCTGTTACAATCCTTGGCAGCCTCCCTGGGTCTGACAGCTGTGTTTTATGCTGGTGTCATGTGGAAGGCTGTAGTTTACCTGCAGCCAACTGAAAAAGGTCATCTCCCCTATCCCTTTATAGACTTTATGTAGACTTCCTTGATTACTTTCTCAGCAGTGGAAAAAGTTGTTCTATACATCCTATATCTATTAGGTACTGGCTTGAGGTGATTAAATGCATCATCATCCATCCCATTTATATATCATCCTAGTGAATGCACATCACATCCTATAGTGTCTTTCACATGGGATGATTTATGGCTATTGGCATGCATCTGCAGTTGACAGCTCTTGAATGTCTTTTAGATGAGCCTTGCTGTGGCTCCTGCTTGAGAAGAAAATGACCAAAGAGTCATAGGTAGATAAGGAGGTGTTATGTTCCTTTCTATCCCAAGTAGATAGCTGAGACCCTGCCTTAACCCCTACCAGCCGTTTCTCAGACAGCTGAGTAGCATGCCGGGTAGACCCCCTCAGAGTGAAGTCATCCGGCAACAATCTGTCATTAATGAGAAAACAGCTCACACAGGCTGAAACAACACCTTTAGTTATGGCTGATGTCCAGAAGCCATGGACACTTTTTTGTATTTCTGAAAAAAATGGAAAGAAGTCCCAGGCATAATATCTACAAAAGAATTCCAGCCAAGTTAAGACTGCTAGTTATTAACCCTATGCTTTATTACATCCATTGAAATTGAATACAAAGTAGGTGATCACTTGGTCAGATTTCGCTATGTATTCAGCATGACTGATTCTTCCTAATAGCTGCTAGTGAAAGAACCTTTGATAGAAAAACTCAACAGGTGAGATTTTGGTGGCTGATTTCGGAATGACTACACATTCTAGTGAAATATTTTCATCACTTTCAAAGTTGCACCAGTCAGGTTTGGGTATAAACAATCCATAAAATAATAATCCTAGGATGTGACAGTAAGTGCTGTAGAGTTAGGCCTGAGAGGTAGTGAGGACAGAGTTTAACCAATATCAGGTGTTATGTCTGATGTAGATCTAATATGTATGATGTTGTTGAGAAGCTTCATTATGGGCTATGAACCTGGGTGGGTAATATTGACATTACTCCTCACGGTAAGTCAGTTTGTGACCCTTGGATGATTGAGTGCCATGTCAGGCTCCTTGTGAGGGGTGGCCTGAGCCTGGGCAGCATACTGATAAACTGTTGCAGAATGAGCTGACATAATTCACCCTCCAATAGCACATGGTCCAAGTCTGATACATGGATATGATATTGATGACTTTGTTAAGAAGGGATTAAATCGTTGAAGATCGTGAACTCAGTCATTGACCTAGATATTGCCGATAGTCCCATATGGTGTATGGTACAGTCTGAGAGGGTAGTTTAGGCATGGCCAGGGTACTGATACAGTGGGTGTCAGAACTGGTATCTTCTAATATCCCGTCCACCAGTTCTTAGGGTAGTGAATCAATTTATAAATTTAGCATTACAAATATTAAATTGATTTTCTTGTTCTCTAACTTGAGAGAAATATGTAAATCAAGAGGCTAAAGCAGAGTGTAGGAAGTGTTTTCCAATGCCTTATACAGGATGAAGCAAGGTTGATTGTTTAATACATTATCCCAATGCTATACATGCAGTCACCCATCATGATGATGCATGGCTCTGTCCCCAGGCTGTGAGTATTGTCCTCATATATCATATGGGCACAATGAGAAAAGGATTCATTAAGCAGCGAGAGTCTGCCAACAAAGAACTACATGCAAAATGTTAAAGTGGCATAATCACTGAGCGTATCCTACCCACAGTTCCAGTACTTTCTAGTCTACTTTGCGGTTAAGTGTGAGTGGTGAGAATGCCCCTTTAAGAGCCTGTTACACAGATGTCATCTGAAGTTAGAAATTTTGAAAGCACTGCGCTCAACACAACT
This sequence comes from Harmothoe impar, assembly GCA_947462335.1. Classification (NCBI taxonomy): domain Eukaryota; kingdom Metazoa; phylum Annelida; class Polychaeta; order Phyllodocida; family Polynoidae; genus Harmothoe; species Harmothoe impar. The sequence goes on along the minus strand of OX381706.1, from coordinate 84,080,413 downwards.
TGCATTTCCAACACACATTGAGGGCAAATGCAGCTCATATTTGTGTGTAAAAAGGGTTATAAACGTGGGTTCTGAAATGAACTCACAGTTAGTATAGGATGCACCACAGCAACCCCATTGGGTAACTCATTGATGCTGCATCATCTCGCAGATTAAAGGTTCATGCAGCTTTATCTGTTTATATCCCTACTGCAGACCAGCTGTGTTTTATTTCCCAGACCATCCCTGCTCCCAGATTGGTTTATTAATAGCGATTTGTGGTTGCGGATGACCTAGGGGAAAATGCTTGCAGTGTAATCAAAACGACATTCAATATTAATTTCTAACCCTTAAAGTAACCGCTTCCCTTAAAAGGGTTAACGACAGACAACATCTGTTTCCATTATGGATGGGTTATTGGTGCTGTCATCATTAAACATGGTGCTGTGGGGGGGGGGGGCTAGCTGTGAGGACGAGAATTTTTGCAGGATTTTTCTCTAAGGACGAGACTTTGTGAAATCCCATAGAGTTACAATGACTATAGTCGATGCTTGTCCTACCATGGCATCAACTATAGTTGATGCTCGCCCTGCCATGGCATCAACTATAGTTGATGCTCACCCACAAAGGGTTAATGTAGAGGGCACTAACAGCCCTTTTTCCAGTACATGTTAGATATACTCACAATTGGGAATTAGCTCCAATGGTAGAAATAGCAGCAGACTTTCAGGGCCTGCATAGTTAAAGCACTATGCAACATTAATTCAACACAGATTTGTAACTTACTCTTGCAGCATCCATGTACCATGTTGATGCCATAGGATCCATGCTTCCTGGAGAGCTTGATGTGATACACAATTGCAGCATTGATGGACTACTCACTGGTACTGCATAAATGCATCATGAAAAAGTAATGACTTTATCCATGTCGCATTAACATGATACTGCACACAAACCAATAGCCTAGCAAATCAATTACAGTTACAATCAGCACCTAAAGAATATTATTACTTTTCCATTGAATCAAATTGAGTTGCTAGAACTTTTTCAATCTTAATCAAAACCAATGTGTTTGTGTGTAAACAGTCTCAGGAGGTTAATCCTCAGGAGATTTGAAGAGAAGGAGATTGTAGGAGTTTTTATAAACTTGTATGGAAATAACTGGTTGTCCAAAGTTATTGTAAATTAAAAGAGTCATCATTCATATTCATGAGTAATGACAGGATGAATGAGGCTTATTATCATGAATGGACATTTTCCACAACCACCGTCCACAGAGCTTCCTGCCTCCATAGTTATCAGGAGATTAAGTCAGATTATGGTGGATCAAAATGAATGACTGTCCTGGTTGTTCCCCGCTAATTACCATCAAGTAATTCTAAAACCTATTTACAACTCATGTTTTCTGCAGATTCAATGTGTTGCTGGTCTTGTTTTTGTGGACATTTATTTTTGGTGCTGGAGAATCTGATTTTGCTAACCAGATGATGCTTTAAGGTGTTTGCCGTCATGATGCAGCCCAGTCAAGTAACTAAGGTGCATCATTCTGACACTGTTGTTAAGTGACAATACAGCAGGGTTCTGCATACTGCCTATCAGGCTGTGTCTCACGACCTTGGGACAATGTTTTTGTCTCTGACTGGCTGCTGTCTCTGACCGGCTGCCGTCTCTGACCATGTGTCAGAAAAAGGTGTTTTTAAAAGAATTATACTCATATATATAAGGATTTGGAAAAACATTTTGGCGGGTGTTATATAATCATAGTTATAATTATAATTAGCCTCCTGCTGTTAGTTATTTGACCTTATCGAGCCAAGCCGGTCAGAGACGGCACCCGGTCAGAGACGGCACCTGGTCAGAGACGGCACCCGGTCAGAGACAAAAACATTGTCCCAAGGTCCAGAGACACAGCCATCACCTCATAAAGTTGGCATCATGAGTAGATGCAGTGCTGGCGAGTTGCTAGCTTCATTCATGTTTCATGCTGACTAAATGGCATGTAGTGCATTAAAGTACTCTGCGGTCATTAACTGGCTAAAAAGAAATGTATGTATTGTCTCAAGATGTAACATCACCTTGAATGTCTCAAGACTTTTTGACCTGCAAAAACCTTGAATGTGAAAAGACTTTTGAACCTAAAGAAATAAAAGCCTGAGTGGACCAGGCAGCCAGACATGATTATTAGTGTAATGAATGAATAATTAGTGCCCCGGGCATTTCCCACTTTTCTTCTGTCACATCAGAGCAAGGCTCACAAGAAATGAGAAAACAAAATATGAAATCCACTCCTCTCCAAGTGTGAGGTTGATGCAGGCCCTCCTCAGAACCAGATACCAAGGTAGAAGGTCAGACATTAGGCTTGGGTAAGTGCAGAATCTTCACCAAAAAGTGATAACCAAGGAATGAAACACGGTACACCGGCAGAAGTTAGTGTAGCCTCACAGTGAATTATACTACAGATTTGCAGTATAAAAAGACGTCCCTAGTGTTCTAGTAAAGATCAGGGTTGAGAATTAGAAAAAGAGTCCGTTGTTCTAAGTCTTGGTACCCATCGGTATTGTCACTGACGGAGAGTGATGACAAAAAGGGGATGTTAGAATGGAAAGAAGGGCAAAAAGGAAAAATTCAAATATGACCGATAAGTAAATGTTGATTACCTATATTATCTATATCTTAACATTGATCAATGATCAACGAAACAAACGATAACAGGTTTACCTTATTGTGGAAACAGGACTAATGTCCTGACACTCCTCAAACAAAATGGCACCCATTACCCAGCAACCACTTGGTACAGAGAACCAGCCATGTTCTTCATCCTCATCAGAAGGCCCCTGATTGGTCGAGGTGTCAGGCCAACACCCTGCATGGTGACAGGAAGCCATTTGTCAAGGACACCACCAACCCCCTCTAGTGGGCATCCTCCACACTTCCCATTCCTATACAGGGGCTAAAGTGTGTCTGCTGTCACCTGACAGCCCTGCACCTGCCATGCATCTACCTGACTACCAGAGAGGGAGTGAAGAGAGAGTAGTTAACCCTTTAAGGATGACAAGTTACTAAAATGTAACATTTGCCATCATGATGTACTAACACAGCCCAGGCAAGCAACTAACCAGTGCATTGTTGCGTCATGATAAAGATTTGGGAGTTTTTCAGACCCATATGGTTGGCATGTTGCATAAATGCATCATGATGCCCTTAAAGGATTAAGTAAATCATCTAGTCTGAATTCAAAGACAAATCCTTGCGATCCACAGAAACCTGGCTGTTTAAATGAAATAATGTAATATTTGCCAGGAAGTCTTAGACCTACTATAGTGTGGTTAGCTGGTAATTGGCAGGGATTGCCTCTTAGCACCTCCTCATTACAGGTACCAGCAACCCCTGCCTGCACCACATCCCCAGAGACACTTCCCTGTGACATAATGTTGGTGATCTTCCTGTGTCGTTTTAACAGGTCAGGTGCAAGGGTAAAGGCAGTGTGAAGGACGTTGTGCCAGAACTACTCTCAATGTTTACCATTCTGACAATGTTAGGATGATGCAGCAAAGCTGTGCTACTGAGTTCTGCATCATGACACAGTTGATGCATCATCTATTTTGTATTGTCTATTATGTTTAATAAACACATATATCAACCTGGTATTTTTCTCCATTCCTAAGCCTTTTACTTCTTAGTCTTTTATCATTTTGGGTCTGAGACTATCCATTTCAGTTGCTGCTACTGCCGTTATGGCACCATCTACATTAGCGAAGCCTGTACATGATATGAGGGAGTAGAGGTATCCATATGTTCCTCATGTAGAGGTTCCCCATTTGAAACCCCTGTCCCTCCTGCAATGAAGGAGAACTGTGGCATGTCAGGGTGTTGCACTGACTTAGACTTTCTCATTACTGTTGGTGCTGGATGGGGAAACTGATATGGCATGGTTATGTTGCCTTTCCCTTTACCAAGAATAATGGGCTTTGAAGATATTTGCCTGCCCTGTTTCTCAAAATGAGATGGTCTCCAATGATAAAACTAGCTCATGAAAAACATGACTAGTCTGTGTTTGTTTCATTTGAGTACCTTTAAAAAGAAGAATTGTTTACGGAGTTTTAGAAACATGTCCCAAAAAAATATATTTTGAGGTGAGTAAGTTTTATAAATTCTTTGAGAACAAATACACTGTTGCAATAGTTCCCTTTTCTGCCACTAGGATCTTCATTGCACTGCATGTCTCCCCCCACCCCCTCATTAATATGAATGTTTGTCAATGATAAAATGGGGACATTGCCCAGCTGACAAACTCTAATCCAGTCCAGTACTGTCAAATTGTGACTGATCTCTGGTTTCTGTTATCTCACTGTTTAAACCTCATTCTGCTTCTTACCAACTTAGAGAAGGCAATTTCAACAACAGAAATTCTATATGGCCGCCTTTGTTAAATAGCTGTTTCTTACACAAAATGATGAAGAGACCTGGAGATCTGGTGTGTAATGATAGTAACAAGCTGGTTGATGTTCCTATACTCTATCCATGACTACCTTATAATAACTACACAAATTGGTCCTGTTGGCGGACTTAAAGCTCTTTTTATTTCAATGCACTTTGCTGATCAGGTAGGCATGAGAATAACTTACTTGCGGATCATGACATGTCTACCATCCATGGCCAACTAAAGATTTAATCAGGCCTGTTGAGGGTACAAAAATTTCACCATAAAAGGGATACCCAGTACCATCCATGGTTGATTCATGATTGCCATTTCAATTTTTGATGTTTGATGAATGTAGAAGAACTCGTCCAACCTCATCGAGGGGTTGGGGGAATTCTATTTTCTAAACCCGCAAGCCGAGTGAGAACTGTACCTGAGTATACAAGCTTGAATTAACATGGACAGCTGGTTTATCAATGTTGATTCATCAGCCATTAAGATTGATTTTTCACTAAAATATTTCATGTGCCCATTGGGACTTGACAATCAACCACTATGTGGGCATCCAGTCAGCAGTTCCTGATTGGGGTATAATGCCTCATGGTGTTTGCCCATTCATACCATCCATTAATTCTTCTTCCTGCTGGCCTTATCCCCAATTAAAGGTAGATCATTTCCAATTACACTGAGATGTAAGGGGGTAACGACCCTTAGTAGGGGGCTGCAGGCGATCATTACCATGCTTTAGAACTACCGACCCTATAAAATGACCCGAGTTATTCCTATCAAGCACTCACAATAACTGCACACCAATCAGAGATCTAGAGATATAGGGTTATAGTAGAAGAGTAGCACTGCCAATATGATAGCAGAGAAAGAGACCAAACTGCACCCACCATGCACCATGCTTTGTGATAGACTCTTTTAATGACTCTTTATGTAACTTTTTAATAATGGCACAATGCTTCCAGGCCAACATGTAACTATTCAGACCAGCACTTTACTGCACCAAGCAAATACTTTAGGAATGTATCGGCATGAAAATAACTCATTTGCGCATCATGACATGTCTACCATCCATGGCCAACTAAAGATTTAATCAGGCCTGTTGAGGGTACGAAAATTTCACCATAAAAGGGATACCAAGTACCATCCATGGTTGATACAGTCCTGAACATTGCCATTTCAATGTTTGATGAATGTAGAAGAACTTGTCCAACCTCTTCGAGAGGTTGGGGGTTCTATACCCGCAAGCCATGAGACCTGTACCTGAGTATACAAGCATGAATCAACATTGACAGCTGGTTTATCAATGTTGATTAATCAGTTGTCAAGATTGATTCAACATTAAGATATTTCATGTGCCCAGTGGGACTTGACAATCCACCACCATTGTAGCAAACCCTGATAGGGGTATAATGATTTGTGATGTTTGCTCATTCATACCATTCATTAATTCTTCTTCCTGCTGGCCTTATCCCCAATTAAAGGGAGATTATTTACAATTACACTGAGATGTAAGGGGGTAACGACCCTTAGTAGGTGGCTGCAGGCGATCATTACTGTGCTATAGAACTACCGAGCCTACTTAAAGGACCCGAGTTATTCCCATCAAGCACTCAGAATAATTGCACACCAATCAGAGATCTAGAGATATAAGGTTGTAGTGGAAGAATAGCACAGCCAATATGGTAGCAGAGTAAGGGACGAAACTGCACCCACCATGCACCATGCTTTGTGATAGACTCTTTTGATGAATCTTTATGTAACTTTTTAATAATGGCACATAATGGCCAACATGTAACTATTCAGACCAGCACTTTACTGTACCAAGCAAACACTTTAGGAATGTATCAGACTAAGGTCAGAATGACGCTTGAAAACTGCACAGGCCTGCATTAATGCATCATCATGACAAAGCGTTAGCAGAATAAATTCTGTGGAGGTTATTTCCTCAATGTGTTTGCATGACCTACCAATGTTTTCATCAGTACATATTACACTATGTTTGGTGGGTAAACACTGCTGGCCATAATGATGCCAAGCTCACAGTGAAAGGAGAACCCTGTCAAAAGTACCCTTTGATAGCCCTGCAGGTGATAAAGCAAAATGGCGACATGTAGAGAATGACCAGCTACAGTACCACACACTACATGTGAAACCCCATGTTTATATTCTACATATTCCTAGTCATAAACGACCAAGCAGCCACACCCAGCATCAGAGTGAGCCGGGCATTGATTGAAGGAAGCTCTTTGATCTTGTCCATTAAGGGTCATAAGCACCTGTGATTACCAAGATATGACCACTTCCTGCTACCCCCTGTACTGTACACCTCCCAGGCTGCTGCCTTTACTGATATTCATTGGCTCCCTATACAACCGATCTCTCAGTCACTATAGTATCACCAAGTTAGTCATTTTTTGGCTCCCTATACGACCAACATAGGTTAGCTGATAATGTCATATTGGTCAGTACTGACCTACTCAAATTGATCTTCTCAATTTCAAGGAGGTTTAGGCGAAGTACTTTTAAATAAGGCATTAGTCATGTGTTATGTCTCAGTTCTTTTTGAATATCACTCGGCCATGTCTGACCATTGGCTCAATGGCTAACTGATAGCCAGTTCAGACTTAGGGCTGGGGCATTAAGATATTCCCAATTAGTAACCTACTGTCATCCCAAATAACCACTATGACCATAGACCATATACAAATGAAATCTGACTGTGCCTTTATGAGTTTAGTTATATGGTTACAAATCATCACTAAGCATCAGTATGTGCACGCATCTGCAGTCTATAAGAGGCTAAAGGTACATTTGTATTTTCCTTTAGTTACAAGCATCAAATCTCTCAAAGGGATAAGATGTTATCAATATTCTACACATTCCATAGGTTTTCACAGCTGTAGAATGGGCATATCCACCCACAGTGATCTGGTGCTATTACAGGAACTCCATTACACAGAGTGATGGATTGTGGGATGTGGTGAGGTTATCTATAGCCTCTGTGAGGTCAGGGGAGGCCAGGATGACGTCCAGGATGAGGGATGAAGGAGATTTTACAAGATTCAGGGAATAGTGTTGAAATAGATTTCCATTACAAAGTAAGTTTTACTCTGTTACCTTATCTTTCTCTCTCTCTGACCTGGTTCCCTCCTTTTCTCCTACTTGGGTTTTGGCTTGCTGTGCCTCTCTATCTTCATGCATGTAATTGGCTCTTTCTGTTCTTCCTCTTTCATCTATCTTTGTCTCTTACTATTTCTTCCTGTTCCTCCACCCCCAACCAACCATGACTCCTGCCCCCGGTTTCCCTGCCTGTATAATTAATTCTAAATCATTACCTACCTTACATCTGACTGTAAGGACAGCCTTATGCATAAATGCATCATGCCTTAGGCCATCATGGTGCATGAATGTAGCCCTGATAATACCTCACCAGTGCTACATTCAAGCATCTTGCCGAGACGTCAGGGTTGATGCACTCCTGAAGGGTCACCATGCAGCACCAATGCAGCATTGTTGAGTTACTCGTTGGTGCATAATGAGGACAAATATCATCTTTGAGTCACATGCTGTCCTTAAAGGGTCAAACAACCAGACACAGTCAGAACCCTATCTTACCCTCAGCAGGATGATTGGGCCCTCTACCATCATTAAAACCACAGGGGAGTTCCACCTAAACCAACACCAGATAAGAGATGGTATCTAGAGTAATCAGTGGTAAAGGGAAGTAGGCCCTTAAATGATTCGCTTTAATAGAGCGGCATCTGTTGGCCTCACAGGGAGGCGGGTGGCTTTACATAGAACTCCCCCGGGGGTCGGAATAGATATATCACTGCAGACTGGGCTGGAAGTCACTCTATGTGCAGAGCCTGGTGTACTTTTTTTTGTTAGTCACTTGTCTCTTTGGATAAAAGTTTATTTTCACATAAATAATAATCAAATTTATTAAAATACTTAATTTGTCTTGAGTTCATTTGTCTTCATGATGCAGCACTTCAGGAAAAAATCAGTAGCTCAACCAGGGTGTATCTCTGCATCATGCTGACCAGGGTGTATCTCTGCATCATGCTGACCCTTGGTGAGTGGACCCATAGTAGCCCTGGTGCGTAATAGTTTGCATCATGCTGACAGAAGGGAAAGGTACAATAATGAACTTAACTTAATATTCTAATTTGTCCTAAATCAACCATGTAGACACTGAGAATGTGCAGCCCTTATTGTTCCACCTCTCTAAAAAGAGATCAAAGTAATCTATGAGGCAGAGATGTTTAGTGGGAGTTAGTCAGGATGTGTGTGTAGAGTGGTGTGGCTGCGCAGGACCGGGGGGACAGGGACATGTCCCGCTACTTGAGGACACACACCCATAGTCCCTTCCCAATCACTGCTACTTTCTGTATGCCCCATATCTTAATGAATAGGAGTGGCTGCCCCACCTTCATTACAAGACCCTCGACTATTGGACCCACTTTTTGGAGTCACTAGAGGTCACAGTGCCAATCCCCTTCTTACCACTTCTCTATGCTGTTTGTAAGAAATTTGTACCACCACTAGAGAACTCCATGGGTAGGGAGTTTTATCACCTGTCATACTAATTGTTTTAGATCTCATTGTCACATGAAATAAATGATCAGATAATATAAGAGTCCATACAGAGATCTAAATAATATGTGGGATTCCTCTGCTTCATGCATTTTCATTCAAGTCGAAGAAGTGATCCAATATTCCTCCTGTGCCACACAATAACATGCCACACATTTAACGACAGAAACTGGGGTGCCAGAGGACTTTGGTCATTAGTCTGCTACGGATCTATTTTCTGTAAAAGCCTCGATTGCTTCTTAAATAAGCTGATACATTTTGTGTTGTTAGCATATGTGATCTGTGGCACTGCACGACTGTTTACATTTAGCAAAAAGAACACTTTACACACATTTAATTCAAGTAAATGCCACTTGAAGAAACTTGAAATGCAGTTTTGGTCCTAGCATGACATCAACATGGTATTACTGAACTAAAATTCATTTAAAGTATTCCTTTAAGGCATCCTAAAGTTGCTTAAACAGAAACCTTCATGCAGTATATGAGTTAGCCGACACTGTGTTTCCATGGCAGCTCCCAGTGTCATGCATTATAAGTCACTTCTTAAATACCTCATAGCCCTTATCATACTATGTCAAAAACAATCATGTTAAATACTACCTGGGGTCCAACCAGACTAGCAGATTTTCCTACATAATAATGGTTAAAAATACAAATTTCATCTTTTGCATGTTTATTCCCTAGGATGTTAAGCATCTTTCCCAAATATCTACTTTGTAGTTCATAGCTATTTGTTATACATATTTGCTCATACATCACTAAAGGGTGGGTATAATGCACCTGCGATGCCAGCAAATTACAATAAAATGCTGACACCTTGATGACCATTCAGACAGGGAAGTCCCTGTTATTCTTTGATTGCTTCCAGCAGTACCTTCAGGGTCATGTCTGTATACCTCTCGGTCTGCTCCTCACTGCATATATGTAAGAAGCCGAGAACGGACCATGACAGTTTGCCATTGACAGTAGCCAGTGCATTTCCAAACACAGGCCCTGAACTTATGGAATGGATCATTGTAAAGAATCCTGACAGCTTGCAATGACTGGTTTCATCTTTGTTCAGGAAGTTGAAGTTACCATAGTTGTGGAAACCAAGGTCAAGGTCTCTTTGGCCTGGGAGGTCAGCAACGGCAGATTTGAATGGATTTCCCACTTCATTATTCTTGGCAAGTATAGAGAATAAATTGTAAAAAAGGAATGGCACGTGTGACTTGAGTGCAACTTTGAGATCTACATCTATTTTGCTGACTGTATCCCAGAAGGTCAGTGTTGGTCCAACTGTTGTATTCATTACAAAAGTGACATGTATATCCCAAAGTAGTCAGTAAGCTGAGGTGAGGCAAGGAATCGACGGAGATTAACAGAAAGGCGGCTCTTGATGTTGTGGGTGTGTTTGACTTTACCCCCGTCTGCCATGGCAGAGTACCCCAAACAGGCAGCGGTCTGAATCACACACTGCACGGTGGTATTGTGTCTTTTACAGGAGGCCAGAAGTTGAGACGTTTGTTCCCTTGTCAGTTCCACTGGGACTAAGCAGTTCTTCTTTGCAGCTTTCGGATCCCTGTCCACTTCTACACCAAGGTTCTTCACAAACAATGCTGGCTTAGCAAAAGCCTTCAGTAAAAAGCGAAGGATTGACGGAATATAAGTAAGCATTCCAAGGACACAAATGATGTTTACTTTCATATTATACCTTAGGGAATAAATGTTAGCATTGTCAATGTAAGCATCCACTGGTGGCAAGAGAGGCATTGACACAACAGGATGTTCATCATTCTCCTGAAGTGCATGGAGTTTATCCACAAATTCACCAAAGAGGTAGAAGTAAGATGCTGCATCTGCAATCGTGTGGTGAAAGCCAAAGATACATGCTGCCTGGTATGGATAGCCAGCTTCCTCTCCGTCCTCATAGGAGGTCTCTGGGATAAACCTCACCTTCCACAAAGGACCTTTTTCTGTGTCATATATTTTGGGTGTTTCTGCTTCCATTAGTCCTTTCCAGTCCTTTGTTTCACAAACTTCCAGATCCACTCTTAAGTCTTCTATCTCTTTCATGTAGTTGTACTCACCATTTTCCTTTCCAAGTCTCATGCGCAGTAACGGATGCCTTTGAGATGATGCGGTGAGTGCCATGCGTACGAGATCTTCATTTAAGGGAAACTTAGAACGGATGAAGATAATACTTGATACATTTCCTTCTCCCTTCTTGGCTCCCTGAGCCATAAAAGCTTCAAGCGCCCCCAGTCTTCTAGATGCTGGACCATGACTGTCCCCTTCATGCCACAAGGGTGCTGGTTTACGGAGCAGCCACGTGATGGTGGTAACCATGGCAACCACCACAGTCACAAGAACCTCAAAGAGCATCTCGCTGATGTATCTGAAAATAATCTGTGAAAGAATATTTAGGACATTTGTACCATACAGTTGTAATAAAGTCCCAGAGCGGTCTTCAATTTGCCAGGGCTGTTACCCACAGCACAACAGTCACTCATTCAACACCAGCCACGGTTTGATCCACTGCAGCCTGTCATACATAATATTTTATCTAAAATAGATCAGAGTAAAGTAAAAGGTTAGTCCCCTGAACAAAGCATTTGTAATGAAGCACTAGATAAAATGCTGTCCAGAAGCATTTAATTTTTCTGATCTATTTCTTTGAAATTAGCAAAGCTAAAAGTCACAAAACAAATTGAGATCTTACCAATACACTGCACTAAGGAGATCGTCAACAAATATGCAAAAAGTGAACTATCTATATATCTCAGGTAGTACGGCAGCTTTAACTGGAACTCGAGTCCATACCCAACATCTGCACCCCATCTGTGAGAGGCCCCCGCAATCTCAGTAGATTTGAATTGAATTGAATTGAACCGAGACTTACCCGTAAGGCTGAAAGGAGTTCCCCCTGATGTGAGATTTCTTGTCTCTCTGCCTTGTCTGTCCTCAGTGCAGCAACCTTCCTGCTAAAGGTTCAAGTCTTCCTGCCCTCCACCGAAAGGTGAAATGGAGTGGGTTTATTATAGGGAGGTACGGGCCAAAGATAGAAGTTGTGTTTCAGGTTTACTTATCTTTTTTGAAAATCTCAACCTACCTAGGTTTTCCCCCTACAATTTCAGCATATATTGTTTTTATATTCTCAAATGGGAAGACACCTACAGTGTTTTGTGGACGGGTAAAAGAAGAGTTGTTCAGACACAACAAGAGGGGTTATAATTTGATATCCGCACCCACCTCAAAATAAAAAAAATTCAAAATGCATTTACCCTAGGCAACTTCCGTTGAAAGTTTCACCAAAGAGACATTTTTGATAAACCAGGGTATTGATGAACCAGGAAAGACTTCTGCTGGTAAGGTCAATTACAAGCCAATTTTTAATCAATATCAATATAACCACCTGATGTTATCTATAATTAATGATGAGCTTTTTAATTCAAAAATGTCCTTCCCTCTCAACTTTCTCTCTCAGCACCAACCTGACACTTCTTTTTTTGGCCTAGGTATAGGCTATCCCTGTCAGCATTAACTACACCAGCATGCGGGCATCTGTATACATACATCTAGGGGTCAGGACCAAAGAAGGCTCAGTCTCACAAAATTTATACAAGTTAAAACGCCCCAATGTCTGGCTGACTTTGATGACCAGCTGACCTCTATGATTGGGAGAACTGAAAATGGCCTATATATAAGATATGAGTACAAATGTTATAAATTATTTATCAGATATGACAAATAGGCTCACATGTAATATATATAACACGTTTTGAGGTCATAGAGGTCAGCCGACCAAAGAGGTTCAACCTGCATTGATTTGGTGAGACTGAGCCAGGGGAGTTTGAGTCTGTGTAATACCTTTGTACATCATGGCAGGGTAAATTCACCATGAGTCGGACACATACCCTGAGATGGACACTGATATGCCTAGTTTTGTATGTACAATGAGACTTCTCAATCTCAGGGTATGAGTCCCACTGCAGGTGAACCTCCACTATAACCCTTTGACAGAGGCCCACGGCTGCCACAGCTGTAACCAGTATGGGGGCACACGGGGACCAGCTGCAAAGGAAGTCTTGCATAACGGTTCCTCCAGGGGGGTGTTACAGAAAAATGTACGTTACGGAGCATAATTACGCTATGCTTAATGTATTTTGATGATTAACGTTAGTGTATAAAAAATTTAAGATAATATTGGCAAATATTTCAAATTTACGCTGTCATCTTCAAACTTAGGCTAATTTACACATTTTCTGCTGATGGCTGTAATTGGCTTGGAGAGCTTGAGGCCGTCAACACACGAGTTCCCATATAGTGAACAGGCTGCATCACAGGTAAAGTACCATAACAGTGAAGGTGGGGCTAGACTGGCACACTATTATCACATAGATGGTTCTGGTTCTGAGTCCTCACGGAAGTCTGCTGTAGAACACTATAGCACTATGGTGGTACCGTGTATAGTAGACCTCTCAGGGTGCCTTTTGTGGATACACTATACCTGCCCCCATCCACGTCTTCTACATGAATAAGAATATTAATGTAAAACTGCCACTGCTCGCCTTATCATGGTGCACCACTGCAGTGATTAATCTCTTTTAAAAAAAGTGATGAAATGTGCCATTTGTGTGATGGCATTTCCTGGAAACATCCGTGCAGGGCTCTTATTTCCCACAGTTCATCTTTTAGTCAAGTCCTGTGAACCTGCTGACTTCTGGCTGTGTTGGTCATCATCATCATATTTTAGTTTTAGCAAATTATGGGCAGATCCACTTAACATTATCCATGCATGTTTAATGTTAGGGGTGAGAAGCTACTTTACAACACCTGTATCTTTTATGACATGTGCCTTGAGGATCGTGCTGATACTTGAAACCAAGGATACAGGTTGAATTTTAGCAAGATTTTCAAAATGAAACAGAATTCACCATATTATGAATAGAGATTCAGGAACGTCCATTAGGCCTATACTTAAGAGTTAACCAGCTGCACTATTCAGGTGATAGTTTCTAATATATGGGTATATATTTTAATGACCATAATGATCATAATAGTATAACAACATTTGGTAAGGAATCTATATGAGGTGTATCATATGTATAAACCAAAAGTCACAATTGTATCTAAGTTTATGCAGGAAAATATGGCTAAATTGGTGCACTGCATAGAGATCAGTCACTAGTCAGGCCACTAATGTCAATGAGACCTACCCCAGTAAACAAAAAACGTTATACAGCATTTTATAACGTTATATAACGTTATATAACGTTTCTCTAGGCCTCCCCACTATGGCATAACGTTATATAAAGTTTTAGAACGTTATTTTGACGTAAAATAACGTTTTTTTGTTTGCTGGGACAGCTGGTATCTGTAGCTTTACTACATCCTGGTAGACACACATGGTGTACAGCCTCCTCCATCATTCTGTCCTCCCTCAGAGCCTCTGGGCAGCCAGCTCTGGGGGTGTCGTCTTTCTGTCCTGCCTAAGCACTGACAGGACATCTGAGTTTAACCCTCTAATGCCCAGTGTATGCATCACAATTCATTCATAGAAATAATGCCCCAACACAAAAACAGTAGGCAACTTGCAAACGCTGCCTCGGTACATCATGCTGACACTTTGGGAGTGTATCTACCCTATCTACGAGATAAATGAATGCAGCACTAATGAGTTACTTGGCAGTACTGCTATCATGCATCCTAAACACAACATGGTATATGGCATTGAAGCACTATGGTGTTTAAGGATTTTAATGACATATACATTACAATATCCACCAGTTTCCTTCTAGCTGCAGGATAGGGGTTAACCTCCTGGAAAGAAGAGTGTAAGGCATCAAATACATCATTGTTCGCCTGTGTAGCTGTTACATTCCAGGTTAATTTTAAAATGGCAGCCATTGGGGGATCCTCCCTAAGCCATTCTACATCATGGCTAAAGTGGGCACAAGTATTTACCAAGAACATATAAGCACCAAGCCATGTGAAACCAAGTTACAAAGATGGTAGTCAGCATTCCTACTAAACATGCCTGTCATCAACTGATACATATACCTCTATACAGCCTTAGGTTACAGTATAGGAATCACCTATCCTCTATGTGTAGATTGTTTGTGGCCAGAGAGCTCATAACTTCATATCACATTACCAATAAGAAATATTTTGGAAAAGGTACAACTATTCCAGAAACCGAGATAACCCGCTCTCCAGTCATACACATTCAGATAGCATTACCAATGGGAAATATCATGGGTCTGAACCTCCAGATACTCTTTGGGTCAAACCAAGGTGGTATTGAGGTGTCTATTGCTGCAGCATCAGAGTCCCTAAAAAATTTTGGTCATAAAGGTGGCTCTAAATTGGGGCTTTAACATGGACACTGGCTGCATGTGGTACTCTGAACGACCCAGCACTCACCACACCAAGGTCCTATTAGATCCATTCTGCCAATCACAGGAGCTGTTCCGCTCATGACCAGCCCCCTCCCCCCACCCCTGGATGTGACAGCTGCATTGATGGCATCACAGTCTGCAGTCAAATAGAGCCTTATGGAGTTCTAAGGATGCATGGTTGGGAACCTGGACCTCAATCTCTCCTCCGCTGCCAGGGGAGGTTTCATTTGTTGCCGCGACCTCTGCGCCTGATCAGATCAGTCATACAAGTGGATCTAACATGGAAACCACTGTCACCTCCCTGACACCTTTACCTATAGGGACAATGCCTTGTCCTTCTGAGGCATGATCCTTGCATGTGTTAAATTATTCCCAGCTTGATTCTGACACAGATTGGTACTGAGCATGATTCATGTTAGCTTTACTTGTTGCCCATTCCTCTGGGCAAGGTCACAAAACTCAGGCATACAGACTAGACCCCCTCAGAGTGAGGCCAATCGTGCCAGCCATTCCTCAGACAGCTGAGTAGACCCTCTCAGGGTGAAGTCATGCAGCAACAATATGTCATTCATGGGAACACAGCTCACACAGACTATTGTCTAGACTCCTCCTGCCCTCTGTATTCCTGAGAACCGTGGTCCAGGGTATTGTACAAATACCAGATAGGAAGTAACAGCACACAGCCAACGTTGAACTCGTAGTAGTGTAGTGCTATACCTTTTTGGCATCACAATCAATGAATGCATCTCATACTAAATCACATATCCTTAGGACTACCGGTGCTTTCTGGAGGCGCACTGCCATAGCATATTTTTTCCAATGCATACGCAAAATCTTGGCTTTCAGAGGGCCCTTTTTACTATATGCATTGACCTGCTATGGCAGTGCTAAGGATAAACTGAATTAATTAAATGCATTAATGATCTATGTTAATGTGTCATTAACATGTATATATTGGGCGAGTTATCAATACTCTCTGCTGTGGCCGCTGCTGCTACTGGCGATATATACATGTATAGTGTAGTGTATGGTACACACACCAGCGGGTGACACCCTCTTCATAGGGACCAGCGTCGGTACGTGCACAGTTGGTTTTGGAGAAATATATCCTAACAATGCATAGGCATTATTGGCACCATATGTGAAATGCTACTTATCGAAATGAGTCTGTATATTGGAAATTAAACCTTCTATCCTATACCCACAACGATAGTGCTCGTGGGTATTGCAGGCTATACTATATCATCCTGACAGGATTAGAAAGCAGTGTTTCACATCCTAGTTCTAGTACCATCAGATACACCTTCCATGTGGGTGACAAGCCTCACTGTGTCTAGGCTGAAATCAATGAATGAGCATAAGTCCTGTCCATGATATCATGATGATGGCTTTTTTTTAAATCTGCGCATAGATTGTTCAAATTAAACCCAACGAGCTGTCATCACAGTGGCTTATCTGTATTTTTATATCTGGACATTGCCAAGGATATAATTAATTTGCCTCCGCTAATTGTTTTCACTCATGCATATTCCCATTCAAATGTAAAGGCCCGGCCACACTAGGCAATTTTGAGCAGATCCGACCCGACCAGACCCGACAATCGGACCTAATTTACCTGGCCGGTCTGATAGAGTTGTGCATGCCAAACTCTTCCAACTGTCGGGTCGGGTTGGGTCGGATCTAGGTCGGACCACGTCGGGTCGGGTGAAATCACCTAGGTGTGGCCGGGGCTTAACAGACCAATATTCACCCATTTGAATAATTACATCACAGATACAGATAGCTATCACATGTTGTAACATAATTAATGTGTTCATTGATAAATCAATACTACAGAGAAGGGGAGATCCAGGGATGTCCTGGAATACCAGAGCGTGTGATGAAATTGAATCTTATAAGTGCTGAGATTTGTTATCTCCATGGAGATAATTGTTGCATTCACCTTTGAATAACAAATTAACCCACTCAATATAAATATATACACTTAAGTATGTAGTCTAAATCTTGATTTTGATATACAATGAATCATGCGGGCAAAATAAAAGGGAATACTGCATTAAAGCACTACACTACATGTGAAGAGTTAACCTAAACTAAAGTGACCAGCAATTCCCCCTGAGGGACAAGATGTCACCTCACTTAAGGCTTCCCCAAGTGCCCTATAGCAGAGACTCCCTACCCTGTGACACAGACAGACATAGACATTCATTAAGGGCCTAGACTGCAGTATGCCTGACAGGGTGCATTGGTGAGGGCTGTACACCAACAATTGAATTTACAGTGTCCTGACATGCACAGGGCTCCTGTCCATACTTTCCCTTACTGGTTGTACCAAGACAGCTACCTTATATAGAGTACTAACGGGAGAGAACCTGTCCCCAGGCACCACTGTGTGTACGCTGACATGGGCAATCTCATGAGAGGTCGGTTCTACTCTCAGAACGCAGTTTGTTTCTGGTACATGAGGGTGTATTGGAGTCTAGTACCACGTCAAAACTCATGGGATTATTTTCTTTGGCCTTAGCCCACAGGGAGTTTGCCTTTGATGACTATACAACATTTTGGAGTACATTACAACTGGCAGAGAAACCAAGTTGAGCCTGTGGTATGCTTGAAATGTACTCATACAGCATAACCTTTTATATATTGTAGTGGGTCGCCGCTGTACTATTTCTAGGGAACCAGTTGGAGTTATATTTGGTATATGTGTTGTCGTGTATCCAGGCCGCACTCCTGTCTACTACCGAGTATAAGGTTATATAAGCCCACCTGAGGAATGGTGGAGCGCGGCCTGGTTATGTGCATTGAGCCGTGACCGCCACGTGTCACCCGACATATCTCGGGTACAGTGTCGGCTCGGATGCACCGGCGCGTGGTTACCCGGAGTTCCTCGGGAACTCAAGTGTTTACGAGTAATGGAGAGAATTACATAACGACCAGTACATAAGACCTGGAGTTCTGCTAATCGAGGACCCAGTCTTGCTGCGCACTTCGGCCAGCTTGGCTGCTCCACAACAGAGCTTCCCCGAACTCTGTTGTACCTTTTAGGCCTAGTCCTGTCGCTGCTTCCACCTTGGTCACCCTGCGTCTCTCTCTGTTCTACCCTCTGGGGGAACTAGAGGAGATAGACGCACTGGTGTACAACTCCGGGTACAGAACTCCCTACGGGGGAGTCTGTCCCAAGAGGAGTTAACCAAGATGGAAGAGAGCATTGGAACTCGGGAACTATGTACTAGACCGTGAGCGTATACCTCCTGTATGTTCATATGACCACTGGTGTTCAGAAGCCTATTTGATTATTGCTATCCGTCTGTATGATTACGAGCCGTATGTCAGAATGAATAAAGTGTAATTTCTGAACAACCTATTTTCGAATCTGGAGTTTTTCATAGCAGATGTCTATCTTAGAATAGCCAACAGCTACACTGGTGCCGTGACCACTTTGGGTAAGTATTGATTTACATTTATTTTGTTATTTTTCTTTCTGAAATTGAGAGGTAAGCTCTTATATGTTTGAACCAGAATTGGTAGGTTTCAAGGATAGCTATTACAGGTTGCTTTTGTGTGGTGAAGATATGTCAGATACAGAGGTACCTCCCCCGTCGGTTACTAACCAAGGGGAGGGGATGCGTCCTAGATTACGATCTAGGGTGAGGTTTAATGCTAGGCAGAAGGTGCATACGTTCAATCAGAGTAGGGAAATTGGACATGGAGGGGAAGATAGCGCCCATGAAGTGAGATCTGAGGATTCACTAGGGGACCCCCCAGCGAAACGTCCAGCTCTGGAGCCAGATAGGGAAATGGTAGCCCGGGTCCAGGACCTGCTTGGACCGGTAACCATAGAAGATATTGGAGAGGATAGTGACTCTAGTATACCTAGTCTGGAGGGTACAGTAGATGTACCAGTGAGATGGGAACTTAGACCGGTACCCACTGTGGAAGCAGTGGAAGGGACTAGAGTGGTGGTCCCGGTCAGTCAGGAAGGAGTTGAGGTAGTCAAAAGGGACGACCTAAAGGAAACTCCTGAGGAAGGGGAAGAGACAGCTGAGGTGATCTCCAGGGGAGATAAGCTGTTCCCAGATCCTTTTAGGCTGACGATACCAGGTCTAGAAGTTCCACCTTATGAACCCAGGGAGAGGTTGAGCCTGGATGACATAAGGACGCTCAGATTGAGAAATGAGCATGAGCATATGAAAGAAGGGATAAGACTAGAGGAGGAATCCCTTAGAAAGCTGAAGGAGGAAAGGGAAGCTTTCGAAAAGAGTTTTTTGGCAAAGAGGTCGGGAAACATTGGGGAACATGCAGCTCAGATAAAACATCTGGAACAAATTTCAGTCAATGTAGGTCTACTTGAGAGAACTGAAGTCAGATTGAAGTCTGAAACAGAAAAGCTAGTGGTTCGGAATAAAGAAATTAGTTCCGAGATACTGGCAAGACAGTTACAAGTAGCGGAGTATGATGAGTTGTTGAAGAAACAGGATAGTAAGTTAGGAGAGTTGGAAGCACTAGCTCAACAAGCTGAGAATCACATGGTGAAGAAACTGGAACCAGAAGTGACTAAGGTACAAAGGGACTCAGTGGGGACAGCACAAGAAGTGTCTAAAGATGAGACCTTTGTGACTGCCGACGAGCCCTCAGTATTTATAGTCAATACAGTGGAAGAGGTGGTGAAACCACCTGCCACTGAGGATCTAGATGGTTCCATGGTGATACATACAGCTGACATGTTATCCAGTGTGAGTGGACACTCATCCATGCATGGCAGTAAGTTTGATAAGAATGAGGAGTTCATGTTGGAACTGTGTGGTAGAGTTGAAAAGCTGTTTCAGGAGAAGTTAGATTGCTTTCTTGAGGAAACAGAGTCAGTGAGTGTGGAGAATGACACCAAGGGAGTAAAAGGAGACGTTCCGGTAGCCCAGGCTACAGGGAATAAGCCTCCTGTGGGACCAGGTAACACTGCTCCAGCTCCAGGTGCTCATTCTACTCCAGCTCCGGGAACAAGGCAGGTTCCTACAGGTCCGGTAAACGTGTCTACAGTGGGTAGACCAGGTTTGCCCAAGGGGGTAAACATGAATGCTCGGCCGCCAGGTCAAGGGAATCTGGCAGGGCCTAACACCTCCTATGGGGGGTGGAGTAATGTTGGCCCGGATAACTGTTATGGGAACGCAAGACCTATGTTCAATTTACCACCTCCCCCATTGCCTGGCAGTCATGTAACTCCAGGAAGCATGAATACACCAAGGACAGGAGGTACTATTCAAAGTGGGACACCCTACCAACATAGGGCAAATATGTCTATGGAGGATGAGGTAGTGTTCCAAAACAATCCAGCAATTAGAAGATTGGGGATTGATGCGGTACCGAATGACGTGGGGAACTTTAAAGCAGTGGACTATGCTTTGAGTCAGACTGATATACCGTTGAGAACGGGGATGACACCTGTGAGGAAGCAGGCTATCAAGATGAAGCAGTATGATGGCACAGTTCCATGGAGAAAATGGTTCACACGATTTTCAGCAGATATGAGACATAATGGTTGGGAGGGCGATGAATGCCTTGCAGCTTTGTCATGGTGTCTGCGGGATGGTCCTGGTGATCCCGCTCTAACAAGCTTTGAGTTAAGCGGGGGTAGAACGTACAAGGGATTAGTGGAAACAGCTTCTTGGGCTTTAGGTTCCACATCCGGTGCGGATCCCGCGTCTGAGCTAGAGGCAAGAGTTCAGAAGCCCGGTGAAGGGCACAGACAGTTTGGAATGGCTCTCAGAGTGCTAGCAGCAGAAGCATTTGCATCTATGAGTCCAAGTGATCCATGGCTGGTAAGGAAATTGTCCAGCCTGTATATAGATGGACTTAAGGACGAAAGATTGTCGAGCGAGATTGCTTCACAGTGGAAGACCACTATGTCACTAGCAGATATCTTCGAGCTTACGGAGGATGCTCTGAGAAAGAGGAAGCTGTTGAAAACTGTAGAGGCAGCCCCTGTAGCAGTAATAGAAATGCCCGTAGAAGAGGTTGAACTGACTACAGAGGGAGTACAAGAGGTGGCAGCAATAGATCCTAAATGGAAAGGCCGTCGTTCTTTTTATGTAAGACGAAGGATTCCAGGATCAGACGCTCAGGCGCCAGAGGAGGGTGCATTGAAGACCATGATCGGAAAAGTCATGGAGGAGCGTAGTAAGGCTGAGAAGGCTGAGAAGGTCGCATCTCGTGGTCGCGGTAAGGGGAAACCCAACAAAGACACGAAATGTTATAATTGTGGGAAGAAGGGTCACTTTGCAAGGACATGTTGGTCCAAGGATACTAAGAATGTATCATCGGTCGAGAAACAAAAAGACGGACCCTCTTCTGACCAAAGCCCACCACCGACGGAAAACTAACAGGGGTTGTTGTCGATGACAAGATAACAACCCCACCTGTGATTGTCAAAGGTACTGTTAGGGGAGAATCAAAAGATTCCACTTCATGGGAACCGCTGGGGTTAGCCGCACCTGAGTCTGATCCGCCAGGTGGAGATGGGCCCCAGGGAACGGACGAGAATGGTGTTGAAGATTTAGCTCATCTGGACACCGTCCGCAGAATTGAGTTGGCGGAAGAAGTAGAAAGGTTTTGTGCTTCGCGACTCAAACCCGATGATCCTATAGTTAAGTTTCTCAACTCGAGGGGATATGACTTGGGCGGTGAAGCTGGAATCCAGAGATTTGCCTTGCAACCTTCCCCTTTACAAGGGAAGAGATGGTACTTGCCTGTGCAGATTCAGGGCTGCTTGGGGGAATTTCTGATTGATACTGGAGCTAGTCACTCCATGATGGGTCACCATTTCTTCAAGAAGCTCGCAGGTCTGTCGACTAACCCTGTGGGGTCTGGGTCGGTCAGAAGTGCTGATGGGTCTCATATGCGGACACATGGCAGACAGGTGATACCCTTTTGGGTGAATCAACATTCATTTGTTGTTTCAACAACTGTGGCTGAATTGACGGATGAGGGAATCTTGGGAGTAGATTTTTGTTCTCTGTATGGGGCGGTATTGGATAGTGTGACAGGGGAACTCACTCTTCGATACCCACAAGAGATGAAAGTCCAGTGTGTACTCCGCCGGATTTCAGGCGTCTCGTCTGTCTCTCAGACAGTGCGAATTCCTCCCCGCCATGTGTGCAATGTAGTTGTATACTGCCGGGAAATGGAATTTGACCGCATGGGGGTGGTGGAACCGAATCAGCAGCATTTGAGTAAGCTGGGATTGGTTTCCACCAGTGCCTTAGTGCAAAGTTCAAGACGGACAGTAGTACCAGTCAGTAATATGACTTTTCAGGATGTGTACCTGGAAAAGGGGACGACCTTTGGGGACGTAACATATGCTGACGTGGTAGGAAGAGCTGACTCACCAGAAGTGGAGTTAGCAGTAAAGAGGGCAGTGGAAATAGGAGCTTTGGATCCATCCGCTATGCCAGTGGTATTGCAAGACACTGGAGAGCAGGATAGGAAGGAAGGATATGGTTTGCCACTGCATCTTTTACCATTGGTGACAGATAGCCACTTGGAGACGGAGGAGGACAAACGGAGTCTAGCTCAGCTATTATGCGAGAATGCAGACTTGTTCTCCGCTCCAGGGGAGCAATTGGGTAGAACTGACCGAGTAACTCATCGGATAGACACCGGTTCTAGCCCACCATTGCGCTTGCCATACCGGCGCCTCCCGTTGTCTAAGAAACAGGCATTGGAGGATGAGGTGGACAAGATGTTAGGGGAAGGGATAATAAGGCCCTCAGATAGTCCATGGGCTAGTCCGGTGGTAATGGTTACCAAAAAGGATGGCACCTGTCGGTTCTGTATAGATTACAGGAGACTGAATGGGATTACGAGGAAGAATGCCTACCCCTTGCCACGCATTGACGAAAGTCTGGATTCCTTGGGAGGCAATCACTGGTTTAGTACCTTAGATCTCCAGTCAGGTTACTGGCAGATTGGGATGCACCCAGAGGATAAGGAAAAGACAGCATTCACAACCCACCGGGGGTTGTTTGAGTTCAATGTAATGCCATTTGGCTTATGCAATGCTCCGGCTACTTTCGAGAATATGATGGAGACAATGCTGAGGGGATTGTTGTGGAAAAACTGTCTAGTTTATCTAGACGACATCATAGTTTTCGGGAAAACTCGGGAGGAGTGTCTATCAAATCTGAACAAGGTGATGGATCGATTGAGATCCTACAACCTTAGACTGAAAGCTAAGAAATGCAAGTTCTTCAGGCAATCAGTGGAATATCTGGGCCGAATAGTCAGTGGCACAGGTATTTCGGCGGATCCAGGGAAATTAGAGGCTGTAGCTAATTGGGCAACGCCAAAAGACCAGAAAGAAGTGAGGTCATTTTTGGGTTTCTGCTCGTACTACCGCGATTTCATTCCCGGATTTGCTGAGGTGTCAGCTCCATTACAGGCGCTGGTAGTAGGAAAAAGGAAGGGAATGTTGAAGCTACCACCGTTTATTTGGACGGAATTAGCTGGACAAGCTTTTCAGAAGCTGAAGGAGTTATTCACGGTAACTCCTGTGCTGAGCTATCCTACTGAGGGTGATCAGTTCATCCTAGACACCGACGCTAGCAACGATAGCATAGGCGCTGTCTTATCCCAAGTGCAGGAAGGTAGAGAAGTGCCCTTGGCATTTGCTAGCAACAGCTTGAGTAAAACTCAACGCAATTATTGCACCACCAAGAGAGAGTTGTTGGCCATAGTAGTTTACACAAAGAAATTCCGCCATTATTTGTATGGTGGGAATTTTATTCTACGAACAGACCATTCATCCTTGAGATGGCTCCTTAATTTCAAGGAAGCAGATGGGATGATGGGTAGATGGATCTCCGCGTTGTCTGAACTAGGGATAGAGAATACCCAGATTCAGCATCGGAGCGGAGTGAAGCACGTAAATGCGGATTGTTTGTCTAGGAGACCAATCCGAAGATGTGCAAGAATGGACTGTGAAGACTGTGGCATACATAACGCGTTGGTGGCTCCAATAATGAATTTTGATCCGGCCTGGGAAGAGAACTTGGTGTTTTGGTCGGCGGAGTCCATACTTGAAGCTCAGCAGGATGACGATGGTATCAATATGATACGGAATCTGATCCTGGAGAGAGCTGCTCGTCCCGTCAGACCTGCTCTGTCATTGGAATGTGTGGAAGTAAGGAACTTAGTGGGCCAATGGTCGCAGCTGGTAGTGCGAGACGGCCTATTGTGTAGATGGAAAACTCTTGAAGGCAAAGCCAGGAGGAGGCTACAGATAGTCTTGCCAGCTTCTCTGAGATGGGAAGTATTCGAGTTTTTCCATGGTCATCAGACTTCCGCTCATTTTGGCAGGAAACGGACTTTGGACAAACTCGCGAGGAGATATTACTGGCCTGGGATGTCTAAGGACGTAATACGTTGGTTGAGTGAATGCCCAACGTGTTGCCTGGTGAAGCCGGGCCCTGGGAAAGGTAAAACATCTCTCAGACAGGAACTGTTCGGAGTCAGATTTGCGAGGATAGCCATTGACATAATCACTGGCTTCCAGACAACTCCAAACTCCAACGTGTGCATGATGGTGGTACAAGACTACTATTCAAAGTACGTGAAGGTGATCCCAATGAAGGATCACACGGCATTAACTTGCGCACAAGCTTTGGTTGAGGAGTGGGTACTAACATTTGGCGCACCTCTCATGTTACATTCAGACCAGGGTAGGGAGTTTGAATCGCGTCTCTTTCAGGGGATGCTGGAAGAATTAGCCATAGTTAAGACACGCACTAATCCGTACCGACCGCAGTCGGATGGGATGGTTGAGAGATTCAACCGCACGTTGATTCAGGGGCTGACCACGCTGGTTAATTCTAATCAGGATGACTGGGATACGTTTTCCCAGTATGTGGCTCATGCATACAACGGTACGGTGCATGCTTCAACTGGCTGCACTCCTAACAGCCTGGTATTTGGATCTGAGATCATAATGCCTGCAGATTTGGTCTTTGGCAGTGTACTGCGGAGAAAGGATGTCCCATGCCGAGTGGCATTTGCTGAATCCCTGCGCAGAGAATTGCGGGAAGGCTATGCATTGGTGAGAGGCCATTTGAAAAAAGCGGCCATCCATCAGAAAGTAGGGTATGATACAGGCTTGAGAGAGAGGAAGTATGTAGTTGGACAAAAGGTGGTGAGATTGAAACCACCTGTACATGGAAAAATCTCGAAGGGTTGGGATGGGCCATTTGAAGTGACAAAAGTAATATCGGATGTTACTGTGTTATTGAAAAATGTGAAAGGCAAGATAGTTGCAGGCCATGTAGATCGCCTGAAGCCTTGGCTAGGTCGCCGGCCCGGCGATGAGAATGAGCCTTTGGTAGAAGTGCCAATGCCCCAACCCAGGTGGGTGCGTAAAACACAGGTTACAGCACCCCCGCCTACAAAGAAGACTAGAAAAGCAACGCCAGCTAGGAAAGTCGATGGTAGGAAGAAGAAGAAGAAGGTAGTTACTGAAAAGGAAACTAGAGAGGTTCCTACAGTAATTGAGAAGAAGAAACCCCAAGGACCCATACGTAGAAGTGCTCGTATAGCGGGTCGAGGTGCTGTTACGTAAGAGCGGAGGGGCTGGGTTTGTTTGTTGTGGTTACCCGAAATAGTTCGGGTCTCCAAGGACTTACCCGGTAAACCCCGGAAAGTTGCGTAACTGGTGCTGATTGTCAAAAAAAACACAACGAGAAATACCGGATTTTATTCTTTAGTCTTTGTGACGGGAATAATGGTGAAATTGACCAGTAGATGGCATTGGGGTACCCAACGTTCTGCTTTACTAAAGTTAGTTTTGAATGTTTACATGCTATGGTCTGTGAGTTGGTTTCCCATTTAGTACTTGTCGTGATGGTTTCGGATTAGAATCCAATCAAACCTAGTCAGTAATTTTTCTAAGGATAATATGAGGATCCTAGTACGAAATATTATGTGGAAAGTACGGGTGGAAAACTCGTTACAGCAACATGAGAAAAGGTACTCATACATATTCCGAATTTGTTCGGACAACCAAAGAAATTTACTTTGACACGTATTTTTTTATAATGTTTGTTTAAAACAGCGTTCTGAAAGTTCATAAGCTATAAATGAGACAGCCGTGACGAACTGAAGAATTGCTATTACTTGAAATGATGTGCAAAAATACAATCCGAGAAAACCCGGCGAAGATTGCAACTACTACGCAGTTAACTCCGCCACCCGGTTTTCTTCGGATAATACCGGATAACTTCTTCGGGAAGGGCTATCCGGTACCCGTGATCCTTTGCGCTTGGGTGCGCACGCATGCTGGTTTGGCGCGGAAAGCGTCAGTCCTGCACATACCGTTGGAGAGGGTGGATGCGAAGGCACCTCTCTCCGCGTATGTAACACCGGTTAGAACATCTACATGTGAGGGAGAGAGGAGACACTAAAGTGAGGTAGTACAGGAGGACACATTTGTAACAATTTTCCTGATTTTACTACTCATTTAAGCTCATTTTAAGAGTGGGCTCCTCTGGGCCGCCCTCTGTGTAGTTATCATGGCGGATAACTATCCGTCGGGAGACTCCCATAGAAGGAGTCACTCGACGGAAGTTTCCCCTCTGTCGCAGGAACAGAGAGAGTTGTTAGCTTTGGGGGACCTGGAGTCAACAGCTCCGGTCGAGTATGATCTTCCAAAACGATTTCGGGAGGCAGATTTACCTAAATTTGTGTATCATCCACCAGCTAAGATGAAGAATAGGGGTGTGAAACGCCGAAATCACAGTAATATCTCGGAGATAAGGAGAGCTGAAAAGGTTAAAACCACACAGTATCTCCTAGCTCGGGGAGAACATGTTAAGAAACTGGTAGATATGGGTTTATCAGTGGCGCAAGCTAGGGGGTTCGTGTCAGGGCCGGGGTTAAAAGGACTCGAGGCCGGGGGATTTCCCTTGTTCCAGGTTGGGAATATTGCGTCACCACCTACTTCGGGAGTGACCCGGACTGACCCGAATATGCCCGGGATACCGGTGTACCCGGTCAGTGACATGCCAGTGGGTGCTCCGTGGGGTGCTATGTCGTATGACCGTGCGGATGGTTTACATCCGGTGCATGGTAACTTTGTACCAGATTGGGATGCCCCTGCACAGTCAACTCCGGAACGTATTCCAACTATGGCAGTAATGCAGTTAGCAGCAAAATTTGAGAAATTTAAGCCAGATGACGTGATTCCCGGGAGTAAGATATGCAGGGGGGCATATATCCAACAGTTGGACAAATTCAACGAGAGGAAATGTACTAAACTATTCAGACCTCCTTCCGATAATTCCAAGTCCAGACCCTATATAGGGGAGGTTACTGGGGAGATAGGGAGCCGAGCTAGGCTACCATCCTACGAAGATACAGAAAGGGATTTGGAGTGGTGGTTAGAATATACTAGTTCAGCAGCACATCAAGCTTACAAGTTCTGGGATGAGGTTATAAAGCAAAGTATGGGGACATACAGGGCTGCCGACCTCTCCAACGAAGATAGAGACCGGTTGAAATGGGCGTGGATGACATTTGTCCCGCCAGGTATGCCTACTTATAAACCTGGTAGAGGTTGGAGAATAGGTTCGGGGCAATGCCCATTCAATGAGTGTATGGATAGAAATCCAATAGCTGAGTATCTGGACCTGTACCAGTTCGCACGACATCTAGTGGAGTTCCACGTGCACTCCAAAATGATGTGGCAGTGCCGGGCCAGGCCTAATCGCTCAGTTAAATGTATGAAAGATGGTGAACCTTTCAGCACATCTAGAAAGGGTTGTATGGTAAGGCATTTAGTGGATGTACACCATATGAAGGCTGAAACTGCCATGTCCAATCTAGACATTCTCGAGAATAGTCCGGAGGCCTTAGGACTCACGGACAGAGAAAAGTGTGTGAGGGTACCACAGGGGTTGGCATACACCTTAGTGTTTAACCATAACCCGAGAAGGTTGTGGTTGAATCGAAAGGCGTGGCCATACTACCTTCAGGACTTTCCAGAGAAAGCCTCTGATTATCGTAGTAAAATGGAATTGGCCACTCCGCCTAAAGGTAAAATGCTGTCTGAAGGTAAAACTGTGGACCATGGAGTGTACACTCCTGTCTCGGTTACCTTAGGAGAGATGCGGACCACAGGTTCAGAGGAGTCCTCAGCTTCTGCTGAGTTGGACTCATCACCTGACGGCCGATCTACCCCAACCAAAAGACGTGCTCCGGGGTCTTCCTGTGGGTTTAGTAGGAACACTACTGAATCCAACAAGGAGGGCTCTGGCGGAACATTACCGAGGGTTGCTGTTAGCCCAAGGCTAGCCTTAGAAGAGAAAATGGTAAATGACCTGTTGGCTTCTCCTGTAGAGGAGGAGGATGACTGTGTATTTGTGGGAGAGGAGGTAATACCTCCTACCACAATCTCTGAAGCTAGAGGGAACCCGGGAGTGTCAAGGAAGATATTAAAAACAGAAAATACTTCTACTGATAGTCAAGGGTATGTAACAGGGAAGATAGAGTCAGTAAGCGGGAAAGAGGATTCCAAATCTAAAATGATCTACAGAACGATTGATTTTCAATCTGAGGGAGAATTAGAGAAAGTGGAGACTGCTAAAGCAGAACTCCTATCTAAAATGTCCAAAATGACTGAGGAGAATGAAGCCCTCAAAAGACAGTTGGGACAACGAGATGACATGGTAGCAACCTCTAGCAGAATAGTAGATGATTTGAGATTGAACATTGAAAAATCTCGTATGGAAAGTCAATTTTTAATTGATGATCTCAAAGTCAAGTTGGATCGCAGTAAGGATATGGTCAGTTCTGCTGAACATAAGCTAACTGCTGCCAGGACTGAAATAAGTCTAAAAACCAAAATTATTCGGAAGTTGGAACACGAAATTGGTGGTCTAACAGAAGAATTTTCTAGCTATAAAAAGGAAGCTCAGCAGAACGATGACTTCTATGAAGAGTTGGCTGAGTTCTTTGAGGATTGCTATGAGATACCATTGTCAAGTTGGTACGACGAGAGTGTGTACAGGGTTGAACGGGGTTCCGCCCCTCTTCCCTTAGGATTTGACGGTGATGCATACGCACAAAGGTTGAGAGCTGACTCCAGGGCTAGTAATACCCCTAGGAGTCCTCCACCTCCATCTGCAGAAGATGAGACGCACCTGGCCGACTGCAGTTACGTGGCTGCCACCTCCATGGCCTGTGGGTCATCGGAGTTGGTTCCTGTGACGTCTGTTCCTAAGACGTCCGTGGCTGTGACGTCTGTTCCGGTGTCACCTGTTCCTGTGACGTCTGTTGCTGTGGCGTCTGTTCCGGTGTCACCCGTTCCTGTGACGTCTGTGGCTGTGACGTCTGTCCCTGTGTCACCAGTCTCGGTGACACCTGTTGCTGTGACGTCTACCTCTGTGTCGTCTGATGCTAAGACGATGCAGTATACTACCATGGGGGTGGACACAACCGTGTCTTCCTTTGAGACTATGGATACTCAAGCCGGGGTGTCCGCTCTAGCGAGGATGGTGGTGAATGAACTGCAGACAGAGTCACATAACTCGACTCCTGTCTCAACACCAATACTCGACACCACCTCTTGTCAGTCACCGTACCAGATAACGGAAAGTGAGACTAGAGAGGCGGTTCAGATACTGATGGAGCTGAACGATGCAATTGCAGAGGCTGACTTACGTCTGTCTATCCGTGATGCTGAGGCGCTTATGGCTCCTGAAAACGAACTCGAACAATCCATGATGGTGGATCCTCCAATGGACCTACCTGTGACGACTGGTTCTATGTCTGGGAACCATCGTCCATCTACCCTGGACATTCCTGTATCCATGGCGAATGTAGCTATGGGTGCTCAAATGCATGGTCCTGACCCTGACGCTTCGCAGCTAGGGTTTGGGATGGACATATCCATTGAGATGAGTGACAATCGACCTAGTGAATGTATGTCTCCAGTGTCCAGAAACGAAGAACTTTTGCTGAGTGGCGAGTCATAAAAACATTCCCAGTTGCAGCATATATGGAACCTCTACCATGTGTCGTCATCAAGGTTGAACTGGTACAGTAGTGGGGTTGTTAGTACACCACGGATCATATGATGCTTTATACTATAGACTATAAGTCACAAGATGACTAGATAGATATATATTTATAAAAGACTGAGATGACAAGAACAGTGGATCATTATCACCTATTTATGAAAAGACTTTGATATGATCTAGGTTTGCAGTTATCGCTATATATGAAACTGTTAAAACCATCACCAAAGAGTGTTCTATATTTTTTTGCCATAAGACAGTATTTGTGAAACGGGTTCTGTTTGAGTTGATGACATATGCTATAGGTATGATTATTGTATGCCGATTGTGATACTCAGATTTAACCGTCCAATGAGTAAAGGTATGAGGGACTGGATCCTGATGATACCTACTGAGATGAAAAGTTGCTTGACTACATTCGTACTATGTGTAGATCTGTGGTAATAACATATCAATGAACCTGAAAAACGCAAAATTTATTCAGGTACTGAGAGTGGAAATTGCGTAAGTTGTTATGGAGATCTGTAGGCTCCCGTTGATTACTTTCAGAAGGAAGGTATCGAGTGAGGAGCCGGGTCATTCTATTTTTCAGCTTGCTGCGTTTTTGATCTTTGGACTAAGTGTGGAGACTAATTCTCCCTGAATCGTTGAAATATGTTACGCCAACACTAGATCTGATTGCTTACGGTATTCCTATATGGAGAATGTCACTTGTATTATTGTGTGAAGACACCCAGGTGACCATGGTGCATAAGGTTTTGGAGACCTTGATTGGATTGAAAACTGCATTTACCGGATCTACGCTATATGTCCATTTATTCCAAAAATATTGATCTTTCAAACCTTACTCTGGCACGTAAAGCGAGTGAGTCTATTCATATAGACGGGTTGGGTCAAGGTTTACTATAAAGTCGACACTTGCCACCTTTTTTTTGTTTCCAATATGTCTTGTACTAAAACTTGGTAACTTTTAAGGAGAAGTGCTCATATTTGATCTGTATGTATACGATACCTGTTGTAACAAATCGTTTTCGATGAGACATGGTTAGTATGCGATAAATGTGTCTTGAAGGTTTTATATATTTTTTTATGATATATAGTCAAGTTTGTTTTATAGGGCTTGACTGGCTGTGTGGAGTTTATCCTCTTAGTCCCATAAATCATGACTGTTATTGAAGGATTATACTCGATTATTGTGTAACTGGATCCTGATGGTTGATATGATTGACGTTAATATCAAAAAGGATGAATACATATCTATGATACCCAAGAAATATATTAGTGGTTCTAATAGAAAGAGTTACGCTTGCCTCCACTATGTATATGTTTGGAGACAATATATTTGTTTTTTGGGTTGTTTGGAGATAAAATTTGTCATTTGTATTAAGGTAGTATAATAATACTGCACTTAGTGCTGCTATTTAGACGCTGTGATATTGTCTGAAGGGGGGTAGTGTAGTGGGTCGCCGCTGTACTATTTCTAGGGAACCAGTTGGAGTTATATTTGGTATATGTGTTGTCGTGTATCCAGGCCGCACTCCTGTCTACTACCGAGTATAAGGTTATATAAGCCCACCTGAGGAATGGTGGAGCGCGGCCTGGTTATGTGCATTGAGCCGTGACCGCCACGTGTCACCCGACATATCTCGGGTACAGTGTCGGCTCGGATGCACCGGCGCGTGGTTACCCGGAGTTCCTCGGGAACTCAAGTGTTTACGAGTAATGGAGAGAATTACATAACGACCAGTACATAAGACCTGGAGTTCTGCTAATCGAGGACCCAGTC
The DNA here is from genome assembly GCA_947462335.1 of Harmothoe impar. Taxonomy (NCBI): domain Eukaryota; kingdom Metazoa; phylum Annelida; class Polychaeta; order Phyllodocida; family Polynoidae; genus Harmothoe; species Harmothoe impar. The sequence continues at coordinate 84,048,187 of OX381706.1, read as the reverse complement.
TTGCTGCGCACTTCGGCCAGCTTGGCTGCTCCACAACAGAGCTTCCCCGAACTCTGTTGTACCTTTTAGGCCTAGTCCTGTCGCTGCTTCCACCTTGGTCACCCTGCGTCTCTCTCTGTTCTACCCTCTGGGGGAACTAGAGGAGATAGACGCACTGGTGTACAACTCCGGGTACAGAACTCCCTACGGGGGAGTCTGTCCCAAGAGGAGTTAACCAAGATGGAAGAGAGCATTGGAACTCGGGAACTATGTACTAGACCGTGAGCGTATACCTCCTGTATGTTCATATGACCACTGGTGTTCAGAAGCCTATTTGATTATTGCTATCCGTCTGTATGATTACGAGCCGTATGTCAGAATGAATAAAGTGTAATTTCTGAACAACCTATTTTCGAATCTGGAGTTTTTCATAGCAGATGTCTATCTTAGAATAGCCAACAGCTACAATATATTTACTTTTTTCATTGGTCTGGGTAGCTATTTATCTAGAGAAAGTTGATCTGAATACCTGCCAGAGTCTGCCAGGCAAATAAGCAACCAATATCCCATCACCAATGGAAAAAGCAACTGCATTAGTGTTGTCTCACATACATACCCCCAGTAAAGCAGTAATTTCAGATAGGGACAAGTCACATACATGCCCATATACACAATGTATAAATCATTTTGTATGAAATGAGAAGCTGTATCTGTGTCTCTCATGTCCCTCTTAGACTGGCCTTGCCCCTGGCTACCTGCCCGTTTATATTAGTCCGGGGGATAACCGGGTAACAAGATCGTCTATCACTCCTGCTTTACGAGACTCAACATGGCTACCTCATCATGTCTCCTGGTATCAGATGACCTTTACACTGACCAACCCTGACCTTGCTGGTGACCCCTACACCCGTATGTCAGCCTGGCTGGAGATCGGTAGATGACGGTGTCCTTAGAGACGTTGTGTGATCCCATCACCATGGTTACCACCCCACATGATGTATCACCATGGTTACCAACCTACATGATGCATCTCCATGGTAATGGGAATGATGAGACTACGGGCTAGTATAAAGTCTTGAAGCCAATTAGTGGGAGCCACCAACAACTAGAAAGGTGCTGTATGCTGAAACAATGGTATTACTGGTATCAATTCAAAAGAATTGTAAACGAATACAACATACCAACAAAAAGAAAACAGGTTATTGACTCTTTATAAATCAGTATGAGAACAAAGAAAATTGGCCTGATGTGGATTTTCTTTTGGAAAAGAAAAAAATAACAGTTCAAGTATCACTGATTACATAAAATTCAATGGCAATCTGAGGTTTAAGATGGTCATTGACTTTACCTCATTTTAAGTGTGCCCTCAAGTTATTTCAATGTTTCATTGAACAGTGTTTAACCTTGAAGCTCCCTCAGACTACTCAGAAGGCTGTTTAGTTATAGGATGAGGAGACCAATTCAAACTCTCAATAGCCAACTTCATAAGTAACTGACCCCAAGGACTTGTTTGCATGACTACACTGCTCGGAGTAACGAGCGGCATTTTTGTCAGGAGGCGGGTTGTGTCCTTGTTATGGTGGAGAGTGTTGAACTTGGCTGCTTCACTCTCCCAGCAGAGTCTGTATCTGGGAACTCTGTTATTTCTACAGGAGGGTCTGGGAATCAATCTGTATTGTAAATCCTAGGTAGTGTAGGTACAGAGAAGAATATGCTGTGATTTCACAGCTCTACTGTTTAACTACAGTAGATCATACTCTGTACCTTACACTGACTATTTACATTATTGATACCAGATATAAACAACTCAAACCCAAACTACTGCCAACTTCTCAAAAATCTGAATTCTTACACGACAAAGAATGTATATACAGATGTAAAGTGCTGCATAGTGCTTAAATCACTATGCCTTGTATGTGGGCATGATGCTTAACACATCACCGACAAGTAGCTTATCATGCAGTGTTGCATTCATGTATCATGACGACCCTGTTGGGTAAAAGAATAATCTATTTACCTGCCAGACCATCCTCTGAAACCATCAGATCTGATAGAGACTAGCCATGGTCAAGCCCATATACACAACATATAAATCATTTTGTATGAAGTGAGAAGTCCTATCTGTGTCTCTCATGTCCTTCTCAGACTGGCCTTGCCCCCAGGTACCTGCCCGTTTATATTAGTCCGGGGAATAACCGGGTAACAAGATTATCTATCACTCCTGCTTTACGGGACCCAACATGGCTACCTCATCATGTCTCCTGGTATCAGATGACCTTTACACCGACCGACCCTGTCCTTGGTGGTGACCTGTACACCTGTGTGTCAGTGGGTGCAGGAGACCAATAGATGAGGGTGTCCTAAGAGACCATGTGTGATCCCATCACCATGGTTACCACCCCTCATGAGGTATCATCATGGTTACCACCCACATGGTGTATCACCATGGTTACCACCCTACATGATGTATCACCATGGTTACCACCCTACATGATGTATCACCATGGTTACCACCCTACATGATGTATCACCATGGTTACCACCCTACATGATGTATCACCATGGTTACCACCCTACATGATGTATCACCATGGTTACCACCCTACATGATGTATCACCATGGTTACCACCCTACATGATGTATCACCATGGTTACCACCCTACATGATGTATCACCATGGTTACCACCCTACATGATGTATCACCATGGTTACCACCCTACATGATGTATCACCATGGTTACCACCCTACATGATGTATCACCATGGTTACCACCCTACATGATGTATCACCATGGTTACCACCCTACATGATGTATCACCATGGTTACCACCCTACATGATGTATCACCATGGTTACCACCCTACATGATGTATCACCATGGTTACCACCCCACATGATGTATCACCATGGTTACCACCCCACATGATGTATCACCATGGTTACCACCCTACATGATGTATCACCATGGTTACCACCCCACATGATGTATCACCATGATTACCACCCACATGATGTATCACCATGGTTACCACCCTACATGATGTATCACCATGGTTACCACCCCACATGATGTATCACCATGGTTACCACCCCACATAATGTATCACCATGGTTACCATCCCAGATGATGAATCATCATGGAGATGAGGATAGTGAGGTTACCATGGAAACCAGTAGGCAGCAGTCCTGTACTTTAGGGAAGAGGCAGGTCTATTTCATAATGTAGGCCAGTAAAATCAGTTTAAAAAATCACAGTCTGAGTTAGAAAATGATTTTGTTAATATTCATATTACGAGTTATTAACTCAAATCAGATATGTTCCTTTGCATATCAAATATTTTTAACCTTGAGGAGAAGCAGTTTCTTTTTTAAATTATGGCTCTGCATGTCTGTTTACAGATAGTCTTGTATTACTGCTACCTCATTGCATTGAGTTTGTTTCCCATAGGAGTGTGCATTATCTTATCAGTATGACAGCTGCATGGCATAAGGTACTTACACAATAAAAAGATATAATCCATGAGACGTGAGAATCTAGGTAAATGATTGATGTATACCATTAGCTAGTACAACAAAAACTCTCTCTGAAGGCCAGGACGGTGTCCTGTTTCCTGGACGTGCGGAAGGCTTTTGATAGCATCCATCACGGCGAGCTGATATCCCGGATGAGAACTTTTAATCTGCCTGACATATATTGTGATTGGTTGTGCGCCTATCTGGAACGGCAATCGCAAGTAGTAATGTGTAATAACCATGTCTCAGACGTACTTCCTGTCCGATACGGCGTGCCGCAAGGCTCCATATTAGGCCCCCTTCTATTTATCTGTTACATTAATAACCTACCAAATCTGTTAAAAAATTGCAAAATTATCATGTATGCCGATGATGTTGTTTTTTTATAAAATCAGTGCTGATCTTGATTCTGCCCTATTGTCTTTGCAAGAAGATGCCGACATAGTATACGATTGGTTTAGTAAAGGGGGACTGTGTATAAACACTGACAAGACTAAAATTGTAATTTTCGGAAATAATGTTGAAAACCATTGCTCTACTATTAAAATTAAAATGGGTAATAATAACCTTGAACTTTGTAAACAATATGAGTATCTTGGTATTATTGTTGACAGTGACTTCACGCTTGAAAAAAGTGTTTGTAAAACAATAAGCTCTGCTAACAACAGAAACGTTATGCTTAGAAAAATGAAACGGGAGATGTCAACCCCGACAGCCTTACTTACTTATAAGCAAACAATATTGCCTGTTATAGAATATTGTGGTTATTTGTTTAATGGAATTCTGAACTCACAACACAGACGCTTGCAACTAGTACAAAATCGTTGTCTAAGAACCTGCCTAAATGTAAAACTGAGATACCATGTAGAGGACCTACATATTGATGCTACGTTGAATTATTTAAGTGTTCGATACGACCTACAACTACTGCTACTGCTTTATAAATACCTGTATGGAAGCTCTAAAATTTCAGGTCACAAATCCTGCCGCCAGGGTAACTAGGTCGACAAATACTGGCTTACTAGTTTACCCGGCCTCTATAAAGCTGGGCTACCGAAAAAGTCCGCTCTACAGGGGAATAGACCTTTGGAATAGACTCAATGCCTCCTGTCGGACAGCTACCTCTAAAGATATCTTTAAGGCCAAGGCTTTCAAGTTTATCATCAGGGAGTTTAGTGAACGGCAGTAAATACTGTATTTTTGTAATAATTGAAATATGTCAGCGCTCAAATTGCTTACCAGTGGCTGAAAGTGTCACACTTTACTGTTATTATCGATGCCGTTGCTATTATTATTATTACTATTACTATTATCATTGTCACATGAATTTACTATCTGACCTGATACATCTTGTGAAATCGGTAATCACATAATGGACTAATGCTGGGTTGAAAAATCCTCTTAGCCTATAATAAGGTTGAAAATACCTGTTGCTTTCATACACTGTAACGCTAGCTTATATAATGATGTTGCAATATTGAGCCACAGGGCTCTACTGCTCATGACCATAATGCTAATGTGTAGTTAAAGATGACAAGTACAACTGTCGTCCGGTTTTTGAAACTGTATTTATTACACATTCACTGTTAATAATGAAAGAATACTTTGCGCAGATGGACATGTATCGATGTTTATACCTGAGAGCATAAACTCTACACCCTCGCTATGTATTATGAGACCACATAAACTCCATCTTATGAATGTACATGATAATAACATCATACTCTGTACTGTCTCAATTGAACTTGTACTGTGTTTTTGAAAATCATTTTATGAATAAAACACTTTATAAACTCAAAAAAGATGCCAATTAGTGTGAGTCACCCACAACCACAAGTAGGGTGCTGTATGCTGGAACCTTAATACTGCTGGTCTCAATTCAATGTAAGTAGTTTCAATGTGGGGGGATAAGAGATTGCCCTATCCCAGAGTACCAGTTATCACATTCATTCAATTCACCATGAGAGGTAGTATGACTGTAGATGAGTATAGGAAAACTGACAATGTGTCTAATGATAATTTTACAGAACAAAATTTGATAAACCATAATCTAAGAGAACTGTTCAAGTACAATAAATTAGCTTGAACTATGTGACAGTGTAGGGTATGAAATAAAGTATGAAATAGCCATGGAATTTCCTTCCCTCAACTATACCTTTAAGACAATTATATCTTTAATTAAAGCCGGTCTTTTTTCTCATGGAAATTCAGGCTATCTAGTTATGGGATAAATGGAATAGTTTAAACTCTCAGGGTTTATTTCGTAAGCTGACCTTGGGGACTTGTTGGCGTGACTACATGGCTAAAAGTAACAAGCATTGTGTTTTGTCAGGAGGAGGTTGTGTGCTTTTTATGGTGGAACATGGCTATGTCGGTCTCCAAGCTGAGTCTGTGTGGGAGCCCGTGTGTTGTTTCTGCATGAGAGGTCTGAGACTTAGTCTGTTCTGTAAAACCTGAGTAAGCACTGAGTGTTGATGTATCATGCTGAGAAAGAAATAGATATCATGGATATAGCTCCTCCTTTGTACTAATTTTAGATAATTATGTTCAATATTCCAAGCCTCGAGGCTCTCAGACAGTAAAGGGTTAAATCGTAAGTCATCAAGGAGAGAAGTGTTTGGAGAGTGGAGGATGCTGACAACTCACCCAGAACCAGCAGAACCAGCACTGGTAAATGTCTGCTGCTTGTAGAAATGGGGGCAAAAATTGATTAACGGGCGACTCATGCTACATATTTTACTTCTGTTTTAGTTTAAAGAGTTATGACAAGACTGGTATTGTGTTATAAACAGAGCCATTTTTATAGTAAAGACTTTTGTATATAGAATTCAAAAATGTAAAAGAGCCTGATTTTGAAAACCATGCAGAACTTTGTCGTTGACACACTGAATAGTCAAATGCCATTTTGAAAATAGAAGTAGTAGGAAGGTGGATAATCGGGATAAAGAAAATTTCTTACGTAGCTGATTCCTGTTTGAAGGAAAAAATGGCATTTAAGAAGTTTGATGATATGGATACATACATAAAAAACAGTCATCAGAGAAGCATGATGCACCAATATAGAGTTGGTGATTAGAGAGTAAGTGCACAGGAGCATCCCCTCATCACCCACAGCTCACAGTCTGCTGTATCAGGGTGTCCCCTAATCCCCAATTTACACCACGGCTACGGCCACATCTAATGTAGGCTCAAGGGCTAATAAGCTGCCACTATATCACTACCAGGTACATCCTATGAGCCAACAGTGTATATTACATTATGTCTCCAACATCGGCAGCCATCTTGTCCCACTATATCACCATTAGGACAGGGATCTATAAGAGTGTGGTGTATCATGCTGTGTAGGCAGCCACCTTACCCCCCCCCCCCTTATATCTCTGATATCCTACAGATAAGGGTTTACATGATTATGATGCATCATCCCGTGTAGGCAATAATGTGTGCAATTATACTTTGATGACATTGTATACTCCTATCCCAGACAGTCAGCATGATGTAGTTTAACACTGGGCCCTGTGGAGCCTTTAATATCTAATGTTAAAGGGGCATTATCACCCCTCGCCATTACACACATAGTAGACTAGAACAGTACTAGAGTTGTAGATGGGATCTGCTCGGAGAGAATGCCACTTTAATAAGAGGTTTTCTGACCAACCTATACGCCTGTGACATCTCTACGGTGTTCTGAACAACCATAAGTAAAGTCTGTTACATCTCTACGGTGTTCTCACCAACCCTATATGCCTGTTACATTTCTACACCCCTTTTCAACTTTCCAGTAGGAGCAATGCCTATCACATATCCTTCTCAGCTCTAGACGCTAGCCAATGACTGTGTCTGGCTCCTTGAGCTATTTGAGACAGACGATCTGATTGGTGGATGGCATGTGGCAGGAACCTAATGACTAAGGTCTGTGCGCATGCCTCAGAGGGTGGCTGTATGGGTCTCAGTGAGGGAAATAGTTCTGGTATTTACTTTGATAAATACATAATAACATAATAGGATCATACTAGATAACTAATTCATACACCTATCCCGGACGGACTAGTCGGCCACTTATTGCTGCTGAAGAAAATGTACTTGCATTGTGACTATATATTATAGCCATAGTACATACCATACTCATCTTTAAATTAATCTAAGAACTTTCTTTGGGTTGATCATCTGTCTGGTCTTGGCATACCCGGTATTGCTGAAAATCTTCGTATATAATAAGAGTGTACAAGAGTCTTTTGCCAAAATAAAATTTACCAACAACAAGAACAAAACCCCATCTTGATCGGGTTACAAAGTCGTCACCTGTGCTCTGAGCTCTGGGTTATGAAGGGTGAACACTGGCCCCTGGCACCCTGTACATACTAATGACCGATTAAGACCATGATTTTGCTTTAAATGCTTAATGGTTCACACAATATGGCCGGAGGTGTCATGGGCTCAAAACTCTTAAGAAATAGGATTTTAGGGGTGGCAGGGATATTGAGAGGGCAGCGCCCTACGCCATTTGCCCAGCCATTTGATACATTCACATCTTCAATGGCCCAACTGTGCACCCATTTGCACATTGGTAATATTCACAATTCCCTTCTTTAATAAATAGTAAAGCTAACCGGATTATCCAAAATGGCGCACTGGGAAAATTCCTGTCAAGATCCCTGGGGTGGTGCTAATTTCGTGAAAATTGCAGTATTTTAAGGGGTCAAGATGGGCGGGGGGGGTATAATAAATCAAAAACATAACTTGTTGGCATTACTACATGCAGATTCCACGTGTGGCATATGACAGAATCCACTTGTGCCCTTATAAAGGGCACGCGTGGATTCTGTCATATGCCACTTGTGGAATCTGCATGTAGTTATGCCCACTGCGTTATGTTTTTGGTTAATATAGCACGTGCCTTAAGTGTATGCCAATTCAATCATAGCTTTAGCTTTGCCTTATTGTGCTGTTGCAATGATGTGCTGGGCTCTATCCAATTTGACAGGGTATTTACCTCTGGTGCTTAGATAAGACAGGCATTAATTTAAGGTCCCATTTCAGTGCTATGTCAAGCAGATCAGCTCAAGCATTTCCCAGTTCACAAAGGATAATCATTTGCTCAAGATCCAAGCAGTTTGGCTGGTCTCTGCTTGACCTTTCAAGCAGATCACCCATCTGCTTGGCTTCTCAAGCAGACCCCAAAGCAATTCAGGTACATTCCTACATACGCTGCCTCGTAAGCCACAACTTTCAAAAAGCTGAGCTTAAGCTTAACTTAGCAGATGGTCTCTACTTGACCTTGTAGTTTCAACACATTGTTTTATGAACTGGGGCAGTACTCTGTTAAAACCAGGCTCTTTGCATGGTATGTGCACTAGTGTAAATGTAAATATTTTCGTGTGTATAAATTTTCGTGAATTTGCTAAAAAGGACATTTTTGCTGGTATTGAAATTCACAGATTTCGGGATTTTGCCATTTATTTCAATACTGTACATATTTCCGCGGATATTTTTTAAAAATCGCAAAAAAATATACAGCAAATGTCTATAATTATAGTATACCATTTGGCATGCCTGAAATAATATATATCTAGAGCAGTATTTTTTGAGACGAAGATGGTGGTATGAAGAAGACCACTCTACCTTGGTGCCAAACACATTTTTTACCTTTGTCCCGCTTTAGAACCAGACATAACATGTGCACCCAGTCTTGGTCCTTTTTCGTGCAACTGTAATCTTTGTCTGAGAAGAGGGTTTCTTCATAAGCTCTGAGAAAACTAGCTTGTACAACGATAGATTACACCATCATATTTCACCATGCATCCACAAACCAATATGAAGAATATCCTTATGCTTGCCTCTTTCATAACCCACAGAACTCTATCTATTGTAGACGGGTTGTCATGACAACCTTACCATCTTCATTACTATGGTGTAAATATGTCTCTATGGACATACTGGTGTATGAGGAACCATAGGTCAGGGTGGAAGTCATGATAGGGTCAATAAAACTGCCTGAACACATACCCTCTGCATTCACAACCTACCCCCCCTCCCCGTGACTGGCTACTCAGCTATATCCTCATTGCCTACAGCAGTTGTCCGTTCAGTCTGTTACTGCTCTGTAAGAGCCCATATAAAGTGTAGGTTATTGCTGACCTTACTCAATGATCTGGCACATACTGTACATTCCCGCGCAAAACCCACACTATAGGCTCTAAAGCCTAATTCTGGATATAAAAATGTCTATTCTAGTGCTATTCTATAGTAATGAAAACTCTTGTATAACCCACATCCTTATGTAGGCTTGTTTGGTATTAATTGAAAGCTGAGTTTAGTTCACCAGCAACCTGTGGGTAGTATGCAGCAATTTATGGTTGTGGAACATACCTGCCATCTAGCTAAGGTTCAGAATACACTTGACTATGACATTGATGAGGCATAGCGTGGCATCAGGTTACTGTCTGTCAGCGTCTGTGACTGCAGGAGGTTTCCGTCATCTTATGCTGCCAGACGGTGAAGGACGGTCAGCATGTGTACACACTGCTCTACCTACCCACACACTGACACCTGACCCTACCTGCCTTATACTACTTCTCAAAAGGTCCATACAACACTTCTCATGTCATTTCTGAGTGCTGAATACGCTGCCAATATATGATTGATTTTGTACACATTTATGGCACGGCACAGTGCACTGAGGCAAACATGAGCGTCAGCCCATGTCACCAATAGCACTCTCATACTAGGGTCAGGCACTGTTGCACTAGGTTAGATGGGTAAGGTCTGGCCTTGCTAGAGCCTCATACCAGAGTTTGACAATGCTGGACTATTTTTTATAGTCTCTCGCTCTTTGGGTGAGTCCAGCAATGCCTGACGCTCATGTGAGTGGGTCCAGCAATGCTTGACCCTTATGTGGGTAGGTCCAGCAATGCCTGACCTTCATGTGGGTGGGTCCAGCAATGCCTGGCCCTCCCTCACTTAAATGCCTGACCCTTGTAGGAGAGTCATTTTGGTGACATAGCTAGTGTCCATCTGACTCTCATATTTCTCAGGGTGTATAGAGCCATATAGCGTCCCCATGTTGAGCATTATGGAGGCATGCTGCAGGAAGCTCCTGTCACCTTGTGCTGCCGGTCGGTGAAGGACGTCAGCATGCCGTGTGGACACAAGGGTCTACCTCCCACACACTGACACAGGGCCCTCCTACACTGATAACCTCCCACACACTGAGACAGGACCCTCCTACACTGATAACCTCCCCACACACTGACACAGGACCCTCCTACACTGATAACCTCCCCACACACTGACACGGGACCCCCCTACACTGATAACCTCCCCACACACTGACACAGGGCCCTCCTACACTGATAACCTCCCACACACTGACACAGGGCCCTCCTACACTGATAACCTCCCACACACTGACACAGGACCCCCCTACACTGATAATCTCCCACACACTGACACAGGACCCTCCTACACTGATAACCTCCCCACACACTGACACAGGACCCTCCTACACTGATAACCTCCCACACACTGACACAGGACCCTCCTACACTGATAACCTCCCCACACACTGAAACAGGACCCTCCTACACTGATAACCTCCACACACACTGACACAGGACCCCCCTACACTGATAACCTCCCACACACTGAAACAGGACCCTCCTACACTGATAACCTCCCCACACTGAAACAGGACCCTCTTACACTGATATTCTCCCACACACTGTAACAGGACCCTCCTACACTGATAACCTCCCACACACTGAAACAGGACCCTCCTACACTGATAACCTCCCACACACTGAAACAGGACCCTCCTACACTGATAACCTCCCACACACTGAAACAGGACCCTCCTACACTGATAACCTCCCCACAGACTGAAACAGGACCCCCCTACACTGATAACCTCCCCACACACTGACACAGGACCCTCCTACAGCGATATCCTGACCACCTTAGTCAGTACTGGCTAACAACTCAGTCACTACTGATTAACCTAGGTAGTAATTCTCTTGTTCCCTATTCGACCAACCTAGGTTGGTTAATACTGTGAGGTTGGTTAGTATTGGCCAACCCACCTTAGCCTTTCCATGTCTATGAGTATCAGGGTGAGTCTTTTTGAGTGAGGCATTAGTCATACTTTGATTTGTCTGAGTCATATTTGATATTAGTTTGTCATTCTGACTAATATCCCCAAGACTAACCTGGGATAGCCACTACTGACTAAGCCCCACACCATAGAGATTATCAGTGTATACATACAGCCTCTTCCCTTCCCACCTCAACATGTTTAAGATCTCATGCAGGCTACAACGACTGACACTGGAGTCAGGGGAGCCTCGCATGCAGTGCCGGGTTTGCATGTCAATCACAATTCCCAATTTTAAAAATGTTTTCAGGCACAACTATGCCTCTACATGGGTACCCGCTATTTTGACCATGTCGCCGTGTCGATCTTTAGCAAAAGGGCTGTGTCACCGTGTCGATTTTTATCCCATATCATTAGTATACATTCTACTTCATGTGACCATGTCCGTCGATTTTTAAAGGGGCCGTGTCGCCCGTGTCGATTTTTAAAGGGGCCGTGTCGCCGTGTCGCCCGTGTCGATTTTTACCCATGTAGAGGCACACAACTTCCGTCCCTGGGTGAGGAAGGAAAGGTTTTGTTGTGGATTGTAGAGGGGGTAAGCAGGGGAGTAGGAGGCACATTGTTATTCCAGTGAGATCAGAATTGGATTTTGGAAAAATGTAGAAAAATAGTATGGGACCACATCCATATCCGAGGCATACCTATGGATGTTTATATATCAGCAAGGTCTAATTCATGGCAGATGAGATATTCCACTCTAAATGTATGAACAATTTCCGACGTTGAGTGAGTTGTAAAAGCAGAGTGTCAACACCAAGAAAAATGTTAGCGTCAGCCTGATGCGGCCATGTCACCAAAACCACTCACTTACATGAGTCAAGCCCTTTGGTGAGGGTCAGGCAATGTTGGGTCCTCATTTAGCAGCTGGACTGGCTGTAGAGGCAAGGTGGACCCTCTTTCCAGAGTCTGACAATGCTAGACTCAGAGGAGCCTCTAGCACAGCCTGGGCTGTACTGTAGAGGCAATGCTGGGTCCTCTTTCCAGAGTCTGAGAATGCTAGACTTAAAGGAGCCTCTATTACAGCCAGGGCTATACTGGGCCGGGTGTGTACTGGGCCGGGTGTGTACTGGGCCGGGTGTGTACTGGGCCAGGTGTGTACTGGGCCGGGTGTGTACTGGGCCGGGTGTGTACTGGGCCGGGTGTATGCTAGGTGGGTAGGGTGCTATGTCTCAAGTAATAAGTGGACGTCCTTTTTACACCTGCCGCGTGGCACCAGGACGCCCCCAGGGACACAGTGCTAACAAGCCATCCTACACAGGCAGCCATTGTACAACCTGTTAGATGATAGCGATGAAAGTGTTAAAGAACCAGTAGTTGGTGTTACGCTGAAGCACCCTGGTGCAAGAGCATTAGAAGTTTTATATACTGATAGAGCTTGGCATATCTGCTATGAGGGAATTAGGTGTAATCTTAACCAGCAGTGTTTACAAGATTTAGAACTTCCAGGAAAACATGATTAAGATAGATAAAGATGAAATTTAGTACAGAAGATGGAATAGGACTAGCATTGATATGTGTGAAGAAGGCAGAACCAAAGGTTGAGTGTCCGCCCCTATATACAGACTACCCCCAGCACTGCCCCCAGCAGACAGCTAATGTGGCTGTCCATAGCCGAGTACCTGATTAACCTGCTGCCTGCTGTCCTACTGCTCTTCCTAAGGGGGACTGGACAAGTCGGCCCTATAGACTGCCTCCGGTGTCCCTACAGCCTACAGTATGTAGGCACATGGGGGTTATCTTGTAAATGCTAATGGAGCTCTACATACAAGAGTAGCTCTGCTCCTGCTTAGACTTATGTTACTGGTCATTATTCAAGAAATTAATTTTGAAATAAGCTCCCTTATTGATTTATCCGTACGTAGAATCTTGTGATATATGGGGACAAGATGTCACATACACAGGAGCATTATCGACATTCTTATGAACCAATGTCTCTCTCTTTCTGTCTCTGTCTCTGTCTCTGTCTCTGTCTCTGTCTCTGTCTCTGCCTCTGCCTCTCTCTCTCTCTGTCTCTCTCTCTGTCTCTGTCTCTCTCTGTCTCTCTTTCTCTGTCTCTGTCTCTGTCTCTTTCTTTCTCAAGAACCACTGAAGAGATCACTTTAGGTTTTAGCATGCAACTCAGTTGATTAGCCCACGCGTCTGTGGCTGTAGCCGGGGTGTAAATTGGTATATTAGATGACATCCTGATAGAGGAGCTGCTGAGCTGTAAGTGATGAGGCGGCTTTACACACTTACTCTATAACTACAAGCTCTATATTGGTGTAAATTGGTATATTAGATGACATCCTGATAGAGGAGCTGCTGAGCTGTAAGTGATGAGGCGGCTTTACACACTTACTCTATAATTACAAGCTGTGTATGATTTTATATGTCTCTTTGCTCGGTCTGTATGCATAAGGAGATATATGTGTCAATATAGTTTGTCAGAACCTAACACCAGGGCTACATTCATACATCATGCTGACAAAAGGTATAAAGCACATAAGTATGAGGCCATTAAAGGGTTATCAAGGATTGTGAATTTGATGACCCTAGACTTGTCACTTGCAGTGGACTACCACCTGGGCTAACATTGTCAGTCAGATGAGCCTTGAGTCATCTTGTGGAATAGTAACCTGGTCTTCTTGACAACTTTAGATGCTTTAATCAGTGCACCAGATGACGCCCCATGCTTCATGTTGTACCAATACAGCTTGTCGTGTTTGTTACAGCACATTAAACAGAAGTGAAATGTGCAGAGTGAGTCGCCCGTTAATCAATTTGATGCCATTTCTAAAAGCAGCAGACATTTACCGGCGCTGATTCTACTGGTTTCAAACACATCTCTCCTGCCTAATTTAAGGACTCTATAGATGTTCGGCAAAAATATAGCTTTATCCTACATTATCCTAACCATTATTGACTTAGGTATGTATTATTCTACATCATTATAACCGCAAAACAGATATTTTTCATATTTTCTCCAAAATACACAATTTTGAAACATTTGGAATGTTTTTGGAACAAAAACGTTCTTTTTTGCTTCTAACATAGTTACGGGGTACAAATAAGATATAAAGTACATGTTTAAGAACTGAAAATGAATTTTGACATCATTATTGAGAGCTGTTTTTCTTCTTTAAGAGATATTCCAATTATTAAGGTCTCCACACCTCTTTGAAATAGGGAAGTACACTAAAATTTGGGATTTTCTGGAAAAATAGTGAAATTCGACCTTTGGAATGTTCTGTAGAGCTTAATAATTGGAATATCTCTTAAAGAAAAAAAAGGCTCTCAATAATCATGTCCAGATAAATTTCCAATCATTAGACATGCAATATATACCTTATTTCTGTACCGTAACCATGTTAGAAGCAAAATAACCCCAAAAAGAACGTTTTTGGATCAAAAACGTTCCAAATATTTAAAAAGTCATAAATTTGGAAGAAAACTGACAAATATGAATTTACCCGTTACAATGGTGTATAATATGTCTGGATCAAGCAGAAAGGGACCGAAATATGCACCTATGAAAATTGCAAATAAATACAAAAATGAACGTTGATAGAGTCCTTAATGGTTGCTAACAACGCCTGTTCTATTTGCATTTGTTTTTGACACACTCTGATGCACGCTGTGCCCCATAACAAATCAGTATCTTAACCCTATGTGATCCAGTTTCATCCAGAGAGCTCTTCTTTATGACCTGTTATGATTATCAGTGATCTTAAACATGCAATAGCTATTTGGGGAAAGTAGATCGATTGCCAAGATTGTCAAGCTTTGGAAAACTACAGTATAGTTTTCATGCACACAGATTCTGCTTGGAGAGTAACACAGCTGTGTTAAACGCTCTCCACCATAAAGACTCAACAACAAAAAATGCAGTATGTAACCTTTAACGACCTGTCACATCAACATAGACAAATTTTCAAGCTCAGGCAATTTGACAACCACAAGTTCTAAATAAGGTTACAGCTAAGTAAAAAGGGAGACATACTTGTTTGTCTAACCGTAATACCATTATGTAGAGACTTTGATGCAAAGGGCAAACCGGCTTCTGCCTTGTAGTCAGGCACATGGCTACTGAATGGCAGTACCCTTTATTGTCATGATGCTTGAATGTAGACTTTGTGAATAACCCACCAGAGCTGCATTTCTGCATCATACCCATGGGCTGGATGAATTTTAAAAGGTTCCTCAAGATTAAAGCCTCAAGCCATTATAAGACCCTTAGAGGGTTAGATAATTGGAATTTGTACAACTTTCAAATGGTTGTAGTGCATTATAGCACTATGTTCATGCACCTTACAGACATTAACAGATTGATGTGATACTGTGAGGACTCCTTCCTTGTTGTATCACAGTCTGTTAAGTGACATCTAATTGTTCTTCAAGACATCAACCCCTTAGAGAGATCTCTTGTTGTACTAGCTAACATTGTATATCAACCATTTACCTACAGAGTCCCACATCTCAAGGAGTGTACCTTTTTATTCTGGTAGGATCTTGTGTTATCTTTACTGATGGTGGAAACACATATGTTATGCCCCCAGGACCAATATGGTTAAACCCGCATTAACTTGGGCAGGATATTTGTATTCATAATCTTAGCATAGGACCTCATCAGAAAAAGTCAAAAACTGATAACAAACTCCATGCCAGAATATGAGTCCTTGCCATAGTTGGTCATGCATTTATATTAGACCTGTCTCTTTGCTAATCCCAGGACGCTATCCATCCTGCTGCTCGCTGGTTACCATGGCAATGTCACTGTCGTCACATGGGGAGGTAACCATGGTTAATGGGGTCACACTATGTCTCTAAGGATGTTGTTATCAGATTGTCCCCGGAATGGGCTGGCATAGGGATGTAGCACTGACCTGCACAGAGGTCAGGGGTCAGACAATGTCAAGGTCACCTGACACCAGAGGTTGTGCTGTGGTGACTAAGTTGTGGTCAGTTGGTGGTGTACCAGGTTCCCAATAAGATGGACTGCACGGCTTTGATCAGGTGTAGCCCATCCCTTTGATGGTGCTATTTGATCACCGCCATTACTTAGCATAATTGAACTGCTGTTCATCTATATGCCCCACCTCATGGTAACAATTGACAAGTACCTCTTTCTTTTTATGTGCACTATACGGCTGGGTATTCAGAAAGACGCTTCTTAGGAGGTACATTTACTCAAGGTAAATAAAGACTTTTTTAAAGCAGTTATACAGCATAATCATGTAGATCTGTACAGTTGTGTGCACACAGCTACCACCACTTTGTACCTGTGCCAACTATAATGAGTCAGCAAAACTGTGTCTAGACACCAAAGACCTACATACCCTTTGAAGATGAATCCAGGACACATCATTGTATTTCCACATGACTTAAAGTGTCTGTATTAACATAAAATTATATATAAGTTATTATGCATACCATGAATCAATATGTGGTTACATGTGAATCAAATCAAATTCTAGGTGTCAATAAATGGAGAAAGTTGGTTTTATATAAGTGTTGGTTTGGGAGTATAGGACAGTACTAAAGTAGTTATCATAAGGACCGAGGTGAGGGTTGTACACAAAGTTCTGCAAGGTTGGGGGGATGTTATACATGAGTTGCAAGTTAATGTTTCTCCATTTAACAACTGTAAATGGATGACAGATGGACTCTAACGTTATCTGAGTTAAAAGGCCTCCCTAGAAAGGGCTGTCAACTCACCAGTGCTGCATTCAAGCATCATGCCGACCCTGCAGAGTTGAGACACTCCCAAATGATTGTCATGATGATCAATGCAGCACCAGTGAGTTTCTTGCTGTGCTGCATTGGTCATCTTTTAGTGGCATGCCATCCTTAAAGAGTTAATCAATATATATCCATGCGATAAGCCCTTAGACAGGATTGATAGGACCAGGAGGCAGCGGGAGGCCAGTGTTCAAGTATAGGCCATTACAAGGATGAAGGAAAATTAAGATAAACCTATAGGGTATACATTTATACAACAAGGTCCAAAGGCTGCTAAGAAACAGGAACCTTTTGTTTGCAGTTAGTTTTTCAGTGAATTGCTGGAGGGAAAGGGTAGAAATACAGAGAAATTGAGTCTGAGGAAATTATGGGAGCTCCGCGATCCAATCCACAGAACTCATGACAACGTGGTAACCCGCATGCTAAGTGCCCATTAGCTGCCCAAGCTGCCCAAGCATGCATAAAGCTGAATGTAGTTTTATTAAAAAGTTAATTCCTAATAGGAATATTGGCTGAGCCAGGCTGAATCATCATTAAGAGTAAAAGCAGGTGCAATTAAATAACTTGATGAAATAAAAGTAGCTATTAAATATTTTGGAAATGAAGTAGGAGGTTTAATATTTTATGTCCATCAATGTCTGGAGAGATTGGAGGAGCACTAAACAGTGCTGCATTCATGCATCATGGCTACTCTATTGAGGTGATATCTCCCAAAGGGTCAGAATAGTGCATTAATGCAGCAACCGCAAGTGTTTCAGCAACATGTGATGTTTGATGAGAAAAATGTTGATTGGTGCATGAATTATAACAATGAATGTCCAGATCAAGGTCATGTTTTTAATATATATAGTGCCTTACAAATGTGCGTAAAATTAGTGGTAGGAGGCCTTAAAATTGTCACAGAATCATTATCTGCAGACCAAATTGTTGTCAGAGGGTTTTGGTAAAAAAAGATTGAAAGTTGCCTGTTGCCATGGTAACCCTGGGTGGTGCTTGGAGGGGGCAAGGGTCATGGTCAAAGGTCGCTGGGCACCTATAAATTTCTCCAGTTTGGGGAAGTCAGTTTCCATGGCAATTTTGGAAAACACTTTTTATGTGGGATGCAAATTTAAAAATCTAATATGTGCTAAGGCTTGATTTAAGTTGCCATTCATTACTGCACACTTTAAAGAACCCAAACTTTTGTCCATCTGAAAGAGAAAAATAGGGTCAGAACCAAAAAGGTTGTCTGCTGTTTGTACCATGACACCCTAAAATTATAATCTGTCACCACTGTCTGTCCAACGCTCAATCATTTAAATAATCAGCTTAGGCTATATTTAATGCCCATTCCTGTGTTGACCATTACTGGCACTGTATATTGACCATTCCTGTCTCTCCCCAGCTGCTGCAGTGACCACCATGTGTGTGCTGAGTAACGTGTACTTGTGCTGGTTGGGGGGCCGGCCCCACAGCCCGGATGACGAGGATGACGCCTACTTCCGGCAGCTGATGGCGCGGCCCCGGCCCGGCCTCCTGCACCTCCCGCTGCCCCTGCAGCGCCGCCTGACGCACGTACACGCCCAGCGGCCCCCGCGTCACGTCCCGCTCTATGACGTACATGGACAGACCCCACCCGGGGACAGGTGAGTGACGTCATGGTGACGTGTGACGTTGGTGTGACGTCATCATTACTATACTCATATAGGTGAACAGGTTTGTGATGTCAGTTGATCTGCCGCCAATGGGATGTTATGTGACATTGTGACATCATCATGACATCACTGCGATGTCCTTGTGAAGTCATTGTGAAGTCATTGTAACATTTTTTCATGATTAGGCAAACAGGTTTTTAATGTTATTTTCATGCAGGAAGGAGTTGGGACGTTAAGCAAAGACATTGACATTATCTACATAAACAGAGCCATCATACTTAACGGACCGGAGGTAGAAGGTA
The DNA here is from genome assembly GCA_947462335.1 of Harmothoe impar. Taxonomy (NCBI): domain Eukaryota; kingdom Metazoa; phylum Annelida; class Polychaeta; order Phyllodocida; family Polynoidae; genus Harmothoe; species Harmothoe impar. Next base: position 84,028,892 of record OX381706.1, on the reverse strand, counting down.
CTTTTGTAAAGGGCAGTCTTTGTAGGTAAAAGCAAGAAATGTCAAGCTGAGAATGTTTTTGAATATATTTTGTTGTCAAATGTCATCGGTGGGTATTGATATTTCAGAAAGAGATCCAATGGTATATCCAATAGGGGAAATAAAATTGTACATACTTTTATTCCAGGATGACCATAATCATATTGGCAAATGAAATCAAATTTGAGCAAAAACGGAGGGAATGAGGGGGATAATGGAATAGATAGGAAATTAAATACCTTAAAACCTTGCCTATAAGCCAAACTCGCATATTGGCCGGACCTTTAACTTGGACAAATTATATAAGCCTCAGAGAGGTTCTGAAAATTGCTAATTTTGTATTGTACTATACTTATACAAACTCTCATAAAACCACATCCTATATAGGGCTCAGTCTCATGAGTTTGTAACATTTCAAACGTCTTTGACCGGTGGCGTCTTTGACCGGTGGCGTCTTTGACCGGTGGCGTCTTTGACCGGTGGCGTCTTTGACCGGGTATGTGGTTAAAATGAAGAAAAAAGTAGTATATAGTAAAGAAATTTAAGCCTCAACTTCTTCATGTAATAAACAGTCTATGGTTGTTTTGCCCAATTAAAAAAATATATTTTAATGCACATATTAAGGGTCCCTTTTGGGCTTTTTTTCTTCAGCAGGTCAAAGACGTCACAGGTCAAAGACGACGCCGGTCAAAGACGTTTCAACTGTTACAAACTCATGAGACTGAGCCAGTAACATAAATATATGAAATATATCATTTTTAGATAATGCCTCGAAATGATGTGTTATAACAAATTATAAAAAATATTTACCCATTTCTTTACTATACACTACTTTTTTCTTCATTTTAATCACATACCCGGTCAAAGACGGCTCCGGTCAAAGACGGCTCCGGTCAAAGACGGCTCCGGTCAAAGACGTTTGAAATGTTACAAACTCATGAGACTGAGCCACAGGCATGTTATGTATCAGAAAGTAACTGAATCTAACTTGCAGTTAGTTTTTATGAACATTCTGGCTCATTTTTAGTCCTCCTCGTTACAGAGAGTATAGCTGCATACAGACTAAGACCTCTCCGTCCTTCCACGTGTGTCTCTACCCCCCGGACGTAGACCGCTACATCTCACGGGCTCTCGTGTCAGACGGGATCTGGGAGCCCTACATCACCCCCCTCCTACAGAGGGCACTCAACAAGTACCCGGATGCTGCCTTTATAGACGTGGGCGCCAACATAGGGTACGGCATAATGTCACACAATGTTGTAATTTGGGAACTTTTGGTCATTTCAGGTCTTTTGGAGTAACCTATTTTAACACAAATCAGTGCTTAAAATATCCCTTTGTAGGACTTGCGTGTGTGGTGCTCTGTTTTGAAAGCCTTACATTATCTTATCCGAGTTGAAATATGATCTTATTGAGGATTTTTCTCTGCTTGCAATGGTAACCAGTGCTAAGGCAAACCCTACTGAAGTCTTGAAAACATTTCGGCCTACAACATGATATGAAAAAAGTACATGTAGAGACATATAAAGATGTATACACATCTATGTGGTTGCCTTTGTATGCTAACTCTATCCATATATATATGCCCCATACTAATATACTACCTCTAGCTGATTCCCTGCCTAACTCCTCTCTACATACAGGTACTACAGCCTTCTGGCTGCCCGTATGGGGCACCACGTCATCGCCGTAGAACCCGCCTACGAGAATGTCATCCGGCTCCACAAGGGGGCAGCACTGAGCCAGGTGACGAGGAGCATCGACGTCGTCTTCACAGCGCTGTCAGACCGTCATGACAACGTCACGCTGTCACAAAGCGTTGACAACCAGGGCGGCCTTATGGTGCGGACTTTACGTCATAAAAAAGGGACGTCATTGTCAAAGTCGCCGTCATCGTCCAATTCAACAGGGAGGAGGCGTCCGGAGGTTGTCATGACCACAACAATGGACCACCTCTTGGAGGTGGCTGAGTTCTCACAAGCTGTCATCAAAATAGACATAGGTAAGAGGCTTTAAAGTTCTATTTCTATTTGTTCATTTCTAAACCAGTTCTAAGGCCAATGTAAACGACATGCTTGGATCAGCTGTCTCGATCAGTAACCAAGGACTGTTTGCGGGACATCCCACTGATTGGATCAGATCCGATGAGATGATTAAGACATCTGATCTAAACGTGCCATTTCTTATGGCCTTTAGGGGAATAACTCAGCTTTTGGAGTGGAATGCAACAGCAAAAATGTTACTTATCATCCCTAAAGGTGGTTAACAGTGGTCCTAATGTGTGTTTTTTTCATGATATTCTGAAAATCTAATATTTTGAATATATATTTGGCTAAACATAGGAAGTATTTAAAACAGACCTATGTATTTCTCATCTGTTTATAAAGCCCTAAGGAAAGAACATACATTGCCCAAAGTGCCATTCTCTGCATCATGCCTTAATGAAAATCAAAGGAGTTGACTCAAAGGGCCCGAATGATGCACCCAAAGAACACTGATAAGTTACTCACTGCAAAACTTCAGCAGAACAAAATGAAAGGAAGAAAGAAAGAAAGAATATATGATTTTGAAAAATACATTGATCTGCCTAAAAGCCCACTCTGCTACAGCTGCAGTTTTCATATGGATTGTATCATAGACAATGCCCCAAGGAGGTACTTCTAATGCAAGGGACCTGTTTTTGTCTGATAGGACATTTTTTGAGATACTCTAAAACACATTCCCATAGAGGTCTATCTACCTTTTTACCACACCACATTGTTTTACGCTGCAAGGCTCCCAGCTGCACCATGCCTGGTTAGCTCTGCAGGTGGCCACAGTTAAAAGCTGTCGCTGTAATGGCAGCTTTGTGGTGGTCTCATGTAAGAACTCTAGTCAGAATTGTGTGGGAAGGAGAAAATTGAAAAACATAACTTTTACTGCAGTATATAAAAATCCATTTATTTAAGATTTTGAAAAATACTTAAGAACTCCAATTTCAAATCCTGTAATATATCAATGCCATAGACTCAGCATGATGCATGAATGCACACTTATGAGTTCATTGCCACAGCTGCATTGATGTATCATGCTGAATCAAGCACTGAGCCACCCTAATACATCAGTTCATACAGCAATACCCTGAGTCTCCCACTAGGACTTTCACCTAGCTGTAGAGAGGAGCCTTTCATCCCTGTCATGCCATGTGGAAATGGAAGGAAACTGCTTCTTTGTGAGACGCAGACGACACTTGATGAGTAACTTGTCGTTTGCTCCCAGTCCTCTTCACACTCTCCAAGCAGAGGCTGCCTCACAATGACAGGTCATGCAGCAGTCTGATAGTGTGTGGGTAGTACCTGGCTTCTTATACAGAAAATGCTTCCCACTGTATATCCATCGATATATCACTCCTGTGATATAAAACCATTTCTATAGATTTGTGCAAGATACTTTCTATGCTGGTACCACATCTTAGGCCACTAATTTAAGGATATTACGAGGGAGCATTCATTAAAAACTAATTTACCCAAACTTGGAAAACTTTTACATTTTAGTGGAAGTTAGGATTTCATTGATCCTCAAGCATTGTCAAAGTCCTTTTGAGTAAGGCATTAGTCATATGTTGTTGCTTGACCAATGTCCCTATGACTAACCTGGGATAGCTTGAACTGGGTCCTATATATACTGTTATGAATTATAGCTGGGTTAATTTGTTTGTTTTACAGGTAAGTTGGGTTAATTCACATGAGAGGAAAATGGCCAGAGGTGAAATGATGTATGTGAGGACAATAACCCCACTCAGCGGTCTGTAGATGGAGGTGTGTGGATACGGTGATAGATGCTACACCTCCACGCCTACCCCAACCATGGTATAAGGATGCAGTGATAGATGCTACACCTCCACCCCTACCCCAACCATGGTATAAGGATACAGTGATAGATGCTACACCCCCACCCCTAACCCAACCATGGTATAAGGATGCAGTGATAGATGCTACACCCCCACCCCTACCCCAACCATGGTATAAGGATGCAGTGATAGATGCTACACCCCCACCCCTAACCCAACCATGGTATAAGGATACGGTGATAGATGCTACACCTTCATCCCTATCCCAACCATGGTATAAGGATGCAGTGATAGATGCTACACCTCCACCCCTAACCCAACCATGGTATAAGGATACAGTGATAGATGCTACACCTCCACCCCTAACCCAACCATGGTATAAGGATACAGTGATAGCTGCTACACCCCCACCCCTAACCCAACCATGGTATAAGGATACAGTGATAGATGCTACACCCCCACCCCTAACCCAACCATGGTAAAAGGATACGGTGATAGATGCTACACCTCCACCCCTAACCCAACCATGGTATAAGGATACAGTAATAGATGCTACACCTCCACCCCTAACCCAACCATGGTATAAGGATACAGTAATAGATGCTACACCTCCACCCCTAACCCAACCATGGTATAAGGATACAGTGATAGATGCTACACCTCCACCCCTACCCCAACCATGGTATAAGGATACAGTGATAGATGCTACACCTTCACCCCTAACCCAACCATGGTATAAGGATACAATGATAGATGCTACACCTCCATCCCTACCCCAACCATGGTATAAGGATACAGTAATAGATGCTACACCCCCACCCCTAACCCAACCATGGTAAAAGGATACAGTAATAGATGCTACACCTCCACCCCTAACCCAACCATGGTATAAGGATACAGTAATAGATGCTACACCTCCACCCCTAACCCAACCATGGTATAAGGAAACAGTGATAGATGCTACACCTCCACCCCTAACCCAACCATGGTATAAGGATACAGTGATATATGCTACACCTTCACCCCTAACCCAACCATGGTATAAGGATGCAGTGATAGATGCTACACCGCTATCCCTACCCCAACCATGGTATAAGAGATGAGGGGAGATGATGACAGACCAACAATGAAATATATTAGAAAGTGCTAGAAAAGATCGAGACTGTGTTGATTGATGAGAGATTCATGGGGGGCTAATGTATACTGACTGAGTAGATCTGGGGAGATGTGGCAGGCTGATGGTGGACTGATGTATGTGTCTGTAGGACAATGACCCCACTCAGCCTTATGTAGATGGGGTTCTGGGGTCTCCACTGTCCACTCAGGGTCAGCAGCATCTGTACAATGACACCATACTTCATGTGGCGTGTCCCACAGAGTGCACTATCATACAGGTCAGTGGGGGCCTCTGAGACCTGAGTTATGGAGGAGGGAAAGGGGGCATTGTTCTAACACACATCAGAGGGGGATAGACTTCAACACGGCTGTGGGAAGGGTCTTGGGTAGACAGTAAATCATTGTATTCTTTAAAAGCCTTCTGCTGGCCCTGCCTAGTCCTGGCCCTCAACCTCTCATTCAGTTAAAAATGGTGGCCATCTTGGACAATGGCCGCCATATATGCTATAGGGCAAAATTGCAATGGCCCTACTGTTTAAAATGTTCTCCGAGACAGCGATTAATGAATTTTTAGAATTAATATTGGACACATTAGACAGGCTGCCCTATAGTATGTCTCTGAGCTGTTGGAGAGGCTGACAAGGCTGACAAGGCTGTCGAGAGTAAGTATCTGACCCGGTGGCTGCTTATAGTAGGTTTATGAGCAGTTGGTAAGGCCACACAAAAAAAAGTGGTTTCTTATTACTAGAGGCTGGAAAATATGACGAGGGAGGCTTTTTACTTGCAGGCTTAAAAGTGGGGGGAAAGTTTTTTCTATCCTACTGCATTACTGGCAGTATTTGCTTTAATTTGATATCAAATATGCTAATATTTGTCCATTTTTATCATGTTTTTCATAAAAGATTAGCAAAAAAAACCTGACAGCTTACAGTTGTTGTTCAAGCCACCACCCTCTACCCAGTAAACAGCTTTTTAATGTCTAAATACAGGATACAAGCATGATCACTTGCCATTTTTCCAAAGATGCACTCTAGTATGGAGATCTAATATTTAGCTGGAGCTCTCGTTTGGCTTAATTTTGACAGTTAACAAAGATGTGATCATACTGAGAACTTGCCTCTTAAGCAATTACATTTCTACCTTTTCAATTAAAGCAGACTTCTGAAGAGTTACAAATGAGATAATAATGTTCCCCCAGTTCAAACACCTTAGTTATAAAGGTCCTTGGTCTGGAGGCCCTAGTTCAGAGGACCGTGTTCCATTCTATAGGCCCTGTGTGTTAGCCTCATACAGGGTTACTAAACCTGTGGTTGATGGTGTATCTCAGCTATGCTAGGTGAGTGATGTGAGCGGTAATAGGGGACGGACAGGTTTGGGTGGTTGATGTATCTAGGTGTGACATAACCCTGTAAGGGTGATAAATGCCAGGATGTAGGACCATCTATAAGGACAATAATAGGGAAGCGGGCTATCCTCTCTGTCATCTATTACCAAGTTAACTCCATTAGCCTTCCCTGTCTATAGTTGATGCAGGAATTATGTTTTTGATGATTGTAGTATGCATTTAACATATTATTTATCTATTGGACACATGGTTGGAGTGTGTGTGGGTATAAGCATTGTTCGAACTCTGAAGTTGTTTTTTTTATTCAAAATCTTGAATTTCCTAAATATTCACTATCTATGCAATATATGAAAAATGGTACTAGGTCTTCAGGGTCCTCACTTGCCATACATACTATTCCCCAAATTGTCCATTTATTCATTAAAATGTAACTTGGTGAAAAGGACGAGGGTTGTGTCTCTCCGCTACTTTTTTTTCCCCCACACTGAAACATGCATTTCTGTGGATTAAAAAATTGGGAGAGATTTCCTAGCGAAATCCTAAACCGATTATAAAATTCCTGCATGTCTACCAAAAGTAAAGGGAAAAATCAATCTACCATTAAAATGTAACTTGTTATTGATGAAATATCAGTATATGACTATTCATTGTTTTCTGTCTCCTTTTCAGAGGGTTACGAGTGTAAAGCTATAGCGGGAGCCCGGCGTCTGTTAACCCGAGTCTACGTGCCTTATATCTTCATGGAGTGGAACAAGATGTACGCTGCCCTGCACCAACCAGGCTCACCCTGCCCCCTGGAGGCAGTGAATGAACTAACCCGTACCCTGGTTACCCGCGGGTATGTACCTTACGAGGTCAGGACAGGTTTTCAGATGGACCCCAAAAAGAGCACGATACGATGGCGGATAGGGGATATCTACTGGAGGCACAAGGAGGCCAAGGTCCTGCAGAACCCCTACTGAAGGCCACAAAATGCCGCAGCAGCAAATTATTGACCTAGAACAGGAATACAAAATGAAGAATCATATTGTAGCATTTTCTGTACTATATTCCATGGGCCCTGCTTCCAAGGCCTTTCAGCTCAGGGTGAAATCAAAGCGTCCTCAAAACCTCAGTGCAGCAAGATTTGGTTATGAAAATGGGTTATAGTCCAATGATAGTTATTGTGTTGGAATGCATTCGTCAAAAGCCTTGAAACCTGTGAGGAAACGAGGGTGAGGTGCAGGAGTCACAGTCATAATAGAAGTGCTCTAAATCCCCTACTGGCCAGTGTTTATTGAGCCAAATCCAGCTGAAAGAAATACTGGAATAAGCCATGATGAACTGATGAAATATCCAGAACTTGAGAGGAAAGGGTCCACATACTCAGACTCCCTTCCCCTCTCTTAGAAGTGATGACTGTTCATGTCACATCTACGCCTCATTGGGTACACATGTGCTGACATAGTGTGTATGATCGACGCTGAAACTGACTTAAAGGGCTCTGTCAGACGGAAGTGAAACAAGGCAGAGCCAGTCAGCAGGAAAATAGTGCAGGAGTCAGTCAAATGGAAGAGTAGGGTTTCATGTGTGGAATGCTTTATAGAAGTTTAGAGTTTTGAGTGACAAGAGACAGACACCAAACTCGACCTTGACCTTCAGAAGCTCTATCGCATGGAGGAGGTGGCAGAATGTACTGCCTTTATCACAGGTTTTAAAAAGACCTCAACTTGGCAAGTGAGGAGGCTATACAGGGTATACATGGGAAGGTGTGCAACTAAAAGTCCGCACCTATCCTTGGACGTGACCTAGACTCTACATACCAGTAGTTCCAATGAAAGAACCTAGGGTGTACAGTGGCACCACTTAGGGACTGCTGTGAACACTACTAGTATGCAAAGTATATTTGTCAGATCCAATGATAGGTGGGGACTTTTAGTTGCACACCTTCCTATGTATACCCTGTAAAGCCTCCTCACTCGCCAAGCTGAGGTCTTGTTAAAACCTGTGGCCTTTATAGACGTTAAAGGTAACTGTAAAGGTCACAGAGCTAAGGTCAAAGGCATCAGTTTTACCTCTACCTGAAAGCTGGGGTGCTCCAGCATGTGCCAATGACTGATCACTGACAGCTATGTACTCTGTGAAAGCAGCTGGAACTACTTTCTATATTACCCAATCATTGGGCATGGAAGAATTTAGTTGACTGCCTTTTTGGGGAAATGTGGCTGCTAAAAAGAGGGCCGACTTCTAGAGACAGTAGGTCTCAGAGATTATTTTACATGGGTACAGATTGAGACCTCTATCTCACACTCAGGGGTTGGTAAATGAACTGACATTATCAGCCATCTTTATTGGTTGCCATAGTTACAATGTGTAAGGTCCAAATGTTGAGACTGTACATTATATGAACAATATGATATGATTCACTACATTTGTTTCAGTTGTATAATTGTATCAAGGCAAAATGTTTGAATGGAATCTTGCTCTTGGTATTCCAAAGTAATGAATATATTTGTGCAGGCAAGAAGGCAAACAATGTACATAAAATGTATTTGTCTGAATGTGTGGGTGTACAGAATATTATGAATAAATTCCATGGTTTTGTTTGTCTTCAAGATAAATGTTTACAATCCATGACAGGTTATGCATAGCTTATTGACTTGTAGGTTAATCCATGCATATTACTATGAATATATGAAAACCAGGTGGGCCTGTAACTCTACATCTGTATGTATTCTCAGAAAACACAAAATGAAATTCAAACCTTTAATAATATGACACAATCGAACCAACCCTCCGTGCATCATGGTAAATCCATCATCTATTTATGTCTTTGTTTCTCACCTAGGCATTATGTCATCAAAGAAAATAATAACATTAGGCATTAGATTTAGGTTGTTTTTGTATATTTTGATTTGCGATTTTAAATGAAGTATGCTTTGTGAGGGTACTTATAACACCATGTATGTATAATGTAGACAATACTGGAGGTGGAGTGACATCTTTGTGTAGTTGTGGATGTGTGATTTAGTATTGCTTGATTTCATGAATGTAATATATCATGTGCATATCAGACTTCTTTCAATATAAGATTCAACCATAGGATGCTACACACTGAATAGATTTCTGCTTTTAATCAAATCAAGGATGGTTAAAGAAACACTATAATTAAGTGGTCTTAAATTAGGATAATGCCATGCTAATGTCAAAGAAAGGTCATTATGGTATTTAAGAGGCTTTAAGTGGAATTTACTCTGGCGTGTCTATCTATCTGTCTAAACATTTAAAAGCCTCTAGGTAGAGACAGGACTACATAGCCGGCTATGGCTAAACTGGAGTAAGATGCTTAAATCTTTAATCTACTTTAATGCAAACATCCATGCAGTGACAGTTGTCCATCTCCTTACAAATAAACTTGTCCTATAGATCTGTGTTTGAATTCCTCTATATACAACCTTCCATGAAAAGGGCTTGAACAGAATAAAAATGCAAATTTAATCTTGACCCAATAAGGTCAAAGAGCTTCTGTTTTGAAAAAGATAAGTTTTTAGACTTTAGGAGACATGCTTTTTGTCAAGGCAGCTGTCTCCATTAGTCCCTTGCTTCAGCAGCTTAAGCTGGTGCTTTGCAGGAGTCTATCCCAAAGTACAGACACGCTGGTATTCAAAATTACCTATGTAATAATTTTGGTCCTCCCCGAACTCATCTAGTGTGGGCAGGTGTGATGAACTACACACCACTGCCCCCTGGTGCCTAATCTATGAACCCCACTACCTAACTCCAGCTGTTGACCCTACTCATAGTATGTCACTGTGCTTCACGATGTATACAGTGACAGTGCAGTTTAATGCCTAGGGTCCCTTGATGGAAGGGGGCACCATATCCCATATCGAATTTAAGAAATGGCCATGTCGTAATATTGATTTTAAGAATGTTGTTATATCGATTTCAAGAAATGTCCAATGTCCCATGTAACTGTCTAATTTTTCCTCCTGTCCCATGTCGCTATAGCCCGAAAATGGTCCATGTTGCTGTGTTGAATTTAGGGGTCTAGGACAATTTCCTAGGGTGGAAACGTATACTAAATTCTCAGAGAATGTATCAAGTTACTCATGATGGCTACATCATGACATCAAAAGAGCACAGTACATTGAAATACTATGCTGACAGACCGTTTAAAAGATAGTGACAGGGGAAATGCCCATATCTTAAAATAATCATTGGACATGGGAGTCTCTAAGCGATAAAGACACTCCAGAAGGGTCGGCATGAGATTATTTAATTTGACATGGCACATCAGGACCAAGCACCCATTGATACCCCCCATACTCAGTTCATAGAAAATACAGAATCTCAAGCCAAAATATATCAAAATATCAGAAACAGTTATGCTCATCCTTTAAAAGGAGCTGCGAGCCTGCCACTACTTCTGGGGATTCAAATTGCTACAACAAAGGACCAATAAATGTCTTAACTTCAATCTTCCTCCTATTGGCACGCCCCAATATTGGCCATTTTGGGCCTTAGTGACATGGGCCATGAGGAAAACATAGATAGAGACATGGGACATGAGGCATTTCTTAAAATTGATATGGTGACATGGGTATATCTTAAAATTGATGGAGATGAACAAACCCCACTGGTTGCTAGAGGTATTGATAGACTTGAACTCACTCAATAGCACCTAGTTCCAAAGGGCTAATAGAACAGATAGGAAATGTTTAAAGTGGAGTGAAGCCCACTTGTACAGTTATATGCCAGTGCAAAAATACATCCCTTCCACCCATGTGCTTATTTCAATTACATTTTCTTCAAAATACCCCCATCCTATCCAAACTCTACATATGTTATCCGGTCCCTGGATATTAGGCAATACATATTGTATAAAATTATAAATGGATTTCATTGACATTTTAAGATGATCAACACACCTAAAACAACTAGAAATAGCTAATACACTTTTATTCAAAAAGTCACAATGTTTTTCGCCAACAAAATATTAGGTTTCTTCAGGTGATGTCATATACCAATTCTCCTACCAATACACGTACACTATTATATATGATGACCTTTAATACAATTGTAACAACAATCGTAGCAAACCAGAACATTGATTTAATCGGGATAGCAGGGTACCTCAAGAAAGTACCTAGACAGTCATCTACAAAGGTGTATTACAGCACGGCACCAATAGGGAACATGGCCATGCAGGATGAGATCAGGTTTCCCATGAGGAATGGGTTTTCCTATACTTAACTATAGAAACTCACAGCTACAATGTATACAGTTCTGCCTCATAAACTGTAAGGTTATGAATGATAGAGTGTAATACATAGTATTGACACACACATTACTTATCATCACTAATAGTGCAGAAAAATGAGTAGTTCTATTTCCCTTAATCAACTATGCAAAGTTTGTTTCCTAGAGGCTCACAACAAAGTTATATCTACATCATTCTGTTCAGTCTCTTCGATTATAGAGCTCAGACAACACCTTCCCGTCAGCTGTCATGTAGGTTGGTTTGTAATACTCCCCCCTCACTACACCAGCTGTAACCAGGTCCCTGATAGCTGAGTCTGTGTCCTTCCAGTCCTTGTCTCCACCATGTATCTCCCTCACTACCACTGTCGGGAAACACAGCTCTAACCTGAGTGGCACCTCAGCAGCCCAGATGCAGAACTCTGTCAGCTCCTCAGCTTGTACCTCACCCCACGCTATACGCAGCCCCTTTGTGAGTCCATGTCCAGGTGTGATCACCTTACGACATGCGGACAGAAGGCCACCTAGTGGTGGTTTAGAGAAACCCATCCATATCTCAATACAACCTGTACAGTAGGTGGGTGAGAGCAGTTCCCTCAGACCGGGAAGCCACTGGTCCTCAGACCAGCGGTCAGCTGGTAGTGACGGACACACACGGTGTGCTGTCATGTCAAGATGTAAACTACATGTAGTTGGATGTTGCCTTTGTAGTAGTTGGTGTTCTGGCTGTTGGTGTAGCTGTTGTTGTATTCTGGGCAGACGGCTCCAGTTGCTGAGTGCAGGCATCAAGTCACACGGAGACCACACATAGATGTCAATGCCTGGAGGACGATGGCTGTCATGTGTGTCCTTCACAGATGCCCATCTCACTCCACCTACAGGCACTACGCTGTAGTGAAGGTGCATTTCATTTTCACCAATGGGCCTGAAATTAAGGAAACTTCGGCTAATCATCAGGATGGAATAGGTTATCCGTAGTAAATAATTTTGAACAACAATGACTACTACTATGTGAAAGGTAATGAGCTATAGCTATGGAATTCAAGCACAACATAATTATGAGGTCACAGTGGAGCAATTCATATTGTGACATGTGATTAGCATCACAGGTATGGGGTTACCGTACCTAATTCGGTCAGCCTATAATTATAACCAAATCAAAATAAAATTAGTAATAACAAGAATTGCGGTTGTTGCCGCGTAAAAAAATGCCTCAGGCATTTTTATACACGGCAACAACCGCAATTCTTGCATTCGAAGAAACATAATGTCTACATGGCTGATATGTTTGAAGGCAACCCATTCAAGACACCAAATAAGCAGGGCCGGGAAGGCATTATCAGGGGGAAGGATGATATTAAGGGGGCAGATTTGATTATAATCAACCTTAGGACCATGGAAATGTGCATTGCTAGGCAGATAAACAATTAGAATAGCCTTTAATAGGCAACCAGCTGTATAAGCAACAAACCGAAAGAACCATTGAATTCCTTGGGTCCATATTAGGGGGGTAGGTATGATTATAATCAACCTTAGGACCATGGAAATGTGTGTTGCTAGGCAGATAAACAATAAGAATAGCCGTTGCTAGGCAACCAGCTGTATTAGCAACAAACCGTCCAATTCCTTGGGTCCATATAAGGGGGGTTGGTATGATTATAATCAACCTTAGGACAATGGAAATGTGTGTTGCTAGGCAGATAAACAATGAGAATAGCCGTTGCTAGGCAACCAGCTGTATTAGCAACAAACCAAAAGAACCATTGAATTCCTTGGGTCCATATAAGGGGGTAGGTATGATTATAATCAACCTCAGGAGCATGGAAATGTGTGTTGCTAGGCAGGTAAACAATTGGAAATGTGTGTTGCTAGGCAGGTAAACAATTAGAAGAGCCGTTGCTAGGCAACCAGCTGTATTAGCAACAAACCAATAGAACCATTGAATTCCTTGGGTCCATATAAGGGGGTAGGTATGATTATAATCAACCTCAGGAGCATGGAAATGTGTGTTGCTAGGCAGGTAAACAATTGGAAATGTGTGTTGCTAGGCAGGTCAACAATTAGAATAGCCGTTGCTAGGCAACCAGCTGTATGAGCAACAAACCAATAGAACCATTGAATTCCTTGGGTCCATATTAGGGGGGGTAGGTATGATTATAATCAACCTTAGGACCATGGAAATGTGTGTTGCTAGGCAGATAAACAATTAGAATAGCCGTTGCTAGGCAACCAGCTGTATTAGCAACAAACCAATAGAACCATTGAATTCCTTGGGTCCATATTAGGGGGGGTACGTATGATTATAATCAACCTTAGGATCATTGAAATGTGTGTTGCTAGGCAGATAAACAATTAGAATAGCTGTTGCTAGGCAACCAGCTGTATTAGCAACAAACCAATAGAACCATTGAATTCCTTGGGTCCATATTAGGGGGCTAGGTATGATTATAATCAACCTTAGGACAATGGAAATGTGTGTTGCTAGGCAGATAAACAATGAGAATAGTCGTTGCTAGGCAACCAGCTGTATTAGCAACAAACCAATAGAACCATTGAATTCCTTGGGTCCATATTAGGGGGGGTAGGTATGATTATAATCAACCTTAGGACCATGGAAATGTGTGTTGCTAGGCAGATAAACAATTAGAATAGCCGTTGCTAGGCAACCAGCTGTATTAGCAACAAACCAATAGAACCATTGCATTCCTTGGGTCCATATTAGGGGGGTAGGTATAATTATAATCAACCTCAGGAACTATCAAAGGTTGATTTATATTATTGTTATCACATAGCATAAATTTGTGTTGTGACACCTTAATCCAAGATGGCGGCACAATCCAAGATGGCGGCGCCCATTCTGACTTCTGGTCAAGTGCAAACATCATATACCTCGTTCTGGTGGTGCCTGGCGGCGCCACCAGGTGGCTACGCCACCACTTCGGCATAAAAAATTATTTTAAAATAGTTCAACTTTTTCCACCCTTTTCTTTCTATATCCTTAGCACAACCATAGCGTACTGATGTGGGGTGTAAAAACGGCCCTCCAAACGCCAGTGCTTTTTGCCAGGGGACCCCCAGAACGTACTGATGTGGGGTGTCAAAATGGCCCTCAAAATGCCAGTGCTTTTTGCCAGGGGGCCCCCAGAGTGTACTGATGTGGGGTCTAAAAAGGGCCCTCCAAATGCCAGGAATTTGGATTGATGATGGCCCCAAACGCCACTGGTTTTCACACATTTCAAGGATTTCAATGCAACATATAATGTCTAGATTACACTAGATTGTTGATATTTCTTTTATAATGGAAATGTATGATAAATGGTTTTATGACTACTGCCTTCATATACTTCATAATTTGATGGTTTATTAGTAGTAATTAACCTCAAAAATCGATTATATCCTAATTTTGCAATATTTGAAATAACATATTAAATATAGTAGTACATCTTGTGATGGTATTATACCTTAATCTAAATTATTTTTAGTCGTCAGTATGGTTAAATGCTTCTAGTTGAGCATCATCTAAAGATTTCATCAGTTATACCATATGATATCATGAATTTCATGCTAATTAGCAATTTTTCCAATTACACATTATCAGGACTTGGCACTTCTGCCTGTGATATGCACATGATAGCATCAAAACGTTTTGATACGTTTTTTATACTACAACGTAGAAGTAAAACGTTTTAGAACGTTATGGCAGTGGGGGATCTATTGTGCTCTTATACTACAACTTGACAATAAAACGTTTTAGAACGTTATGGCAGCGGGGGATCTATTGCGCTCTTATACTACAACTTGAAAATAGAACGCTTTAGAATGTTATGGCAGTGGGAGATATATTTTGCTCTTACACTACAACTTGAAAATAAAACGTTTTAGAACGTTATGGCAGTGGGGGATCTATTGTGCTCTTATACTACAACTTGAAAATAAAACGTTTTAGAACGTTATGGCAGTGGGGGATCTATTGTGCTCTTATACTCCCCTCCCCTCCTCTCCTCGATCCCCACTCTCCCCTCTCCCCAGTCTCCCCCATCTCCCCCCCAGTCTCCCCCATCTCCCCCCCATCTCCCCTCTCCCTGAACCCCCCTCTCCCTTATCCCCCCTCTCCCTCATCCCCCTCTCCCTCATCCCCCGTCTCCCTAATCCCCCTCTCCCTCATCCCCCTCTCCCTGATCCCCCTCTCCCTAATCCCCCTCTCCCTGATCCCCCCTCTCCCTGATCCCCCTCTCCCTGAACCTCCCTCTCCCTGAACCCCCATGTCCCTTATCCCCCCTCTCCCTGATCCCCCCTCTCCCTGATCCTCCCTCTCCCTGATCCCCCCTCTCCTTGATCCTCCCTCTCTCTGATCCCCCCTCTCTCCCTGATCAATACCATGTGACATAATCTAGTACCATGTGACGTTATCTAGCACCATGTGACGTTATCTAGTACCATGTGACATGATCTAGTACCATGTGACATGATCTAGTACCATGTGACGTTATCTAGTACCATGTGACGTTATCTAGTACAATGTGACATTATCTAGTACCATGTGACGTCTACCAAGACTAGACCTGGCGACATAGGGGTAGATGGTTCAAGACATGTGACATGGGGGTACATTGTACTAGACCACATGACATTGGGGTACATGATCCAAGACATGTGACATGGGGGTGAAAAGTCCCAGTTATGTGACAAAGGGGTACATGGTCCCCGACATGTGACATTGGGGTAAAAAGTCCCAGACATGTGACATTGGGGTAGGGATGTCATTGATACACACAGAATCGATACATTGGCATTTTCTGAATTCTGATAATCAAATCGACATCTAGTACCATGTAACGTTATCTAGTACCATGTGACACTATCTAGCACCATGTGATGTTATCTAGTACCACGTGACATTATCTAGTACCATGTGACGTTATCTAGTACAATGTGACATTATCTAGTAGTATGTGACATTATCTAGCACCATGTGATGTTATCTAGTGCCATGTGATGTTATATAGCACCCAGTGACGTTATCTAGTACCATGTGACGTTATCTAGTATCATGTGACGTTATCTAGTACCATGTGACGTTTTCTAGTACCATGTGACATTATCTTGTACCATGTGACGTTATCTAGCGCCATGTGATGTAATCTAGTACCAAGTGACGTTATCTAGTACCATGTGACGTTATCTAGTACCATGTGACGTTATCTAGTACCATGTGACATTACCTTGTACCATATGACATTATCTAGCACCATGTGATGTAATCTAGTACCATGTGACGTTATCTAGTACCATGTGACGTTATCTAGTACCATGTGACACGATCTTGTACATGTGTACATTATCTTGTACTGGGCTCCATGATACTAGAGTCAGACTAGACCTTGTGACATAGGGGTAGATGGTTCAAGACATGTGACATGGGGGTATATTGTACTAGACCACATGACATGGGGGTACATGGTCCCAGACATGTGACATGGGGGTAAAAAGTCCCAGATATGTGACATGGAGGTACATGGCCCCAGACATGTGACTTAAGGGTAAATAGTCCCAGACATGTTACATGGGGGTAGAGCTGTCATTGATACACACAGAATCGATACATTGGCATTTTCTGAATTCTGATAATCAAATCGACATCTAGTACCATGTGATGTTATCTAGTACCATGTGACACTATCTAGCACCATGTGACACTATCTAGTACCATGTGACACTATCTAGCACCATGTGACGTTATCTAGTACCATGTGACATTATCTAGTACCATAAGGTTGGACAGACAAATTGATAAAAAATGTGGGGGCCTGATGGCATACGTCAGAAATGACATAACAATTGGTCAAGACATCACCAATGCTTATAGCACAAGTGTAGAAGACTTAGAGATGCAGGTTTTCACAATCAAAAAAGGGAACAATAAGAAACTTAGTATCTTCAATGTATACAGGCCACCATCAGGCAAAGTGAATGTGGCTATAGATATTCTGACCAATAAACTAACGCACTTCTTCAGATTTTATAGGAACAATGAGGTAATAATTTTAGGCGACTTCAATATAAATTACAAATTCACTAATGAGGGGGATGGGAAGAAACTCAAGCAAACAATGGCTACACTAGGCTTTGATCAGCTAATAAAAGGAAACACTC
The DNA here is from genome assembly GCA_947462335.1 of Harmothoe impar. NCBI lineage: Eukaryota > Metazoa > Annelida > Polychaeta > Phyllodocida > Polynoidae > Harmothoe > Harmothoe impar. The sequence goes on along the minus strand of OX381706.1, from coordinate 84,011,190 downwards.
ATTACAATCCCAATGGAGAACCAACCACAATCGATCTCATATTTACAAATTCTCCAAATGTAAAAGCGAGTGGCATCCTAACCCCAGGCCTCAGTGACCATGAAATGGTATACATGACTCGTGAACATGTACATGTTCCTGTGGAAAAACTCTCCTTCACAGGAAGAAGTTATATGAATTACGATTCAGATAGTTTCACAATGGGCATAAAGAACTCTAATTGGGAGGAATTACTAAACTGCCAATGCCCCGAGCAAGCCTGGCTACTTTACATTAAACAATTATGTTTCCTCTTAGACATAACATGTCCCATAAAGAGTTTTAATTTCAAACAGAAAATGAAACCATGGTTGGACCGTGATATAATCACATTGATCAAAGACAAAAATTATGCAATTAATAAGCACAGGAGAACACTGGATATTGATGACGGACGTATATCTGACTTCCTCCAGGGTCTAGCAAGGGAAGCCTGTAGGGATGCAAAAAAGGGGTACTTCCAACAGAAATTCGATAATAATAAAAAAGAACCAAAAGAATATTGGAAGGCAATCAGTGAACTTGTAAATCCCAGGCCCAGAAATATTAGATTCAATCTAATAAATCAAGACAATAATAACCCTGTTAATGATTCTGACACCGCTGACTACATAAACACTTTCTTCGCCGAGATTGGATCCAACCTGGCCAGAAACATGGTATCACCCTGGACATTCCAAGGAGAACAACCAGACAGCACATTTTCTTTCAGACCTTGTACAGAGGCTATTCTGATACCATTAATCAAGAAAATAAAGATAGATAAATCCTCAGGAGTGGATAATATTTCAACTAAAGCTCTCAAAGATGCCATGTTAGCAGTCCCATTCCTCATGACCCACATTGTCAATTTAGTTATTGGTACAGGTACATTCCCGAAACCTTGGAAGAAAGCTCTGGTTTCACCCTTGCCTAAAGGGGGAGACACCTCAAATGTCAGTAATCTCCGCCCTATTTCAATACTACCCCTTCCCTCTAAATTAACAGAGAAAATAATGCACAAACAAATTATCACTTACCTAAATGAAGAAAACCTACTAAATGAAAACCAAGATGGATTTAGGCCCAATAGGAGTACAATTAATAGCCTTACTAAACTAACCAATAGCATCTATCAAGGATTAAATAAGGAACATTGTACAACAGCTATCTTTCTGGACTTCAAAAAGGCATTCGATACTTTAGATCACAAAATTCTCTCCAAAAAAGCAGAAAAAATAGGATTTGATCAACGTGCTGTAGCACTGGTCTCTGACTATCTATCTGATAGGAAACAAAGCACAAAAGCTAATGGTATTATTTCTCAAGATAAAACTCTCACATGTGGCGTCCCCCAAGGATCTGTACTAGGACCTCTACTATTTCTTCTATATATTAATGATATGAATATTTCCTTAGATTACTTAAAATGTCAACATTATGCAGATGATACTGTAATATATTTAGATCACTCACCAGAAGACAATACAACATCCCAAAAAATTAATTCGGACCTAGAAAAAATAGCAAAATGGTGTATCTCCAATAAGCTCTCATTGAATACCAAAAAAACAAAAGCCATGAACTTTTCTACTAAGGCACTAGACAACCTTTGGACTAAACCAATTTTAAAAATAAATAATGAGATAGTAGAATTTGCCCCTACTTACAAATACCTTGGAATGACGCTAGATAATAAATTAAACTTTAAAAAACATATAGACATTCTAGAAAGAAACCTTGACTACAAATCATATCTGTTTAGGCATGCCAGGAGGAACATGACAGAAAATGCAGCAGTGGATGTTTTGAGAACCATGATCTTACCAGTTTCAGACTATGGTGATATTTGCTACATGACAGCCAACAAAACCCATCTTGCTAAGCTACAGCAAGCAATCAACAAGGGCCTCAGAACTGCTCTATGCCACAGAGGAACCATTAACACAGAGAAGCTCTTGAAGGTGGCCAAGCTAAACTACCTGGAGGATAGAAGGGAACAACACCTATCATACAAATCCTTTGTGCAATCCCTGAACATCACACTTATAGATAGAAGGCCCATAAGGACTAGGGCCCACGATGAGAGGCTCCTTAGGGTCACACGCCCACTAAATCCCAGTTACAGAAAAAGCCTTGAATATAGGTTAGCCAATAGGTGGAATTCATTCACTACAGAAACAAGAGCTATACGAGATGAGCAACAATTCAAACAATGGAATGACAATATTTACAAGAAAAAGATTGAGGCCTTCCCAGATATACCCCACGGATGAGTTTTGGGTCACCCCCCCCCCTCTTCCCCCCCCATTCCCCCTAGGGATTCACACATGCATACCTAGCACAGCCAAACCATCATTGAATAAGAAGAACCATCTCTTATTATAAGCCTTTGCATACATAAGTCTACTATACTGGGCTGTGCTTCTAATGAAGCACAGCACAGTATATTGGACATTTATACTTATGTCCAGTACCACTTACTGGACATATGAAGAAGTAATAATGAAAGAACAACACACATTATTTTTCACTCTCCCCATTGCTATTACCTAGCATGGGTTCTATCCCCTCTTCTTCTGTCTTCTTTTGAAGACTACATTGCATAACTATGTGTACTAACCTAAATATTGGTCTAAATGATCATTATTATAGTCAAAAATTGTAACAATCTCTTTATAACAAGACCTGATAGGTAAGTTATACATAATAGGAACATACACCTAAATGTGTGTGTTTTCCTATTATACCATGTAAAAGGCTTAGTTGCCTTATTAATTTCCGCCCATCGGAAAATGCTGGTGCTTGTTGAAAACGGTCTACCAGGCCATACATCCTGCCAGGATAAATAAAAGAATTTCAAATCAAATCAAATCATGTGACGTTATCTAGTACCCTGTGACGTTATCTAGTATCATGTGACGCTATCTAGTACCATGTGACGTTATCTAGTGCCATACAACGTTATCTAGTAGCATGTGCTGTTATCTAGTACCGTGTGACATGATCTAGTACCATGTGCGTTATCTTGTACATGTGACATTATCTTGTACTGGGCTTCATGATACTAGGGGGGTACATGGTCCCAGACATGTGAAATGGGGGTACATTGTACTAGACCACGTGACATGGGGGTACATGGTCCCAGACATTTGACATGGGGGTGAAAAATCCCAGACATGTGACATGGGGGTAAGGATGTCGTTGATACACATAGAATCGATACGTTGACATTTTCTGAATTCTGATAATCAAATCAACAAAGTCTTTATATTGATAGGCTACACTATTTGTATCATGTGACTTTATCTAGTACCATATATGACGTCAAAAAAAGTTGTGTTCTGGCATGTCTCAAGTTTGGATCATGTCACATGTGACATAGGGGTAAGGATGTCATCGTTACCTCCAGAATCCATCAATATGTCCATCATTATGTCCATCATGTGGCCGTGATGTGTCAATCATATGTCCATCATTATGTCCATCATGTGGCCGTGATGTGTCCATCATATGTCCATCATTGTGTCCACCATATGTCCATCATTATGTACATCATGTGTCTGTGATATGTCTATCATATAAGTTGTGTTCTGGCATGTCTCAAGTTTGGTATTAGATCATGTCACATGTGACATAGGGGTAAGGATGTCATGTTTACCTCCAGAATCCATCAATATGTACATCATTATGTCCATCATGTGTCCGTGATGTGTCCATCATATGTCCATCAATATGTATATCATTATGTCCATCATGTGTCCGTGATTTGTCCATCATATGTCCATTATTATGTACATCATTATGTCCATCATGTGTCCATCACAAGCTGCCCATCATGTGTCCGTGATGTGTCCATCATGTGTCCGTGATGTGTCCATCATGTGTCCATCATTGTCCATCATGTGTCCGTGATGTGTCCATCATTATGGCCATAATAATCTGTCCATCATGTGTCCGTGATGTGTCCATTATGTGTCCATCATCTGTCCATCATCTGTCCATCATTGTCCATCATTATGTTCATTATGTATTTATCATAATCTGTCCATCATGTGTCCGTGATGTGTCCATCATATGTCAATCATGTGTCCGTGATGTGTCCATCACATCACGGACATGTCACAGACATGACGGACATGTCACAGACATGACGGACATGTCACAGACATCACGGACATGTCACATATGTCACAGACATCACAGACATGTTACAGATATGACGGACATGTCACAGACATCACGGACATGTCACATATGTCACAGACATCACAGACATGTCACAGACATCACGGACATGTCAGGCACATCATGGACATATCACGGACATATCACAGACATATTACGATGGACAAACCCCTTGAGAATGATGTACATGCATGCATACTAACTGTATTTAGAACCTATATCAGGTCCGATAATGTATACTTTTCAGAAATCCCAAAATGTTCTAAAACGTATTGTCTTGGCAACTGTGCTGCCAAAGTGGGGTTATGTGTATTTGGAACCTATATCAGATCAGATAATGTATACTTTTCAGAAATCCCAAAACGTTTTGTCTTGGCAACTGTGCTGCCATAGTGGGTTTATGTGTATTTGGAACCTATATCAGATCAGATAATGTATACATTTCAGAAATCCCAAAACGTTCTAAACGTTTTGTCTTGGCAACTGTGCTGCCATAGTGGGTTTATATGTATTTTGGAACCTATATCAGATCCGATAATGTATACCTTTCAGAAATCCCAAAACGTTCTAAAACGTTTTGTCTTGGCAACTGTGCTGCCATAGTGGGTTTATGTGTATTTGGAACCTATATCAGACCAGATAATGTATACTCTACAGTTATGCCAAAACGTTCTAAAACGTTTTGCTTTTACAAAGAGAACTACCAGAGTGTACCAATGTGTATTTGGAACATATTTTAGACCAGATATTGTTTAACTTCTATGTTTCATAACAGAAGTGCCAAAACGTTCTAAAGTGTTTTTGCTTTACAAGCTAGAACTATCAGAGTGTACCAATGAGTATTAGGCATGAGAATTTAAATTGAATAAAGAGGAAAATCAGTCCTTGAATACACATCATTACGTTCTGGGAGCCAAACACTTGAAAAATCCATTACACATAATACGTTCTGGGGGTCCCCTGACAGAAAGCACTGGCATTTGGAGGGCCCTTTTTAGACCCCACATCAGTACGTTCTGGGGGTCCCCTGACAGAAAGCACTGGCGTTTGGAGGGCCGTTTTTAGACCCCACATCAGTACGCTATGGCTGTCCCACTACAGAAAGCACTGGCGCTCCTAAGGATATAGTCCCCATTTCAACGATCACTTGCTGGTCAAAGACGTCACCTGGTCAAAGACATCACCTGGTCAAAGATTATCAACCTATATCGATCTCATGAGACACACCCAACACACATCCCCCCTACCCCGACCTCACTACATCCGGAATGACCCAAGGTGAGTTGACTTTGTCACCATGTCACCATGCAGTGGCGGTGGAAAGGGGAGGGGGGGGCTTTTTCAGAAACATGAACATTCTACCAAGAATACACCAGATGGGCTGCCACCTTCCACTGCCCCTGGTGACAGGTCACGGGATTCAGTCCTTAAGTTTACAACTCGTTTTGGAGGTATCTAATAACTGCTTACGTACAATGGGAGGCCAACATGTATATACCATAAATTCTAAGCCTAACTGATGTATAAGCTGCACCCAGACTTTGGGCCGATCCTATAACCCACATTGGCAATCTGACTTGCCACAGATTCTGCCTGAGAATCTACTGTATATATTGGCCTCAATTCCTTTGGAAGTGAGCATATTATTATAATGAACTTTGTCATTTACCCACAAATCAAAATACATAAAATCATTCTAAATTGCTTATAAATTGCCCCCCCTCTCAATTTCTCAGAACCAATCTTTATAAATGGAATACCAAGGAAGATGACCGCATAGATTTTCAAAAGGTGTTGTTGAGGTTACATGGCTCGTTACCTGGTTATAGGCAGCAGACAGTGCGTTGTCTGACTGCAGACGTCCAGGTGTTGTTGGGGTTACATGGCTCCTTACCTGGTGGTTGGCAGCAGACAGTGCGTTGTCTGACTGCAGACGTCCAGGTGTTGTTGGGGTTACATGGCTCCTTACCTGGTGGTTGGCAGCAGACAGTGCGTTGTCTGACTGCAGACGTCCAGGTGTTGTCGAGGGTTACATAGCTCCTTACCTGGTGGTTGGCAGCAGACAGTGCGTTGTCTGACTGCAGACGTCCAGGTGTTGTTGAGGGATACATAGCTCCTTACCTGGTGGTTGGCAGCAGACAGTGCGTTGTCTGACTGCAGACGTCCAGGTGTTGTTGAGGGTTACATGGCTCCTTACCTGGTGGTTGGCAGCAGACAGTGCGTTGTCTGACTGCAGACGTCCAGGTATTGTTGCGGGTTACATTGTTGTAGACATCTCAGGATGAACATGTGGAAGTCACTAAGGTAGTTTGCAATTTTACTGAATGGGGAAACAGAGATAGCAGTAAGTTAGCATAATATTTGCATACATTGTTATGGGAAGAGTTGGGACTCTAAAATAACTACTAGATGCAAATAACATCAGAGTATCCTCAACCCTGAAATGTTGCAAGAGAACTAGATCTGATATTAATGTAATGAGCCAGACTAGAATGATAATCAGGATTTTAGGGCAAGTGTATGTGTACCTGGTGATGATTTTTAGTGTTCCTTTGTATCTATTTCATGACATTATTCTTTACATTCATCTAAAAACACTTTTAAATTGAAAAAAAAAGCGATATATAATATTTGTAACAATTATTATGAATTGATAGGCCTTGAATACTAAGCAGGGTGTTAGATGTGCCTTTATCAATGGGGCTGCCATATCCACCATGAATCAATTCTCATGAAAAGGATCTTTTGAGGGTTTTTCCTACTATTGCACAATATTTTGTAGAGCTTAGATTGAAACATCCATAATGGATGATCTGGCTTTCAGACACTCAGCATTCACAGTGCACATGGCATAGAAGAGGCCTTTTATACTATCTGGCAGAGATAAAGGGTCATGTACACACTTTGACAGGACTATGGGGTAGTTAAAGGCTGCTGTTTTGTATTTCTAGCTGTATGCTGTACATAACTTACCTAGTAGTTAAATCCCAATATCCATTCATGAACCAGCCAGCTGCTCTCAGACACTCAGCCTTGTCAGTGAACACGGTATGGATAAGGTCCTTTACACCACCCAGTGTTGCTGCCTGCTCCGCCGTCAGTCCATCAGACAGGATGTTACGTGGGAAGCAGCCCTGAATGACAGCTGGAAGCTGCAGCAGTTCCTGTGTGAGCTCAGTCTGCTCACACCATACACGCTCAGTCTGCAATATCAGGCAGCACCTGATGATGAATACCATGTAAGGGAGCAGCTCAGGCTCGTACTGGGCAATAAACCCACAGGTGAGTTGGAGGAGGTTACGCATGGTGGGCTTGAAGCACAGATACATCAACAGGCTGTACTTGTATGTGACATCATCCTTCAGGCAGTTAATAAGTCCCCTCATCGAGAAATATTCGAATAACATCTGGTGTGGGAAACTAAAGTCACTGCGATCGTTGAAGTCCTCATCCATGTAGACATGTCTCTGTAAAAGACTCAGATATGGAGACCCACTACCGACATCTTCCTCTGGTAGGACGCTCTGGTCTGTGAGTAGAATTCTCAAACAGGCCATGTAGAAGTTATCAGGCTGAAATGCTGATGTTTGACGGATTTCTCTGTCTCGTTTAATGAGAAGTTCATCAAGACTCCTGAACAGCTTTACTGTTGTTAAGCTCTTCAAATCATCTAAGGCCAGGAAGCCACATGCTGACAGTTCAGACAGGATATGTACCCTGAGCGGGTTACTGAGAACCCACTCCAGGTCCTGTTGGTGTGTCCTCACATACTGGAGCACAGGGTGGGCGCTGAAGTTGTACATGTTTAGGAAGTATTGCTCCATGTACTTGACACCCTGCTCCAATGAGAAACCCTCAAGGTTTAACTCAAGATCAAAGTACCTGTGATCTATCCTCAACAGTCCATTACGAGCTGTGACTAGAACCTTTGGCTTTCCAACCATTGTCTGGGATGTTTCTGTGTATGATGAAATACTGTCTATTGACTCTTGGCTACGGACTTCATCCAGGGCATCATACGCTACGAGCACACCTTCTCCATCTTCTTCAATTTCCCTCATCATCCGGTCCTTCTGGTTAGGATGACATCTCAAACTGTCTCTTATTGCATTGTGTGCACTGCCTCTGATAGATGCCCCAGGGATGTAGACCACCATCTTCCACATGTGACCAGGACATGGAACATCCAGTCCCTCCTGTTCACATGATAGTACATCCTTGCTCCAATCATATGTGTATTCCTCCAGGAACGACGATTTCCCAACACCTGCTGGACCCTCCATACTTAAACAACAAGGAAAACGTTCTCCAAACAGACGCAGGAACAGCTCTTTCTTCCCAACAGGCACCCTCTCTCTGAAATAGCACAAGTATATCAGATACCTGAACTAAAGGAACTCAAAAGGGGACATAGACAGAGGTCCACAAGGATCTAACCAAACTGACAGTTTCCTTATGAGTTAGGCCCTGGATCATACTTTCACAAGGCAAAATAGGCCGATTGAATCTGTGTATTTAAGTTTTCATGAAAGGATGCTATTTTACAAAGTCATTAGATGATGAATGACCATTGTATTACTTAAAGCTGCATCCCCCCCAGAGTGTAGCGGTAATATCAGGGGAAGGGTGAGTAGTGAGGACAAAGCTTTGAGCATTGTAACTTTGTTTCCTCACAGATTACATTTGATCACCCTGCATTGATAAGTTTGGTTAAAAGAAATGTGATGATGTTTTAAAAGTTAAAAAAGTGAAGGAATTCTATTTAATGCCAGGGAGGATAACTAAAATAAGATGACTAATAAACAGCCATAGAATTAATTAGTTAAACAAACCCTTGGTTCCTCTTGCATGTAGGATTGGTGCACACAAAGATTTGTGTGAGGTCAATGACACATTTTTTCTTCAAACCAAAGAGAGTGGGCCTCATCAACGTTTTGGCATATGACCCACAGTGCTCAAGAAGACCTGTTTTTTAGAAAACAATACAATATTTAAGGTCAAATTCTTGTCTTGAGTAAGCGAAACCAAGCAAGAAGCATAATGTCCGGTAACGTACTGAAAATGATGGCAATAAACTTGTTGTGAGTCATAACAAAAAATAAACAAAATAAAAAATTGACATGACATTTATATAGTTGGGTGAGAAATTCCAAAAATGCCCATGTTCCTGCATTTCTGTGAAAACAAGGGAATTCTGATAATTCATCAAGTATAAACATTTATATACCTAGCATAATGGAAAATCTGAATTCAATTATGTTCTGTATAGTGTTATTTCATGAAACCTATATTCTGTAATACCTGTAAGTAAGTCCTCTGATACCTGAAGGCACTCATCACTCTCAACACTTTTGTAGAAGTGGCGCTTTCTTGTCTTAGTAGCACTGTGGGTGGCTGATGCTGCTGGTTGGAGTGGGGTGGGTGCAACATCATCTTCATATTGGGCAGGATCAAGACCAAGCAGGGGGATAATATCTGACTGGTCGGTCATGGCCAGAGCACGTACCAAGCCATGGAGCTTCCATGAAGGGGAACGCTCTAGCTGGTCTATGAGTCTGTCAACGGCTTCATGGGGTGTGGTGTTAACCTGTAAGCATGAAGTACTGGTAGATGACATAACAGTCAGATTGTACAGTGATGATGGATGGGAAAATCCTAAATTTATACCACACCTGAGTGGAAAGACAAAAGAAACTGCCTGCTTGTATAATACGTACAAAATGTGAGAAAAACACTCATGACTGGTGTGGCATAAGTCAGTTAAACCACTGCCAGACCCCTGTACGGAGGATAATGCGACAATCACGGCTGAACACACTCGTCTGCCGGCTCATGATCAGCCTAGACTGTTGCATTATCCTCCGTACAGGGGTCTGGCAATGGTTTAACTACTACATAAAATTGTCATGTGTGCTAATCACTTTTGTCATCACACAAGGATATTTAGTAGTGGCTCACTCTCATCAAATCAATGCAAGTGAAAAATGGCCGTACATGATCGGTGGCCGTACATGATCGGTGGCCGTACATGATCGGTGACGTACATGATCGGTGACGTACATGATCGGTGATGTACATGATCGGTGACGTACATGATCGGTGATCTATTGGCTGCCCTACCCTTTCTGACCATGAAAAATCATTAATAAATCTTACCAAGGTGTACATATGGTGTGTGTTTTGAGATGTAATATGTTAAAAATGTGTAGATGCGACTACTAAGATGATTTTACATGACATTTCAATACCGATCATGTACGTCATGTGACATATATGATCGGTGACGTACATGATCGGTGATCTATTGGCTGCCCTACCCTTTCTGACCATGATAAATCATAAATAAATCTTACTAAGGTGTACATATGATGTGTGTCTTGGCATGTACGATTTTAGACATGTGTAGAAGCGATCATTGAAGGGAATTTCACATGACATTTCAATGGCGATCATGTACGTCACATGACGTACATGATCGGCCATTATCTATTGACTGCCTTAATTACCCTTTCCAACCATATTTAAAACATAAATCAATCATAATAAGGTGTACATATGATGGAGGTCTTAACATGTATTATCAAAGACATATGCAGCAGTGGGTAATAAGAACATTTTACATGACATTCTAAGCCGGTCATGTACGTCTTGTGACGTACATGATCAGCTGTACATTGAGGCACTCCCTGTTACATATTATATAATATTTTGGGAGTTTTTCTTTCTTAATAATCTCCCCAAAAATACATTACAGCCAGTAGGTATGGTTAGATAAGTTAAATAGCGGAATACATGGGGTAAATGGTGGATTTTATAGTTTTCCGATCATGTACGGCCACCGATCATGTACGGCCGCCGATCATGTACGGCCACTTTTTCAGTTGCACTGATTTGGTGAGAGTGAGCCTACTACCATAAAACCCCGCCTATAAGCTGAATTTTATTTGTTGTTTTTATTTCTATAATAGCCAAATTTTCCTCACATTTGGCTTATAGGTGGGGTTTAGACAAAATGCATGTTAAAAATGAGCTGGGGAAAGAAGGAAATATTGATGATCATAATTATACATTTCATATACTTTTTCTTATACAGTAGATGTAATTTTACATCGTATAAGTGTGTATAATTCAAGGTGCCTTCTGCCTAATGACGTCTTTAAGAAAATTGTTTCAAATTGGATTGGGGAGGGCGCTCAGATGGGGGCCAAAGGCTCCCAAGATTCCAAAAGTAGGGGGTTGGCTCTAAATTGTTAAAATAATTTTCTATAAGCCGAATTATTGTCCTTAAACTCACTTTCGGCGTAAAAGCGGGGGCGGCTCATAGGCGGGGTTTTATGGTATTAGAATGATATGAAACAACACCAATTCATGTGCACATTGATATGCTAATTTGAATCAGATTTTCGGATATTTGTACTAACCATGATTCTATCCAGTGTCCTTTTATTCACCACCTGCAGCTGCTTCAGATGTGGAACCATGACTTGGAGATTGACACATTCTGTCAGCTCACAGCGCTTGTTGTTTAGAAGATGTTTGTATTTGGCTGAGTAACAAACCACTTCTTGCTCATCACCGTTTGTGCTGTCCCATAGTTTAGCTGATGATGTTGTGGCTGGTAAGGGAGATGGGGACAGAAGGGGACTGACAGATGAGGTCGGTGTCAGTGTGACAGTGTGAGGGGTGGGGAGGGGACTGACAGATGAGGTCGGTGTCAGTGTGACAGTGTGAGGGGTGGGGAGGGGACTGACAGATGAGGTCGATGTCTGTGTGACAGTGTGAGGGGTGGGGAGGGGACTGACAGATGAGGTTGATGTCTGTGTGACAGTGTGAGGGGTGGGGAGGGGACTGACAGATGAGGTCGGTGTCAGTGTGACAGTGTGAGGGGTGGGGAGGGGACTGACAGATGAGGTTGGTGTCAGTGTGACAGTGTGAGGGGTGGGGAGGGGACTGACAGATGAGGTCGGTGTCAGTGTGACAGTGTGAGGGGTGGGGAGGGGACTGACAGATGAGGGAGGTGTCAGTGTGACAGTGTGAGGGGTGGGGAGGAAACTGACAGATGAGGTCGGTGTCAGTGTGACAGTGTGAGGGGTGGGGAGGGGACTGACAGATATGGGAGAGGTGGATGTCGCTCTGACTGCCGACCCATCCTGTGGTAGCGGTGCCTTCTGTATAGAAGAGGGAATGGCCACTTTCCTGGCAGCAGCTTGATCTTCCAGTCGTCTCTCTGATACGTCTTCAGGTCTGGTGCTGGATGTCTGTCCCTCCAGCAGCTTCAACCGTTTATGTAGGGCTGCCATACGTTTCTCCCGCTCTTTCCTCTCTGCTTCTAACTTCTCCCGCTCTTTCCTCTCTGCTTCTAACTTCTCCCGCTCTTTCCTCTCTGCTTCTAACTTCTCCCGCTCTTTCCTCTCTGCTTCTAACTTCTCCCGCTCTTTCCTCTCTGCTTCTAACTTTTCTGGCTCTAGTCTGTCTGCTTCTAATTTCTCTTTCTTTATTCTCTCTGCTTCTAACTTCTCCTGCTCTAGTTGTTCCAGATATTGGATTCTGTCAATCAGAGCTTGTTCCTCCTCATCAGGGACGAAATCTCCAAGTGACCCATCGCTGGTCGCCATGGTTACCTCAAGAGAACCTAATCACAAAACACTGTCATAGGCGACTCTAGTGTTGACCGTGGAGGCTTCAGTTCAAACCCTCCTCACTAGGTAGTTTTTAGGAATAATTTTGCATCATAGACTAACTTGATTTGTGTGTCACCCCTCCACCTTAAAAGGTTGTATCATTCCACGCTAAGTTCAGTCTTATATCTATGCAGTTTACAAATTAATATGTTCAACACAAAGTCAACTTTCATCAGGCTCTTTAGGACTGAATATTATGTATATGCAAATGCAAATTAGATAGAGCTGTGCTATAAGACCTGTCTAAATATGTCAGTCTCTAATGGCACAACTTAAGAAGGTCCAAAGACACTTAATTTTCCTTTACTCGGTGATTTGTAGGATCTCTATAAATGTCACGGCCGCTGTGTGTTGTGTCAAGGTGAATGAAACAGATGATAATGGTGAAGTCTCAGGTCAGATAGCTCAGTAAGGAAGACCTTATCATGCAAGAACTATCTTTATCTGCCTATAGCGACCTATATAGGAGACAGCAGATTGAGTGGAAGAGACACACGGTAGGCCTTCACGTGGGTGCAATGAGTATGGGGGCGATGTCCTAGAAAGATATACTAGGTATAATATAAGGGAGGATGTAACTTTGTGAACAATGACCTTCACTGCCCTTGGTGTGGCTGTAGTATGAGCAGCGACAATGAATACCCACTAAGTCCTACTGTGGTCCCTGAGTGTGGCCGCCATTTTATCTCAGATATATCCAAGGCGCAGTAGGCTACCAGAGGGCACAGATAAGGTCCCGGGAGGAAAGTCCACTAACGACAGCCTTCTGTGGTTACATTAAACTGGTATCGTCCTGGTTCTGCTCGTGTCCAATTCAGCTGCTGGCCTACAGTAGTAGGGACATGTGTTATTGTTGTAAACTTGTGACACCTTCCTGGGACTGGTAATTGCAGTAACAGTCCTGATTGTGATACAATCCGGGTTAACATAGTATGTGATCCTATATGCTTTACAAGTCTTCACTCTACCTGATTACACCTCTAAGGTATAAACTATGAGGACAGACCTGCGTCATATCTATGTATGCTATGTCAAGGAGCATTGACCGCCTGATAAGCATGCCTTAGGAACAAGTCATTCATTACCAGCTGTGTGGGGAATAAGGGGAGGAGACATAATTTAAGTTTCCTGAATACAATCCTACAGTCCTAAGTATGTCCGCCATTTTATCTTAGATATATCCAAGACACAGGGGGCCTACACTGAAAATCCATAGATTGAAAGGGTTGTACAGACTATCCTAGGTTGGTCATATGAGTGTTAGTCATAATGGCAAAGTTATATTCAAAAATGACCAAGGGGTCAGTCAGTAGTGGCTAACCTAGGTTCATCATTGGTGTGTTGTATTTGTATACCACTAGTTGGGGCCACCTGTCATGACCACTCAGTGGCTCCCCTTGAAAATAAAAAGAATAAGGTGGGTTGGTCAGTACTGACCAACCTGACAATAATAACTGACCTAGGTTGGTCGTATAGGGAGCCAAAAAATGACTAACTAGGCTAGGCACTAGTGACTAAGAGGTTTGGCGTATAGGGAGCCTAGGAATATCAGTGTACCAGGGGTCACAGTTAGAGCTTGACCATCATGGTTGAAGTGAGGCCAAAAGCACTTTTTGATATAGTTCAGTTTTGATTCACAAGAGGGCTCTTATGGGCTTGGAGCTCAGCTCTTACAGTCACAAGATAGCGTGAATATGTTGTAGCTGGACAATGCTCATGGTCCCCTCTCCTAACACAGCTGCCCTTTGGTGGAACTGCTATTTTAGTCTATGAATGGAAAATGCTGCACTTATTCCCTGACGGCCCAGCTTTAAGGTACCAGGAGCAAAGTCCATGCACTGAGGTGCATCTTCTGTGGTTACTTTACACCGATATGGTCCTGGTATTGTTCATGTAAAATATATCTACAGCATACACAGTGCACTAATGTAAACTTGTGAAGCCTTCCTGGGACTGGTAATTAATAAATAGACAAATGCTAACGCCCATTGATACTGCCTCTGTTGTATTTCACGAGTGGGAGCTGGGGCTGTATCCCACGAAGCCGCAGGCTGAGTGGGATGCGCCCCGGGGATGCGCCCCAGCTCCCAAGAGTGAAATACATCAGAGAGGTATCAATGTAGTTGGCATTTGCATTTATTTTTTCATTTGAACCAATTTATTGAAGAAATGACAAATTTTCTTAACCCATTGAATACGGGCAGGTTGTATTCAATGGGGCCGTTGAATACGGCCTTCCAATGCTTAAGGTTGATCGCTACTCATGGAATATGGACTCCTGCGCACCTTTTTGCGCATATAGATTTAACCTGTCGGAATGAGCCAATATTATAGGACCGGATACATATACACAACCACTAAGCCCTATTCAAATATTGGACAATTCCGACAAAAATTGAGCATTTTATTGCACTTTGAATATTTGATATATTTGGAGCCAGTGATATTTGCTATTTTTAACATGAATTAGAATATTGGTATTATTTACGAATAAATCATCATTGAGATTAATATAGATAACATCCCTGTACTTAAAACAAACAAGGGTATAAGATATATACA
The DNA here is from genome assembly GCA_947462335.1 of Harmothoe impar. Taxonomy (NCBI): domain Eukaryota; kingdom Metazoa; phylum Annelida; class Polychaeta; order Phyllodocida; family Polynoidae; genus Harmothoe; species Harmothoe impar. Next base: position 83,995,741 of record OX381706.1, on the reverse strand, counting down.
TTTTTTACCCTGATCCTTGGCTTGTTACCTATTATTTTGGCCTTTAAATATGAGATTAAGACCGTTTTTTTCCTACTTTTTTACTTCAAAGGCCCAAAACCCTAAAATTATGCTCGGGACCCCCTATCAAAATTACTTTCTTATGTTAGCAAATAATCTAAACTATTTTTTGAGAAAAATTAAAAAAAAGTCTATGGATTTTTTCCCCGTTATTTTTAACAATTTTGTTGACAAATTTAGCATCAAATTTAATTAATCGTCCTAAAACTACCACTTTTTTCACAAAAGGTTTGTTTTTGGACCATAATTTTATTTTTCCTATTTAAGGACACAATATAAGATCATTCATTCAAAATATCACATTGATGTGGGCAGTGGTTCAATGAGAAAAAAAATCGTGAAAATTTCATAATTTTAGGTATTTTTTGCCAAAAATAGAAAATACTTTTTTTTTTCAAAAATCTGTAATAAAAAAAGTAGCTCGGGACCCCCACTATTTTTTTACATTTTCCATTTCTTAATGATCTAAACTACCCTGAGGCAAAAAATTAGGAAATTCTATGGATGAAAAGTTAAGAGTAGCGATCAACCTTAAGCATAGGAGATCTTGTATTTCCAAAAAATAGAGTAACATCCCCGATTGTGGTATAATCTGGGTTAAATATACTTGATCCAACACCTTCACTCCACGCCGACCGCAGTACAAAAACAGGCCAATGTCTTGAACATCATATCTATGTATACTATGTCAAGGAGCATTGCTTGGGAGATAAGGAGCCATACATCTATTATACGTGCACAATGTCTCTAATAATAGACGCTCATCATTCCTTTCCAGCACGCCACCATTAAAACTGCTATAATGCCTCAGATACGCTTTGTGGGGTTTTTCTACATTTGTTTCCCAGATGGTTATAAACTACTTTTCCTCTTATTATATGTTATTTATTCTTGCAATGAAGCTAAATAACGGTCAAGTCATTTATTGCCAAGGGGGGGGTGAGGGGGGTTGGTGGCCTTGATGGATATATGGAGGTGTCATAATGAAAAACTGGCCCCTGGTGGGGAGGGGGGCCAAAATATGTAAAGCATCCAAGCTGGGGAGTCAAAACTAAATATATTTAGATACTAGATAATAGAGTCTAATGCTCTAATTAGGTCACGTGGCACATGGTGTTGTTTACAAACAAAAGAGTCACGTGGTCGCTAATTAGGTCAAGTTACCATGGTTACCAGAATGCCAGCCTCTGATTGGTTGAGAGTCGCTAAGAAGGTCAGTAGGTCACCTAGAATGCTGGCCTTTGATTGGCTGAGAGCCTAACTAGGTCACGTTACCATGGTAACGGTCACTTCCGGTCAAATGGAGGCCTCTGATTGGCTGAGAGTCCTAACTAGGTCACGTTACCATGGCACCGGTCACTTCCGCTCAAATGGAGGCCTCTGATTGGCTGCAAGTCCAATGAGTATAAACAGTACTTAAGCATAGTCCCATTCCGATACAAACAATACTACTAATATTGGACACATTAGACAAGTCTATATGCAAATTACAGCACCCGGAATATAGTTACAATGCCTGCTATAGTAGATGCTTGAGCAAAACAGGCTGCCTATAGTAGGTCTATGAGCTGTGGATGAGGCTAACAAAGGTATATAGTATGTCTATGAGCCGTTGGTAAGGCCACTCAAAAGTAATATTTCAAACACCTTAGTTATAAAGGTCCTTGGTCTGGAGACCCTAGTTCATCAGGCCCTAGTTCCATCGCTCCATTCTATAGGCCCTGTGTGTTAGCCTCATAGGGGATGAAAGTTCAAAACAGTTAAATATGTGGGAGACTTGATTTAGATCTGTTAGATAGCAAGGATCATGTAGCAACTTCATGTGGTCATACATACTTTAGAAGCAGCAATTAGTCGTTCGTTTTTATCTAGAAATATTGAATTTCCTAAATATTCACAATTTATGCAATATATGAAAAGTAGTACTTTGTCTTCAAGATCTACAAAATATTCCCTGAAATTTGCCATTTATTTATGAATATGTAACTTGTCATCAATGAAATATGAGTATATGACTATTCATTGTTTTCTCCCCCCTATTTCAGAGGGTTACGAGTGTAAAGCAATAGCAGGAGCACTGCGTCTGTTAGCCCGAGTTTACGTGCCTTCATGGAGTGGAACAAGATGTATGCTGCCCTACAACAACCAGGCTCACCCTGCCCCCTGGAGGCAGTGAATGAACTAACCCATACCCTGGTTACCCGCGGGTATGTACCTTACGAGGTCAGGACAGGTTTCCAGATGGACCCCAAAAAGAGCACGATACGATGGCGGATAGGGGATATCTACTGGAGGCACAAGGAGGCCAAGGTCCTGCAGGACCCCTACTGAGGGCCTCAAAATGCTCCAGCAGCTTATTATTGACCTAGAACGGGAATACAAAATGGAGAATCATATTGTAGCATTTTCTGTACTATCTTTCATGGGCCCTGCTTCCAAGGCCTTTCAGCTCAGGGTGAACTCAAAGCGTCCTCAAAAGCTCAGTGCAGCAAGGTTTGGATTATCAATATGAGTTATAGTCCAATGAGTAAGATGGTTATTGTGTTGGAATGCATTTGTCAAAAGGCCTTGAAACTTGTGAGGAAACCACGGTGATGTACAGGAGTCACAGTGACAATATAAAGTGCTCTAAATCTCCTACTATCTACTGACGGGATGATAAGTTGATAAGAAGATGTTTATCGAGCCAAATCCAGCCGAAAGAAATTCTGGAATAAGCCATGATAATATGAACCGATAAAATCTTCAGAACTTGAGAAGAAGGGTTCACGTACTCAGACCATGTTCCTCTCTCTTAGCAGTGATGACTGTCCATGTCACATCTACGCCTCATTGGGTACACATGTGCTGACATAGTGTGCATGATTGATGCTGAAACTGAATTAAAGGGCTCTGTCAGACGGAAGTGAAACAAGGCAGAGCCAGTCAGCAGGAAAATAGTGCAGAAGTCAGTCAAATGGAAGAGTAGGGTTTCATGTGTGGAATGCTTTATCGAAGTTTAGAGTTTGAGTGACAAGAGACAGGCACCAAACTTGACCTTGACCTTCAGAAGCTCTATGGCATGGAGGAGGTGGCAGGATGTACTGACTTTATAGACGTTAAAGGGTACTGTGAAGGTCACAGAGCTAAGGTCAAATGTCAGACACCAGTTTTAACTCTACCTGAGAGCTGGTGTGCTCCAGCATGTACCAATGACTGATCACTGACAGCTATGTACTCTGGGAAACCACTGGAACTACTTTCTGTATTATCCAATCATTGGGCATGGAAGAATTCAGTTGACTGCCTTTTTGGGGAAATGTGGCTGCTGAAAAAAAGGGCCGACTTCTAAAGACAGTAGGTCTCAGAGATTATTTTACATAGGTATAGATTGAGACCACTATCGGACACTCAGGGGTTGGTAATTGAACTGATGTTCTCAGCCATCTGTATTGGTTGCCATAGTTACAAGGTGTAAGGTCCAGATGTTGAGACTGTACATCATATGAACAATATGAAATGATTCACTAGATTTATTTCAGTTATATAAATGTATATTAGCAAAATGTTTGAATGGAATCTCGCTCTTGGTATTCCAAAGTAATGAATATATGTGTGCAGGGGACAAGGCAAACAATGTACATAAAGAGTATTTGTCTGAATGTGTGGGTGTGCAGAATATCATGAATAAATTCCATGGTTTTGTTTGTCTTAAAGATAAATGTTTACAATCCATAACATATTATGCATAGCTTATTGACTCAGGGGTAGGGTAATCCATGAATATTGCTATCAATTCATGTGAAAACCAGGTGGGCCTGTAACTCTACATCAGTATGTATTCTCAGAAAACACAAAATAAAATTCAAACCTTTAATAGTATGATACAATCAAACCAACCCTCCTTGCATCATGGTAAATCCATCATCTATTTATAAATGTCTTTGTTTCTTACCTTGGCATTATGTCATCAAAGAAAATAATAACATTAGGCATTAGATTTAGTTTAATTTTGTACATTTTGATTTGCAATTTTAAATGAAGTATGATTTATGAGGGTACTAATAATACAATGTGTATATAATGTAGACAATACCGGAGGTGGAGTGACATCTTTATTTAGTTGTGGATGTGTGATGTAGCATTGCTTGATTTCATGAATGTAATATATCATGTGCATATCAGACTCCTTTAAATATAAGACTGAACTATAGGGTGCTAAACACTGCATGGCTTTCTGCTTTTAATCAAATCCAAGATGGTTAAAGAAACACTAAAATTAAGTGATCTTAACTTAGGCAAATGCCATACTAATGTCAACGAAAGGTCTGATGGTATTTAAGAAGCTTTAAGTGGAATTTACTGGAGTATCTATCTATTTGTCTGAACATTTTAAAGCCTCTAGGTAGAGACAGAACTATGGCTAAACTGGAGTAAGATGCTTGAATCTTTAATCTGCTTAAATGCAAACATTCATGAGGTGACAGTTGTCCATGTCCTTACAAATAAACTTGTCCTATAGATCTGTGTTTGAATTCCTCTATACAACCTCCCAGAATAGAAACACAAATATGATCTTTACCCAATAACTTGAAACAGTGTCTGTTTTCAAACAGATAAGCTTTTAGACTATGGGAGATAGGGTAACGGCACCCTGACTCGGACAGACACCTTGAGTTGGACACCATTGTGTTTCAATTTGGAAATGAACATAAGCATTACACTCATTATGGAAATATGGAAACTGAGGTGCTCTTCCAACTAACAAATTCAATATTCCTAATTTTAGCCAGCTCATGAGTAGTTCTCTGATTGCTTGAACCTGGGGTGTTTTTGTTGTATTCTCAAGGTAAAATTCCAGACTAAATGGAAAATTTGGTTTTCTTATTCAATGTATTCTGGCTTTTCCTCTATAGTAACAGTATCCCTATGAATAATAATGGCAAGATATGAACTTTATGTGAAAGTTCAAGTTCATACATACAAATAAATTACCCATAATACTAAGTGAGAGGGGAATTCATAACAGGATTAAATTGCACCTAAAGTCGGACACTAATTACTCCCTGACTCGGACACTCATTACAAGCAGTTAGAGGATTCTCCCCATTTTATAATTGCAGAAAGAAGGAAGAAATATCAATCCCAGATGTTGTAGAAGTTAGACTTTACTTTTTGGCCAATGATAATCATTAGATTCAATGTGTTAGATCTATCACTCAGGTATAGGCCTACATGTCCCATAACTACATGCTTACAGGACTCTTCAGATGTATACTAGGGTCCCTAATCATATTTCTGGAAAGGAATATATTTCACAAGTCCAATTTGAAGGGTCTCAATACATGTCCGACTCTAAGTGCAGTTTTTGATATCAACATATTAGATTAGAATTAAAGAACACCTATAAAATTAAATCTATTTTAATACTTCAGTTGATTAAGCTTTTGAATATGATTTGTCCAACAGAACCACCCATATAAAATTTCACATCATTTAACCCTTTAGGGCCGAGCATCGACTATAGTTGATGCCATGGCTGGCCCAGCATCGACTATAGTCGATGCCATGGCTGGCTGAACATTGACTATAGTCATCATAACTCTATGGGAATCAGCAAAGGCTCGGCCCTGGGAGGGCTCCTATGAAAATGTCCCGGCCCCTTCACCAGCAATTCTTTTTTGGTCAGCCTTAAAGGGTTAAAGGGGTTAATCTGAACAGCCGAAGGTGTTCACCTCTCCCTTGTACAGGAGCGTCCGAAAGGGGTGCCTTTATCCTATACTTTTTGAGACTATTGTTAGGATCAGCCAGATAGTGTGGGCAGGTGTGATGTGTGAACCCTACTACACACCACTGCCCCCTGGTGTCTAATCCATCAACCCCAATACCCTACTCCAGCCATTAGTAATGACTCTACTCACAAGAGGGCACTGCGCTTCACGATGTATACAGTAACAGTGCAGTTTAATTATGAGGGGCCTTTGATGGGCTCTGAGGGGGGGGGCGGCATATAACATGTCGATTTTAAGAAATTCCCATGTTGCCATATTGATTTCAAGAAATGGTCAATGTACCATGTCACTAACTGATTTTTCCTCCTGTTCCTTGTCGAGAAGCCTCAAAATTGTCCATGTCACTGTGTCGAATTAGGGCCATTTCCTAGGGTGGAGACGCATACTAGATTCTCTGAGAATGTATCAAGCTACTTGTCAGGACTGCATCACGACACCAGTACATTAAAGTACTATGCTGACAGACTGTTAAATAAGCTAGTGACAGGGGGCATGCCCATGTCTTAATATAATCATGGGACATGTGATAAAGACACTCCAGAAGAGTCGGCATGAGGTATAAATTCTTTGATTTGATATGGGACATCAGGACCCAGCACTCGGTGATACCCCCCATACAGTTCATAGAAAATACGGCATCTCAAGCCAAAATGTATCAGAATATCAGAAAAGGAGCTGTGAGCCTGCCATCGCCCTTCTGGGGTATTACATTGCTACAACAAAGGGCCAATAAATGTCTTAATTTCCATCTTCCTCCTATTGGCACCCCCCATTATGGCCCTAGACCCTTAAATCCGACACAGCGACATTGGCCATTTCCGGCTTAGTGACATGGGACATGAGGAAAACATAGATAGAGACATGGGACATGGGTCATTTCTTAAAATCGATATGGCGACATGGGCATTTCTTGAAATGGACATGGGACATGGGGATCCTCTATAATAGAACAGATGGGAAATGTTCTAAGTAAAGTGAAGTCCACTTATATGCCCATGTAGGATATAAGTCCCAACCCATGTGCTTATTTTAGTTCCATTTTCTTTAAAATGCCCCCATTTTACCCAAACTCAACTTATATTATCTAGTCCCTGGAGGGTGTTTTTTCCCATTGGTCCAATACGGGACCAATATGGACACAAAATACGGACCGTATACGGGACCCGTATTGGGAGGCCCAAAAACAGTGTTTTTCCCCCCTCCGTATCACGACCGTATGTGCATACGGGATTGGCATAAATTCTGCTGCATATGGGTTACCAATGCGGGACTCACCTGTCCTAATTATAGAAATGTACAAAAACCAGTCTACATTCCAGGAAACCCCTAGGGAATTCCCTCTGTGACGTCATAATATAGAGACACATACGGGGTAGGCTGGAAAGGGTCCCATTCTGTTTTGGATGCTAGGGAATGGAGAGGGGAGGTCGGGGAATGGAGAAGGGAGGTTGGGGAATGGAGAAGGGAGGTCGGGGAATGGAGAAGGGAGGTCGGGGAATGGAGAAGGGAGGTCGGGGAAGAGATATGAAAGGTCGGGAAAGGCACTGGATTTGCAGTGTTTTCTTCACCTTTGGCCCCAGCCAGCTCTGTACTCTGATAGCTATTGTCTACCACTGTTTATACACAAGGAGTCTATAGGCAGATTTTCAGCTCTGTAGGGCCATTATTTACCAAGTTATGGAAGAAAAGACTCTTTTTCATGTAATTTCTCCCAAAATCCATATAATTTTTTTTTTTTTTTTTTTAATCATGAAGGTAGAAGTTGGACTTAACTTATTTACTCGTTAAAATAATTCTAGGGCCATTTTATTACATATATATAGCACTTTAAAAAGGGGGAGTTTACAGACATGGTAGGCAACACAAGAGAGGTTTCTCCCATGTGTGGATCCATGTTTTACTGACCAAACAGGCCATCGTACCATTACACCCATATGTGCAGCATTAGTATAGCCACTGACTGCAAGTTCCGGGCTGTGTTGGTGCTGCCACCTAGAGGCTAAGTCAAGCTGGCCTCAACTCCTCTCATATATGTATGAGGGAATAGAGATCGCAAGCCAAATGGGGGAGGTCATGTGGACCTAAACCATTATTCTGTAAGCTAGTACAGTCACCCACCTCCCTTCTCCCTTTTTAAAGTGCACATATATATGTAAAAAAAAATGGCTCTAGGATTGTTTTAATGAATAGATAAGTAAAGTCCAACTTCTACCTTTATAATAAAAGAAATAAAAAAAATAAAAATTGAGTTTAAAAGAAGTTATACAAAAAAATCTCTTTTCTTCTGTAACTCGGTAAATAATGGCCCTATGGAGCTGAAACTCTGCGTATAGACTCCTTGTGTATAAACGCTGGTAGACAATAGCCATCACAGTACAGAGCTGGCTTGGCGCCAGTGCTGCTACAGGCTAAGTGATGCCAAGGTCAAGGTCGCTACATTCAATGTGGATCTGGGGTACTTTGTTACCTATGCGGGAGTTAAAATGTCTGTATGCTGCATACGGGGCACATTTTTTGAATTTATGCTGCTCAGGAATTGAGGAGACTTATAAGGACAGGATGCGGAAAATAATTCCCGCATCCGATGAGGAAAAACACCTTTTTCCCATATGCGCATACGGGATCCTGTATAGGATAAGGGATTCTGCTTTTTGAAAAAAAAATTCTGCATCCGATGAGGAAAAACACTTTTTGCCCGTATGGGTTGCCGACCCCCGTATGACACATACGGACACAAAAACCAATGGGGAAAACACCCTCCTGGATATTATGCAATACATATTGTATAAAATTATAAATGGATTTCATTGACATTTTAAGATGATCAACACACCTAAAACAACTAGAAAAAGCTAATACACTTTTATTCAAAAATCACAGTGTTTTTCGACAACAAAATATTAAGTTCCTTCAGGTGATGTCATATACCAATTCTCCTACCAATACACATACACCATTATATATGATGACCTTTAATACAATTGTAACAACAATCGTAGCAAACAAGAACATTGATTTAATCAGGATAGCAGGGTACCTCAAGTAAGTAACTAGACAGTCATCTACAAAGATGTATTACAGTATGGCACCGATAGGGAACATTGCCATGCAGGATGAGATCAGGTTTCCCCGTGAAGTATGGGTTTTCTCCCACATACAATGTAAACAGTTCTACCTCATATACTGTAAGGTTATGAATGATACAGTGTATTACACAGTATTGACACACACATTACTTCTGTAAATAGTGCAGAAAATGAGTAGTTCTATTCCCCTTAATCAACCAACTATGTTAGTTTCCTAGATTCAACAAAGTCATATCTATATCATTCTGAAATAATACTAAAGGTAAGGACTGTTGACAGATTTGACTGTTTAGTCTCTTAGGTTATAGCAATGAGAGAACACCCTCCCGTCAGCTGTCATGTAGGCTGGGTCTAGTTTCATGGGTGATAGTCCTCAGACAACACCTTCCCGTCAGCTGTCATGTAGGTTGGGGAGTCATACTTCCCACTCATTACACCAGCTGTAACCAGGTCCCTGATAGCTGAGTCTGTGTCCTTCCAGTCCTTGTCATGACCGTGTATCTCCCTCACTACCACTGTCAGCAATGGCAGCTGTAACCTGAGTGGCACCTCAGCAGCCCAGCTACAGAACTCTGTCAGCTCCTCTGCTGGCACCTCACCCAAACCTATATACAGCCCCTCTGTGAGTCCATGTCCAGGTGTGATCACCTTACGGCATGCTGACAGAAGGCCACCTAGTGGTGAGTTAGGGTGACCCATGTTTATATCAATACGACCTGTACAGTAGGTGGGTGATAGCAGTTCCCTCAGACCCGGGACCCACTGGTCCTCAGACCAGCTGGCTGCTGGTAGTGAAGTACACACACAGTGTGCTTTCATGTCAATAAGTAGATTACATGTAGTTGGATGTTGCCTTTGTAATAGTTGGTGTTCTGGTGACTGGCGTAGTTGTTGTTGTATTCTGGGCAGACGGCTCCAGGTGCTGAGTGCAGGCACCAAGTCACAGGGAGACCACACACAGATGTAAATGCTTGCAGGACGATGCCTGTCATGTGTGTCCTTCACAACTGCCCATCTAACTCCACCTACAGGCACTACGCTGTAGTGAACCAGCACTTCATTTTCACAAATGGGCCTGAAATTAAGGAAACTTCGGCTTATCATCAGAACGGAATAGGTTACCTGTAGTAAAGAATGTTGAACAACAGTGACTACTACTATGTGAAAGGGTAAAGAGATATAGCTATGAAATTCAAGCACAACATAATTATAAGGTCACAGTGGAGCCTCTCATATTGTGACATGTGATTAGTATCACAGGTATGGGAAAGAAAAAACACTAACAGAAATCTATTACCCGTCTGACAAGCCCAAAGATTGGGTGTGCTTATCAACACAAATGAGACTGCAATGGGACATCATCATGCATGACCCAAAGTGAGTTGACTTTGCCGCTTATGACATGTCACCATGCAGTGGCGGTGGAAAGGGGAGGGGGAGGACTTTTTCAGAAACATAAACACTCTACTAAGAATACACCAGATGGACCCCCACCTTCCACCGCCCCTGGTGACAGGTCACGTGACCTTCATCCTAAGCAATTATTTTGGTCCAGGACTGTTTCAGGTCAGATTCAGTTCTTACTTTCACAACTCAATTTGGAGGCATCTAATAACTACTTACGTACAATGGGAGGCCAATATATATATATACCATAGATTCTAAACCTACCTGATGTATAAGCTGCACCCTGACTTTGAGCCGATCCTATAAGCCACATTGGCAATCTGACTTGCATACTAGCCACAGCTTCTGCCCGAGAATTTACTGTATGTATTACAATGAACTTGGTCATTTACCCATGAATCTAAATACAAAAAATTATTTTAAATTGCTTATAAATTGCCCCCCCCCCCTCAATTTCTCAGAACTTCACTCCTGATTATCAAAATCACCAACCATTTCAATATCATTCAATTGTGCTTTGCAGGCAATATCCACTGGGCCTAAATTCAAAAGTCAGATCATGCCGTGCATGTTTGGGATACCAAATGTAAACGGTGATGTATGAATATGGCTAATTGTAGTTGAATCTAGGTGTGCAGTGATTCTCTGCATTATATTCTCAAAACAAACACTCTGAATTCTCAAATACAAATGGTGACCAATCTTTATAAATGGAATACCAAGGAAGGATAAGAAACGCCACATAGATGTTCAAAAAGTGTTGTTGGGGGTTACATAGCCTTACCTGGTGGTTGGCAGCAGACAGTGCGTCGTCTGACTGCAGACGTCCAGGTGTTGTTGGGGGTTACATGGCTCCTTACCTGGTGGTTGGCTGCAGACAGTGCGTTGTCTGACTGCAGACGTCCAGGTGTTGTTGAGGGTTACATGGCTCCTTACCTGGTGGTTGGCAGCAGACAGTGCGTTGTCTGACTGCAGACGTCCAGGTGTTGTTGGGGGTTACATGGCTCCTTACCTGGTGGTTGGCAGCAGACAGTGCGTTGTCTGACTGCAGACGTCCAGGTGTTGTTGAGGGTTACATGGCTCCTTACCTGGTGGTTGGCAGCAGACAGTGCGTTGTCTGACTGCAGACGTCCAGGTGTTGTTGAGGGTTACATGGCTCCTTACCTGGTGGTTGGCTGCAGACAGTGCGTTGTCTGACTGCAGACGTCCAGGTGTTGTTGAGGGTTACATGGCTCCTTACCTGGTGGTTGGCAGCAGACAGTGCGTTGTCTGACTGCAGACGTCCAGGTGTTGTTGAGGGTTACATGGCTCCTTACCTGGTGGTTGGCAGCAGACAGTGCGTTGTCTGACTGCAGACGTCCAGGTGTTGTTGAGGGTTACATTGTTGTAGACATCTCAGGATGAATGTGTGAAAGTCACTAAGTAATTCTGAAATTCTACCGAATGGGGAAACAGAGATAGCAGTAAGTAAGTATGATATTTGCATACATTGGCATAAAAAGAGTTGGGGCCCTAAATTCCTTAAACATGCAATTAACATCAGAGTATCCTCAACCCTGAAATGTTGCAGGAGACTAGATCTGATATTAATGTAATGAGCCAGATTAGAATGACAATCAGTATTTTAGGGCAAGTGCATGTGTACCTGGTGATAGTTTTAAGTGTTTCCTTGTATTTCTTTCATGACATTATTCTTTACATTCATCAAAAACCACTTAATTGAAAAAAAAAAGTGATTTATAATATTTATTATTATGAATTGACAGGCCTTAAATATTGAGCAGGGTGTGAGATGCGCCTTTATCGATGGGGCTGCCATATTAACCATGAATTAAATCTCATGAAAGGGATCTTTTGAGGGTTCTTCCTACTATTGCATAATATTTTGTAGAGCTTAGACTGAAACATCCATAATGGACGATCTGGCTTTCCTAGCATTCAGCATTCACAGTGCACATGGCATAGAAGAGGCCTTTTATACTATCTGGCAGAGATAAAGTGTCATGTACACACTTTGATAGGACTATGGGGTAGTTAAAGGCTGCTGTATGTTGTTTTGTATTTTTAGCTGTATGCTGTGGATAACTCACTCAGAAAATGATTCCCCATATCCATTGAGGACCCAGGCAGCTGCTCTCAGGCACTCAGCCTTCTCAGTGAACACGGTCTGGATAAGGTCCTTTACACCACCCAGTGTTGCTGCCTGCTCAGCCGTCAGTCCAGCAGACAGGATGTTACGTGGGAAGCAGCCCTGAATGACAGCTGGCAGCTGGAGCAGTTCCTGTGTGAGCTCAGTCTGCTCACAATGTACACGCTCAGTCTGCAATATCAGGCAGCACCTGATGATGAATACCATGTAAGGGAGCAGCTCAGGCTCGTACTGGGCAATAAACCCACAGGTGAGTTGGAGGAGGTTACGCATGGTGGGCTTGGAGCACAGATACATCAACAGGCTGTACTTGTATGTGACATCATCCTTCAGGCAGTTAATAAGTCCCCTCATCGAGAAATATTCTAATAACATCTGGTGTGGGAAACTAAAGTCACTACAGTCATTGAAGTCCTCGTCCAAGTAGACATGTCTTTGTAAAAGGCTCAGATATGGAGACCCACTACCCACATCTTCCTCTGGTAGGACGCTCTGGTCTGTGAGTAGAATTCTCAAACAGGCCATGTAAAAGTTATCAGGCTGAAATGCTGATGTTTGACGACTTTCTCTGTCTCTTTCAACAAGAAGTTTATCAAGACTCCTGAACAGCTTCACTGTTGTTAAGCTCTTCAAATCATCCAAGGCCAGGAAGCCACACGCTGACAGTTCAGACAGGATATGTACCCTGAGCGGGTTACTGAGAACCCACTTTAGGTCCTGTTGGTGTGTCCTCACATACTGGAGCACAGGGTGGGCGCTGAAGTTGTACATGTTTAGGAAGTATTGCTCCATGTACTTGACCCCCTGCTCCAATGAGAAACCCTCAAGGTGTAACTCAAGATCAAAGTATCTGTGATCTATCCTCAACAGTCCATTACGAGCTGTGACTAGAACCTTTGGCTTTCCAACCATTGTCTGGGATGTTTCTGTGTATGATGAAATACTGTCTATTGACTCTTGGCTACAGACTTCATCCAGGGCATCATATGCTACAAGCACACCTTCTCCATCTTCTTCAATTTCCCTCATCATCCAGTCCTTCTGGTTAGGATGACATCTCAAACTGTCTCTTATTGCATTGTGTGCACTACCTCTGATAGATGCCCCAGGGATGTATACCACAATCTTCCACATGTGGCCAGGGCATGGAACATCAGGTCCCTCCTGTTCACATGATAATACATCCTTGCTCCAATCATATGTGTATTCCTCCAGGAACGACGATTTCCCAACACCTGCTGGACCCTCCATACTTAAACAACAAGGATAACGTTCTCCAAACAGACGTCGGAACAGCTCTTTCTTCCCAACAGGCACCCTCTCTCTGAAATAGAACAAGTATATCACATACCCGATCTAAAGAAACTATGGACAACTTCAAAAGGGGACATAGACAGAGGTCCACAAGGATCTAACCCAACTGACAGTTTCTTTATGAGTTAGGCCCTGAGCCATACTTTCACAGGGCAAAGTAGGCTGATTGAATCTCTGAATTTATGTTTTATGGATGCATGCTATTTTACAAAGTCATTAGATGATAAATGACCATTGTATTACTTCAAGCAGCATTCCCACCAGAGTGTAAAGGTAATATCAGGGGAAGGGTGATTAGTGAGGATAAAGCTTTAAGCATTGTAACTTTGTTTGCTCACAGATTACATTTGATTACTCAGCATTGATAAGTTTGGTGAAAAGAAATGTGATGATATTTTGATAGTTAAAAAAATGAAGGAATTCTATTTAATGCCAGGAAGGATAACTAAAGAACATAACCAATAAACAGCCATCGATTTAATTAGTTTAAAAATGTTTACCCTTGGTTCCTCTTGCATGTAGGATTGGTGCACACAAAGATTTGTGTGAGGTCAATGACACATTTTTTCTTCAAACCAAAGAGAGTGGGCCTCATCAATGTTTTGGCATACGACCCACAGTGCTCCAGAAGACCTGTTTTTTAGAAAACAATACAACATTTAAGGTCAATTCTTGTCTTGAGTAAGTGAAACCAAACAAGAAGCATAATGTCCAGTAACATACTGAAAATCATGGCAATAAGCTTGTTGTGAGTTATAACAAAAAAAAAAAAAAAATTGGACCTAACATTTATATAGACGGGTGGGAAATTCCAAAAATTGCACATTTTGGGGCATTTCTGTGAAAACAGGAATATTCTGATAATTCATCAAGTATAAGCATATATAAATATACCTAGCACAATTCAATCATGCTCTGTATAGTGTTATTTCATGAAACCAATATATGGTATAATACCTGTAAGTAAGTCCTCTGATATCTGAAGGCACTCATTGCTCTCAACACGTTTATAGAAGTGACGCTTTCTTGTCGTAGTAGCACTGTGGGTGGTGGATGCTGCTGGTTGGAGTGGGGTGGTGGCAACGTCGTCTTCATATGGGGTAGGATCAAGACCAAGCAGGGGGATAATATCTGACTGGTCGGTCATGGCCAGAGCACGCACAAAGCCATGGAGCTTCCATGATGGGGAACGCTCCAGCTGGTCTATGAGTCTGTCAACGGCTTGATGGGGTGTGGCATTAAACTGCGAGAAGAAGCTATCATCATCACCAGATAACAAGTATATGGACAAAATCACATCAAAGATGGGTTAATTTGGGGTCGATTTTTATTTTTCAGTTTTTCAATGTATCTGTGTTCATAATGTACATATGAACATGTGTGTAGCTTTTTAAATCATTCTGATACATATAAATTATAAAAAGTAAAGAAAATCATAGTTAGAATGGGTCAGGGGACCCGACTCTATTAGAGAAAGGGGTTTCCTGACCTGGTTTTCTCAATATTTTATGCATTTACAAGTACTGTAAGACCTCACGTATAACCTGCGGCTAGTACGCGAATCAGATCGGCAGTGCGGCTTATAGGATTGGCCGTAACTCAGGGTGAGGCTTATACGCGAGTTTTTGCCACTATGATACAGTACTAAAATTGGCACATTCAGATCGCCAGTGCGGCTTATAGGATCAGCCATAACTCAGGGTGCGGCTTATACGTGAGTTAGGCTTATACGTGAGGTTTTACGGTATCAGAATGATTTAAAAAGCTACCCACATATTCAAATGGACATTATGAACAAAATACGTTGAAAAACTGAAAAATAAAAATTGACCCAAATTAGCTCCTTTCCCATCTTTAAGGGTTATGATGGTAAATGGTTATGATGATTACAATTTATTTCTGAATCGAAATATATTTTTCAATACATTAAATTTAATTCAAGTTATTGTAGAGGTAATTTTTTTTTTAATCCTTTCTCATCAAAGCAGCTAAGACCCCTGATGTTTTATAGGGTGTATTGTTTGTCATTTTTTCAGTACAGAACCATATTCAGAACAATTATATAATAGAGTGAAACAGCAATAAATGTATACAGATTTGTGTTGACATTATACTATAATACTAACCATGATTCTATCCAGTGTCCTTTTATTCGCCACCTGCAGCTGCTTCAGATATGGAACCATGACTTGGAGATTGACACATTCTGTCAGCTCGCAGCGCTTGTTGTTTAGAAGATGTTTGTACTTAGCTGAATAACAAACCACTTCTTGTTGGTCACTGTTGGTGCTGTCCCATAGGTTAGCTGTGGAGAGTTGGGTGGGGACTGGTAGTGCTGTGTGAGTTGAAACTGGAAAGTCATTGTTACCGGGCAATGTCTCAGGATGAAGACGCAGTCCTTGGTTTGATGTGTCCTCTGAAGTGTGTGCTACACGGGTAGGTTGTTGGTTCTGGTTTGCTGATGCTGGACCCGGCTCAGGTGGCTGAGGAGGAGGCACTGCGCTCCCCATGGGTTTATAGTCACTCAGGATATCTTTGCTGTCCTCATCTTGGTCAGCTTTACTGTTAGATACCCCTTCATGTCTGCTTGGTGCTGTGTTTCCAGTTCCAGATGTCCCTCTACGTCTACCTACAAACACATATCTGAGAGTGCTGGCAAACATGTGTTTGATCGTGCTGAGTGGCCCTTCAGTGGGTTCACTGCCTGATGCCTCAGCTGGCCTCTTGACTACTGCCAGTCCAGGTCCGCTGACATCCATCTCGTTAGGGCTGCTGACTAATACTTGTGCTGGTCCGCAGACTGACATCTCATTCGGTCTGCTTGTCAACCCCTCAGTCAGTCCGCTTGACACCTGTCCGCTGACTGACAGCTGCCCAGGTCTGCTGACTGATGCCTTTCCAGATTGGCCGACTGAAGCTGGTGCAGGGACGTCACAGACAAAGTCTCCCGATGAGCTACCACCAGTTGCCATGGTTATAATTACAAAACCTATTCACAAAGTGTACTTCCCTTTGATCATGGCACTTGCATTTACTAGTTGTTACTTTTAAATGGTATCATAATATGTCTTTGTGTGTGTATGAGTCCACAATGTCTGAATCTAGTGATTGACATAAACTTACAAGGTATATTAAGAGGAAATATCTCCATATATTTTTCCTCTATTCTTTTTCTGAGTTCAAGCTCTACCTGTAAATTACAAACTGGAAAATCCCCAATGAGTGTTTGTTTATCAGAGAGTCACACATCATCTGTCTTTTCCAGCTTAAATATCTATAACACAGAACACAGAACAGGTGATATTAGTAGGTATTAGAGCCTCTAACGTTAAAATCCTACAAGATGTTGAGTCTCGTTATATTATTTGAGTCGGCGATATGTAGGGTCTCTATAATGTCAGGTCCTATCTGTGTGTATAGTGTCAAGGAGCATCAGCTGATATATGCCTGGTCTCAGCAAGGCGTCCCTTATCGAAGTCACCTGTACCTCAACTATGGTGGCCCAGATAGAGACGCACTGATTGGAGAGATAAGAAGTAGATTTAAAGTTACTGCGGGTATTACTCGTATCAATGGTGTATTCTAGAAATTATCTGCAGAGATGGAACAGAAGATTAACCCAGATCCATGAACAATGACCTTCACTGCCCTTGGTGTAGCATTAGTAAATATCCACCTGAGTTCTAATGTCATAATCTTGTAATAAGATATGTAGCTTGTTAATTTCCTTGAGTCTGTGATAGGATTACTATAAGTCAAGGCCTATTCACACTGTATATAGTGTCAAGGAGTACTGATAAATGCTTAGTCTCAGCAGGGACTATCTTATCATGTACCAGTTACCTCGCCTGAGAGTGAAGGATTGGAGAGATAAGAAGTAGATCTCACAATGGACATAACATATTGATGGCGTATTCTAGAAAATTAATGATTTGGAGAGATGTACAGAAGACATAAATCCAAGAAAAAAATGACTTTCACTGCCCTTGGTGTTGCTGTAGTACGTGCAGCATAAGTAGATATCTACTTGGGGATCTATTGCAGTAGTCTGACTGTGTCCGCCATTTTATCTTAGATATATCCAAGACGCAGTGTGATGTGCCACGTATAGAATCCTGAGTTGAAAGTCCATAAATAGCTACACCTGTACTATGGTAAAGTTGATGTCCAGGTATTGTCTAATTCAGCTACAGACATATGTATACACTATAGGGACAAGTCTTACTGCTGGACTCATGAAACCTTCCTGGGACTGTTAATCAAACTAACAGTCCCTGATTGTGGGATACTCCTGGTTAAATAAACTAGATCCAACACGTAGGTCTTCACTCCTCACCAACCACAGTATAAGGACAGTCCAATGTCTTAAAGTCTTATCTATGTCAAGGAGCAGGGATCCGTAGATAAGGACACATACATCAATAACATTTATAATTTCTCCAATAATAGACAATTATCAATCCTCTCCACGACACCATCATTAGATGCTTTAATGCTTTAGATACACCTCGATATTTTGTTCATTTGTATTGACTTTATCTATATCCTAGTTTCTAGTTTGAGTTGATCAGATCAGTGGATAGCATACCAGATGTTGTTGTAACACCACTAAGTGAAGCAATAAAAGGATGCTATGTGGATCGACTGCAATGAAAAAAAAAGTATCTGAAATGATTACAAACCCCTTTCCCTCTGATAATATGCATTTCAATTCAATTTCAATTTCAATTTTCAATTTAAAAAGTTTATTAGTCTGAACAAACAGTCTACAAATTAACGCAGTTATCACGAGTTTGCTCAGAGGACATAAGAAGGTATTGCACGTCCTCGTTATACATGTATAATATTATGATAAATAAATACCTTCCTTTAGCTTTGTTATAACAAAAGAATTCAATAATTCTTTGATGATAATACTGGGGACGGGGGGGGGGTGATGAATGATGAAACTAAATATCAGTGCAATTTGTCACAAAAAGTACAATTCCTAGTTCATGTTAAATACATTACTTGACATACGACAGTCCATACGCAATATCCATATCACTTGTGTCATACTCTAACCAGTACAGGCAAAGCTCATAAATAATACAAATATAAATATATCTTCATTCATATTTTAGTTAATCCATTTAACAATTAATTAACTAATTACTAAATACTAAACTCGGTCAATGATCAGCAAATATCTAAAATTGACTAGTCAAATACACAACATGTAAAATAAATGCACACGAGCACCATACCGGTAATCCAATTCACAAAAAGCTTTAACATGAGCATAGTACCACATAATTACATTTAATAGGATTTAATAGGATTATTGGCATATCTATGAGGTGAACAATATGAATGTTTATATTATATAATATAACAATAACCATAACCTGGTCAAGAAAGGAAACAGTCCATCTTGTTGTAAAACAAAAACAGAATATTTCCTATTGATTTATACATTAGTGTAAATATTTTCAACAGCATCATTAGTAAACTGTTGAATATGAACCCATCTCTCATTAAAGAATTTGTTAATTAATTTTCTTAGAGAATTCTTAAAAGATAATTTATTCTCAGATAGACGAACCACTGAGGGTATCCTATTCCACTCATCAATAGCACTATTAGCTGGTGATTTCCTAACCCTCTCACTATGTGATAAATAATTTTGGATCAAAGGTCCATCAGCTGCTCTAGTTCTTCTGTTCTCAACCATATTAAAGGCATTAATTTGGATCATCCTATAACAAATGCTACCTTGGAGATATTTTCTCCTTAACTCCAAAGGCAATATCCCAGCTCTTTGATGTAATTTTTTAACCGATATCTCTGTGGGATCAAAAATTTCAAAGCATACTCTAAGCGCAGTATTTTGGAGAACTTGCAACCTCTTTTGGTCATGAAAAGATAGAGCTGAAAAAAATAAATTACTATTATCCATCTACGGTAGTATCATTGTTTTCAATAGGGTTATAGAAGTTAGGTCATCAAGGCAACTTCTGAAGTGACTCAACATCCATATTTTATGATTAATTCTACTTATTGTTTTATTAAATTCTTTTTTAAAAGAAAGATCTCCATCCATTAATATTCCTAGATATTTATAGTTATTCACTGCTTCTAATTCATGACCTTTTACCAATACTCCATCTAACTCTAAACCTGGTATATAAGTATACAACATAGTTTTAGTTTTAGCAGGGTTAATTGTTAATTGATTTTTATCACAATAATTTACTAAAATATCCAAGTCATGCTGAATGTTGGCTCGGATTTCAGCAACACTTAAACCTTCCACAAATAACACAGTGTCGTCTGCATATTGCAGCAGATTACATTTAAAGTTAATTTTTGACAAGTCATTTACATATAATATAAATAATAGAGGACCTAAAATGGAACCTTGGGGGACCCCATAAGTGATTTTTTCCCATTGTGAATGATGATTGTTAGCCATTGTTTTTTGGGATCTATCAGATAAATAATCTTTAAACCACGACACAACTTCAGGTGAAAAACCAGAGTTAGGCAATTTATCTAACAATCTTTCGTGATTTATAGTATCAAAAGCTTTACGATAATCAATAAAAACCGCACCCACTAACAATTCATTATTAAGAGATTCAAAAATACTATTTGTCAATTTCATAACCGTATCTTGTGTCCCTCTTCTTGCCCTGAAACCATTTTGCTTCTCAGTTAACAAATTGTTACCTTCAAGAAATGTTGTTGCTTGTTTGTGGATGAATTTTTCCAATATTTTCCCAGTTATAGGAAGCAAGGAGATTGGTCTGAGATCACCCACATTTACTGGGTTACTCACTTTAGGAATAGGAGATATTTTACCACTTTTCCACACTTTGGGAAATATACCACTAGTTAGGGAAAGATTTAGAATAAATCTAAAATGCTCTGACATACCCATAAGACAATCCTTCAGCACTTTAGAAGACACATCATCAATACCAGAGGATTTTTCAATGTCAATGCCTTTTAGCTCTTTAGATAAGTCATCTAAGGAAATATCATTAAACTCGAATAATTGATTTACATCCTCATTAACTATTGGCAATGCCCCTTGGAAGACAGGTATTTTATCTGCTAAATTTTTCCCAACATTTGCAAAAAATTCATTAATATGCTCAGCAGCACCTTCAGTTGGGATATCCTCACCCAAATTTTTTTTAAATTAAAACTGTTTGACTTACTCCCTTTGGGTAATAACTTTTTTACTTCTTCCCAAAACTTCTTAGGATCCTTAGCATGTTTAATCAATTGTGCTTTGAAATAATTATCATGAGTTTTTTTGTTTTTAATATTTGACCTATTTTTTAAAAATTTCGCTAATTCTTTATCTTCTGGCTTTTTAGTTTTTTTAGCTCTGCGCATTGCCAAATCTCTGTCCCTCATGAGAGCAGCAACCTCTGGTGTAATCCAAGAGGGCTTCTCCCTTCTGAAAATATTTCTCTTTATAGGGCATTTTTCATCCAAATATTTAACTAAATGATCAAAGAAAATTTTCCATGCTTCATTAGGATCTATGCAAGCAAAAGATATATCCCAATTAAAATTCCTCATGTGTCTTAACATTTCATCCTTCACATATCTTCTATAAGTCCTACCCATGAAATCAGCTGAAGTGGTACCCCCACATTTTACACGCTTTCTAATAACAAATACCGGTATGTGGTCACTCACATTCAAGTCAATTACACCAGATTCAATTATACCTGCATCAGACACATCATTAAAATTAGTTAGTATCAAATCTATTACAGCACTTGAATATAAAGGTCGTGTAGGTTCATTTATATATTGAGTTAAGCCAAAAGCTGCTTCCACCAAAGTTAGCCTTTCCTTTGCCTTAGAGTTTTTACTGTAATCAATATTGAGATCACCACCTAACAGGAAATCCACATTTTTCTTCCCTTCAATTTTTCTAATTTTAGCTAATGCTTTAATAATGCTCAAGAAGAATGCATCAATATTCCCCGAAGGGGGCCTATAGGCATTAAGCACATATATTTTCCTAGTAAAAGGCAAGCTAACCTTGACGACCATCAACTCTAAATTTTCATTTATAACACTCAACTCTTCCTCAGACATTACTTCATGTCTTAACTCATTTTGGATTAATGTGGCAAGACCGCCACCTCTTTTTTCCTCACCATTAGCATTTAAATACAACCTATCAAGTCTATGTGTTACATAACCATCCATATTAAATATGTGTTCACCCATACTTTCTTTCAGCCAAGTTTCAGATAAATTAATAATGTTAGCATTCAAATCCATTAAGGATTCTTTTAAAGTCACAGACTTTGACGACACAATACTTTGACCATTCCAAAAAACTGTTTTCAAACCTTTAGTTCTACCTACCATTTATATTTAATTCACTTAAATTGGTAGTATGACCGGTAATATTTGCTTTAGATACACTAATAGGATTTTGACACTGCAATGAAGATGATAATAATAGATGAATGTAATGAGGGGGTGGGGGGGAGGGGGGGATGTTATCAAACAACTTTCTCATATCAGAACGCTATCACATTGACTCAGAACTAGAGACTCCCTAGTCCAAAACCAATTTACATGGATTTTTTTAAATAAACCGTACTCAATTTACAAGGATTTTTCAAAATACACCGTATTTCTGCACACCAACATTTGCAATTCATCAATATGATTTAGTATAAAATTAAATATTTTCTAAAAAATGCAACAAATTTAGTATAGATAATCTCAGGCGAGTATTTACATTAATTTTCATTACATTTATTCCAGCAATGAACTCCACTAATAGCCGAGTCATTTATTGCCAGCTGGGTGGATATAGGGGGTGTCATAATGAATAACAGGCCCTCGGTGCAGGAGCCAAAACTTGAAAAGCCTCCAAGCTGGAGGAGGGGGGGGGTGTCAAAACTAAATTTCACAGGAACATTTTTTTGTGGGGGAAGGGGGCATTTCTCAAAATCAAAACATAGTGGGGGTTCAAGATTACTTTCAGTTAATTGTTGTGAGGTAGGGGGGGGGGAATCTTTGTTTTGGGAAACTCCACCCAGCCCCCTTCCCCCCTAGTAGCCAAAGCCAAGCTTCTGATATCAACTGTTGTCTACCTTCTGGGGGGAAGCAGGAGATTTGAGTGTTGGTGCTCATTACAAACTGCAGGTGGCAGCACTGAGCACTGTCCTGCCAGCTGTACTTGAGTGAACAGTGTAGAATACCGGTGTCTGCTCTGGTCATTTTGTATTAATTTCTGCATCTACTTCCTTTGATTATAAGCCATAAACCAGGTGGAAATTTACCTGTAAACTCCAACACGTGAACTGATTATTACGAAGCCTCTAAGGGACATGCTTTTTTTCTTTTTTTGTAACCCCAGAAAGTTGCGCAAACAAAATAAAAGTTGAGCAAACAAAATAAAAGTTGCGCAAACAAAATTAAAGTTGCGCAAACAAAATTAAAGTTGCGCAAACAAAATTAAAGTTGCGCAAACAAAATAAAAGTTGTGCAAACAAAATAAAAGTTGCGCAAACAAAATAGATGCCTGCCATTTCTTACGGTTTGTAAATCGGACAATTATTAAAGATTATACCACAAATTAAAATCACCCCCTCCACATGTCACTCCGACCTCACGTCACCCTCCCCCCCATACACATGTCACTCCCACCTCACGTCACCTGGAGCTACACCTAATTGGGATATATGTATATAGTATAACGTGGAGCTATACCTCATGGACTATATCTGCCAGATGATTTTTGGTTCAAATGTTACCGACAACTATTGTTTCAGTAGACTTTGCTGTACATGTACAGCAGCTGGATAGTGGTGCGCACGCCATTATCCCGCATAAGTGCTTAAATAACAACCTCTTAATGAGTTCTAAACTAAAATAATTGGAGATGGTTCCCGGGAACTAAGAAAGACATTTCATGAAGTTTGCCAAGGTTACTGAGATTGTTGAATTGTCCATTTTGTCCAACCATATAGCAACCTTTAGGGGTATAGCTATATGAAGTATATGTCAAATGTGAACGATAATCAAAAGGAACAACGGCTACTTGCTACTGTTGTATTACTATAAAACATCATGTGCCACAGCATATGTACATAAATCTGGACAAGGATATTTCCAAGCTCCCCTCTCTTGTCCGCAATAAATATACGAAAATAATGAATTTACTTTTCCATGCAAAAAAGAACAGGAGAAACTATAACTTGATCTTTGTTCCAATATTCAAATTGAGCTACACAAGGAATCTGATCTTTGACAACAAGAATAGCATGCATTAACAACATGTTATGCTCAACCTCTGTTTGTGAGAAAATATTTGTTTGGTCGATTATTCACAGTCTTGAGGGTGAATGATTATTAAACAAGCGTTAAACTGTGCCACCATATGAGTCCAAATATTTTTTTTCGAAATCACTTTTTGGCCCTTTTGGGCCACTGTAGTACACAATCATTGTGTCTACCATATGTGATGCGTTTTAACAAAATGGGTCGGAAGTTGCACATACAACATGTTGTGATATTGTCAGATTTGTGTACAGCTCACCAGGAGCTTTCATTACATTACAAGTAGTATACTATTATTCACCCTTAGGTGATATTTATTCATTGATTCAAATGAAAATAAATTAAAATGAGATACCGTAAATTCCCGCGTACTACCCGTGGGTTATACGCGAATCAACCTCAGCTTTCATTTGATACCAAACATGCTTATATAGGGTGCGGGTTATACGAGGGTTTTTATTACTATAGAACAGTACTAAAATATGAGTTTTCAAACCCAGAAACGGGTTATAGGATTCTCCTAAGTTGGGGGTGCGGGTTATACGCGAGATGCGGGTTATACGCGGGAATTTACGGTAATTAAGATTTAAATTAAATTAGATATTAACTATGTTAAACAATACAATTATAAACCCTATGGCTATCGTTTTGGGAGAAATGGGGGTAAAATGTTGTTAATAACTTAGGAAACCAGAAGATAACTATTCATATGATAGTAAAAATGCCAAAAACTCATTGTTCAAAATTAGATGTTTTCCACCCCATGGTACTTAAAGAGCCCATATCTAGGCCCTTAAAAGTGGGACTCTCCACCCATTTTGTTAAAATGGGTCACATATTGTATTATATACCTGAGATGCAGCACCAGCTGGCATAGATAACATCTTTATTTGCTAAGTCTGGAGGCATCCTTATCAGACCACCATTCCTCCTTGACATAGCATACATAGATAAAGCGTGAAACATTAAGCAGGTCTCTGTACGGTGATCTCCACAGAGTGAGGACCTATGTGAGATCAGGTTCCATTACAACCAGGATTATCTTAAAGAGAAAATAAAGGTGATACTCTTTTGATGCTAAAGGTTAGCAAAGTATTCTAGTCAGTCTCGTGGTCACCTTCCATTAGGGTCGGTCGCTACCCTTGGGTCAAAGTCACTGAAAGTTAACAGAAGCTCGCAAATTCTTTTTTTACAGGCAGTTCAAACTATATAAAATCGGAAAATGTAAAGAAAAATAGGGAGTCATGAACTACTTTTTTAGACATAGAATTTTGAAAAACGTCCATGATTTCTTTTCATATCAACCATTATGCGCAGAAATGTAAAACAACACATGTGAAAAGCCTACGTGTTCCCCTTTACTGGAAAAATGATTTTGCAATGTTACGCCATGGCTTTCTGGATAAAAATATGGGGTTTCCGGAAAGAAATCGTCATTATTTGTAGCCTTAGTGGCTAAAAATAGTATTCAGTATTAACAGGATTTTTTCAGACTCTCTCAGAAAATAGTTCAGATCATTTGCTAACATATAGAAGTCATTTTGATAGGGGGTCCCGGGCATAGTTTAAGGGTTTTGGACCTTTGAAATTGAAAAATAATGTAAAAAAATGACTATATTAAAAATATATGGCATTGCATGATGGATAGAATGGCAAAAATCTATCTATAAGATTTCCTGATTTATACTCTTGGTTATTTCGAGCAATATCATAGCATCTATAGTGTTCTAAATAGTAAATATCTGCAATGTTCTAGCTCATGTTTAAAAAAGGAAATATTATCAGTTACCATTAAATCAAATATTCAAAGTATTACAAAATGCACAATTTTGCTTGAAATTATCTAAGCTTTTAACACAGTTTAGGGAATGTATATATATGTATCTGGATATGCAATAATAGCCTATTCTGAATTTGAAAAAATCAAAGGGTAGCGATCGACCTTAAGGAACAACACTGTGAAGTAACAAGAAAAATCTGCTTTATTTCATTATCATCTTTTTCCAGCATTAAGCTAGCAGGATTGAGCAATGAACTGATGAGTCAAACCATAGAGGCTATTTGTAAAAATGTTGTTGTAGTTCACCCATCCAAGGTCACTCAGTTAGGATGCGAGGACTGAGTGCACATCATTCACATCTCTCAAGGTCAGTCATAGGTTAGTTTAAGGTCTCAGCAGGCAAGGAAGCCCCCGTCAATAGGTAAGCCTGGTCACTCAGTTAGTATAGGAGTGGGTGCACAACGTCCTTCACCTCTGTCAGGTCACTCAGAGGTCACTACAAGGTATTTCATAGGTCACTACAAGGTCACTCAGCAGGCAAGGAAGCCCCCGTCAATAGGTGAGCCTGCTCACTCAGTTGGTATAGGATGGGGTGCACAACGTCCTTCACCTCTGTCAGGTCACTCAGAGGTCACTACAAGGTCACTCAGAGGTCACTACAAGCTCACTCAGCAGGCCAGGAAGCCCCCGTCAATAGGCAGGGTGATCCCGTTAATCATGTCAGTCTGGTCACTCAGTAGGTACAGGATGGGGTGCACAACGTCCTTCACCTCTGTCAAGGTCAAAGTAAGCAACACGTTAAACTCAGCAACTGACCTTCACCTCTTTGATAATTACAGTAATGATATCTTACGCAGAATGACAAAAAAACATCAATTGAAATCGTATTGCCATCCCCTCTTCTCCTTTACTGGATGGAAAGAGGTGGAAGCATAAGGCATTATGAGAGTAAAATGGAGCAGAGTGCTTTAATGAAAATTGCACTGTGGTATTGACACAGTCCTGAAAGGTATGATGCATTAGTAAATGGCTGCATTCATACATCATGCCTGCCTACATGGATGATACAAAGTGAAACACATACTCAAAATTCATCGCTTGCTAAATGCAATCTCTATTTCGGCCATAATTCTTACCTGCGAACTTGCCCATGGGTATCTTGCTGAGCATGCCTTCAGCCTTGGCGGGGTCGGACCATCCCTCCCTACCCATAGCTGTCATCACAACGGTAGGGTTCACAGCATTCACACGGATCTAGTAAATGTAGAAGATATTCTATACTTCAAGTGAAAACTCTTTTGATGGTAATAACAGGTTGAACTAGAGATACCACAAATTCCAGCCTAATAACTTTGTGAGTTATATGCAGGGAACCAAACATCCAGTGCTGGTTGTACAATATTCTTCAAGTCTAGGGCCAGGTTATATGAGGGTGTGTGCAATTAAAGAACAGAACTAAAACTGCTTCACTGCAGTGACAGTGGACATGATATTCTCTATTTACGCTTTAACTGAAGAGAATCCTGGGATCCCTCATTCCGTAAATTCTCGCATACAAGCCGCGGCTAGTATGAGGGTCGGATCACCAGTGCGGCTTATAGGATCGGCACAGAGTCAGGGTGTGGCTTATACCTGAGTTTTTGCTTCTATAGTACAGTATTCAAGCCACCATAGTCAGCTGGCCACTTTGGCTGATAGGATCGGCCTAAACTTGGGGTGCGGCTTATACGAGAGAATTTATGGTATTCTTCAACTTTTAGCAAATAAATTTAACTATGTATTGTACCTCGGAATGTACAGTTTGCTGTAAAATCCTGGGTTGCACTCATTCTTTTTGGGTCTAAAGTTGTACACACTGGTAAAACTCACATTTTTGGGTCCTAGCTCTAGAGCGAAGTTCCTGGTGAGTTGGTCGACAGCAGCCTTGGATGCGCCGTATACGAGGTGGTCCATGAGGGCGGCCTGCCCTGCCTGGGAGGCCAGGTTCACGATGGCGCCACCAGTACTGCGCTCAACCATCGTCTTAGCTGCTACCTACACAAGCGGGAAATAGATCATGTCAATTCTCCCAAGATCAGGTCACAGAGAAGGGATCCATGCATGCTCATTCCTTATGTATTTATTTCTGGGAATATATAAAAGCTATTACTCTTATTATAAGCATAATTGGTTCAAGGATTTGATTTGCATCGGTTAACATCATTACATTGAGGATAATACTTGTACTTTTTTGATTGTTGTATTTTGAGATATCATTCATGAATAAATACGCATTACAAAATCAAAAAAAAAAAACAAGTTAGATTTGATTTATAGAAATGAAGAAAATTCTTTGGCAAAGCCCATCTAATCACTATGCAGTCCTTATAGGGTTAAGACATTACACCTTGTTCTAACAATGTACCTGAGTGACATTAATGATGGCTTTGACATTGATGTTCATCACTCTGTAAAAGAACAAAGGGAAAGGGTTGTGAAATGATTAATAACTAGTGCACCGACACTAAAAACAGTTTCACTTCTTATCTATTATCTTTGTTAAGATATTCCAAAAGTATGTTTTACTTCCAGCATTGGCTAAATTTCTTTCTTTCTCTTGTTCTAATTGTTTTCTAGATTTTTTTTCTCTTAATTATCTTTATTACCTTATTTTCCCCCTAGTTTATGATATTCAATTGATTGACTTACTTATCAAACTCCTCAGCTGTAGCCTCAAGACATGGACTAGATAAGCCCATCCCAGCATTGTTAACGAGCAGGTCTATGGGTCCTATAGCGGAGACAGCAGCCCGGGCTTTATCCCAGTCTCCCAGATCCACACATACTGTGTGTACTGAGGGCACCTAGTGGTAAACACACACACTAATATATCATACATATAACATACAGTATAACACTACCAAGTCTATGGGTCCCATAGCGGAGAAAGTGGCACAAGCTTTATCCCAGTCTCCCAGATCCTAGTGGGAGACACACATTTAAAAAACATCTATATAACTTACATGTGGGGAAAGGCGTTATTTGCCCTATGAAGGAGGAGCTGGTGTTAGGCTTCCACCCCAGCTGACTATGGTGCAGTCCTTTGGATGAATGAATATATATGTTTAAATTAACTGTTAGCCTATAAATAGCTAGCTATTTAGGGCGTTGGTTTTGTCCTTTTTTAACCCCTCTGGTTAGGATGGGGTTTGGTCATGGATGGGAGGTTATTAAGTCCTCATTATATGGTTATGTGATTGAAAACCTTGCCAGAGCTGTAGAATATGCAATGCAACCAATGAGACCCCCACAAGTTACTTGCTAGGGATGCATTGGTACTTTGGTATTTTAGTGACATGACAGGGTTAACTGCATCCACTGCTGCTCTATTAGTCAGATTATACTTAATCTTACCTCAGCTTTGAGTTTGTCCAGGTTAGCCTGGGTCCTGCTCAAGGCAAACGTCTCTGCTCCCCCAGCCACCAGTGCCTTAGCCACTTCATACCCAATACCTAAAAACATCACACGAGAAGATATCATACTTGATAACTATTAGCAAAATTAATTTTCCGTATCATCATTCAGAGACATATTATTTATTGTTAGATATAGTATACATATAGCATTGCACTACTATGTTGCTAGCCCTCTAAGCATGATGTGGTTAAAGGATTATGGCCATTGTCAGGTCTGTAGACCCGGTCTCTGCTCACCTTGGCCGGCTCCGGTGACGAGGGCACGCTTTCCCGTGAAGCCTATGTTCATGTTGATTAATTACTTTACACACACAGCACCTTGCAACTATGTGTTAGAACTCAACTTTGGACAGTCGGCAGTGTGAGGGCAAAGGCCGGTGTGTGAGGGATATGTCAAATCAATGCCCCGCTAACCCACTTAGGCCAATGGTGGATAGATAAATCCTGACCCAACACACCTTCACTAGGCCTAAACACTACAGGCTTAAACTGGGAAGCATGCTTGGTTGCTATAGATGTGGGAGCTGTTCATAAATCATGTCACACAAATATGGGTTATTTTTAACACCCACCCACCCCCCTGTCACATTATACCCTCATCTTGGTGTATGTCACACCTAAACCAAGAACCCCCCGCCCCCCTTTGCCATGACATAATTTATGGATGGCCTGTGAATAGTATAATAGATAACAGTGAAAGACTCCAATAATCTTTCAACAGTAGATCGTCCAGCCGGCCATCGACAGGTAGCACCAGGCTATGTTGAACGATGATCTAAGCCTAAGGCCTAAGCAGCACAGTGCGAAATAGATGGCAGGGCCATCTGATCACACCCCATGGTATACAACACACCTACACGGACCAGACAAGGCTGCTACTCAGTTACAGCCTGTACTGAACGTTTTAGTATAAAGCCCCGTGTTCACCCTTTATAAGGGTCGAATAGTGCTTTAAAGCAAGCAAGCAGTCCAATCTATGTAGAGTATCAAGGAGCTATTAAGGGCCATCATCCGTGTGATAAGCAGTGATTGACACACCAGGTTGGAGTGACCTAAATCAAGCATCACCGTAAAACCTTTTGTTTAAGCCTAACTCACGTACATAATCGGATTATCAGAGTGGCGGGTGGCTTAGGGAAGTATTTTGGTAGTTTGGTCTGTCCCCTTATATCACAGAAAGGTACAACATTGTGAGGTAGCAAGCTGCAAATGTTTTATTTCCAAATAGGCAAATACACTTCATGTTGTATACTCTTTATTTCTGCAAGATATCTATTTCCCTCCAATTGTTGAGGTCACTCGTTAATAAGTTGACAAAATTTGATCTAAAGATCATGTTGAAGATCATTCACACCAAGGTCACTTAGCAGATGGGTGCAGCATGTAATCTAATTATATCAAGTTCAGTCAGAAGTCCAGAGGTCACTCAGAGATCACTCAGGGGTCGCTACAACGTCACTCAGCAGGCCAGGAAGCCCCCGTCAATAGGCAGGGTGATCCCGTTAATCATGTCAGCCTGGTCACTCAGTAGGTACAGGATGGGGTGCACAATGTCCTTCACCTCTGTCAAGGTCAAAGTAAGGAGTACATTAAACTGTAGGTGAGTTGACAGTAATGGATGATATGTTGAATGAAAAAATGTCTACGACTTTAAAAATTTGAATTCAATACATCTTAAAATCTCAATGTAATTTGACTACTGTCTTTGTAAAGTAAACACAATGACTTCATTAACCCTGGCATCTAACACCTATATGACCTTTACTTTTGTAGGTATGATGAACCATTCACCTTTGTTAATAACATAAACAGTCTGGAATATTTTTTAAATGTACTTACCTGCAAACTTGCCCATGGGTATCTTGCTGAGCATGCTTTCAGACTTGACTGGGTCGGACCAATACATCTTACCCATCTCTGTCTTCACAACAGTAGGGTTCACAGCGTTCACACGGATCTGCAATTACAGATGTTATCTCTCAGTCACAGCCACAGGAATTTCACTGGACATTTAGTCCAACAAATTGATCATATTGCATGTTGGATGTTTAATCTCTGCTGTGTTGGAAACCCGATGGACGTTTTTTGTGTTTTGTAGAAAATGAATATGAAGCAAGTATTTTGAATTGTAATGATAATAAGTGACCAGAAACACACCTTTCTGACTCAATGTTAAACAAAACATGAACATACATTTTTGGGTCCGAGTTCCAGAGCGAAGTTCCTGGTGAGTTGGTCTACAGCAGCCTTAGTGGCAGAGTACACGAGATGGCCATTTAGGGCCGCCTGACTTGCCTTGGACGACACATTGACGACAGCGCCACCAGTACCGCGCTCCACCATCGTCTTAGCTGCTACCTGTACAACAAGGATATGTACTGCAAATTACTGTGTACTACCCGCAGGTCCCACACAAAACAAACTCTGCTTTGATTTCATACCAAACGTGCCTCTATATATATATTGGGTGCAAGTTATAATCTGGTTTTTATAGTACTACACTACTAAAGCCCCCAAAATTAGGACCCCAGATCCGGTTATAGCAAGTTAGGGGTGTGGATTATCTGCAAGATGCAGGTTACAAGCGGGAATTTACCTTGAGTCTGACATATACCTGGGATCAGGCACAATGTGTAGTTATTTACCATGAGCTTCCTTCTGGTTGGTGTTCGTTGGTAAGAATTCCCTAACATTGAACTGTCAGGGAATTTCTTTGAAAAATTTGAGAGATTAAGGTGTTTGCCTCAAGGTATGTGTCTGACTCATGGCCATACTACTCTAATTGTCTACACTGAATTGAAGTGAACATAGTTACTTATGGCCCAACATCATCCCTTACTGGGAGGTTGATCAATGTTGGTCAAAGTAGAAGGCTGATGCTCGGTCAACATTAGAAGCATTATGTTCTGCCAATGTTGGATGATTCACCTTGGGCTAAAATTGAAAGATTTTGATGTTGGGCTGAAAAAAAATCAATGGTGTGAGATATAAGATGATGTTGGGACAAGGTTGTAAGGGGGTGGGCAATATTGGATGTTTTGCCAACATTAGAAGGGTGATACATATGCTAAAGTATACCTTCCCCAAGTTTGTAATGGTATAATCTCAGACATACCTGGGTGATGTTAATGATAGCTTTGACATTTATGTTCATCAACCTGTCACAAACAAAAATAGTAGTAAATTGGTAGGAAGGTGCAATATCTAATAGATATCATTTAACTAAATTAATGATACAATACAGAAAAATAGGACAAGTGTCTTATCATATCAGCAGAAATTACGTAATCATATCTAAGACTGACTTTTACGTGTGTAGATATCCTCTTTCATCCGTGTTTTACTCATTTTCCTTTCAGATGGCATGCTGCCTGAAGGTTTCATGTAATTGTTGTCATGATGCAAACAAAGAGTACTAGTTAGTAAATTACAAGTGTTGCATCAAGTCTATCTTTCAGGAGTATATCAACTACTCCATTTCCAGCTCTAACAAGTTGTTCTTTCATAAAAGCAAAGTGAAACAGTACCATTATACACTTTATGCTGCCTTCAAATGGTTAACCTACGTGTCAAACTCCTCTGGTGGTATATCTAGGCAGGGCGACATTGAAGATACCCCGGCGTTGTTCACTAGCAGGTCTATGTGTCCTATAGCGGAGACAGCGGCACGAGCCTCCTCCCAGTCTCCTAGATCCACACATACTGTTTGTACTGTGGGCACCTGGTGGTAAACACACACACTAATACATCATACATATAACATACAGTATAACACTAGCAGGTCTATGGGTTCTATAGCGGAGACAGCGGCACAAGGCTCCTCCCAGTCTCCAGTTCTATGTTTAAAAGGTTAAAATGATTAATCCAGAAGATAATTTGTCTGGTCTGTAGATCATAGAGAGCCATCAAAGAGGCAAAGGATATGTAGGTTTACTTTAGGATACCCAATCATAGCAAAACAGACCTAACCCTTTTGATATTCTCACCTCACCCGACTGCCGCATACCCCATAAAAAACATGGGAAAAATATATATCTTAATGTTTATTATGGAAAGGCTAGCAACTCATGCATCAGTTGTTCAATCTTACCTCAGCTTTGAGTTTGTCCAGGTTGGCCTGAGTTCTGCTCAAGGCAAACGTCTCCGCCCCTCCGGCCACCAGTGCCTTAGCCACTTCGTACCCGATACCTAAGATGACCACGCATATATATCAGAACTGTAAATTATGGGCAAAATAAATTGTTTTTACTCGAGTAGCAGGCAGGGTGTTTTGCATATTACTCTTCAAAGACATATCATTGATAACTAGATACATTGTTTTTGGTTTGAATAGGTTTTTATTGTCATTCCACAATATGTATATTGTGATTGTTGAAAATAACAGGATCCATTTGTTACATATAAGTGTAAGGGATGTAGTTCCTGTCACCACCCCCTTCCGTGCACCGAGCTGACCCAGTAATGTGCGGCAGGGTCAAGTTGTCAGGAGGGGAAGTAGCTCAGCAGTAGAGCAGCAGGTTCATGGATCTGAAGGTAGTGGGTTTGAGTCCTGCTTTCTCACGATAAATTTTCCACAACCGTTACATAAGTATTAATTACAATGTACAGCCATTTGTTATTTGCTGGTTAATCTCCATTAGTTAAGTATAATACAACATGAATGTGATAGCTTACAATGCATTAGGAATATGGTGACACACAGCTCCCTGATTACTGCCATGTATTGTCATGCTTCTAATAACCTAGTATTTCTACAAGTCAGTAGAGTCACAATTTCTATATACAGTAATTTCTTGCGTAGAAGCCATGGCTAGTACAAGGGTCAGATTGCTGGTGCGGCTTATAGAATCTGCCCAGGGTCGGGGTGCGGCTTATACATGAGTTTTAGCCGCTATAGTTCAATACTAAAATTCAGTAAACTTACGGTACTATCATTCAAAATATATTATTTTAAGCAAACAATTATAATTACAAATAAACAAGCTGTGGTTCACTTCCATGCTCTTTGTCAGAATGATACATGAATACAGGCCTGGTGAATAACAGTGCAAGCTTCATGCTGACACCTATAGACTCCCAAAGTGTCACATGATGCATGAAATCAGACTTGCATTCATGTATAATGTTGACAAAGGACATGAACAGTACACCCGTTCTCTGCTCACCTTGGCCTGCTCCGGTGACGAGGGCACGCTTTCCAGTGAAGCTGATATTCATGTTGATCAATTTACACACACAACACTTAAGCACTTTGCAACTATATACGTTCTCACCTCAGTATAACTGTAAGGCCTGACCGCTGTGTTGCAGTGATATCTATGTGTGCTATGTCAAGGAGCATCAACCGCCTGATAACCAAGCCTCTATCACTGATTGACAACCCAGGTTGGACTGACTGACTTCAGAAACTTGAGTAAATTATTATAGAGCTTGGTGGCTAAGGCCAGACCAAAAAAAGAGTTGGTAAAAGGATGTCACCATCTTATTTTTGGAAAATATAATTCTCAATGGATTTCACTTTAAATTGACAATATTTTTCTTTTAATTCTTTCTTCTAGTCATCCCCCCAGATCAAAGAATTCCTTTCTTGTTATAGGTTCGCTTGTACCATTTTTTCAATAGTGAAATCCTTCGACCAACTTTTTCTTGTGCTCTAAAGAGAAATATCCATGTCAAGAACGCCCATCTTTCGTTATGGAAAGGTATATGGGGTAGAAATCCGCACTTTTAAAAATGAATTCATAACCAATTGATTTTGGTCATGAAAAACATACATTATCCTTTACAATCTAGCCCTTGGGTAAAAAAACCTCTAGCTCGTCATATTTTTCAGACCTTGGTGATGAGAAACCACTTTATTTTGAGTGGCGTTACTAAACATTGATATGTACAGTTCCCTTTTTGGAGTGTACTGTCAACTTTCAAAATGTCAAGCTGGTTATGGCCTTTAATCATGCTAGATTTAAGGTAACAGATACAGAAATATAAAATGACCAGAGCAGACACTAGTATTCTACAGTCAAATACAGCTGGTAGGGCAGTGCTCAGTGCTGCCACCTGCAGTTTGTAATCAGCACTATTACTCAAATCTCCTGCTTCCCCCAAGAATGTAGACAACAATTGATATCAGAAGCTTGTCTTTTGTTACTAGGGGGGAAGGGGGCTTGGTGGAGTTTCCCAAAACAACGATTTTTTCCCCCCACCCCCCAACAACTAACTGAAAGTAATCTTGAATCCCCACTATGTTCTAATTTTGATAAATGCCCCCCCCCCCCCCCAAAAAAAAAAAAAAGAATTGCAAGTTCCTGTGAAATTTAGTTTTGACACCCCCCACCCCCCTCCACCTTGGAGGCTCTTCAAGTTTTGGCTCCTGCACCGAGGGCCTGTTTTTCATTATGACACCCCCTATATCCACCCAGCTGGCAATAAATGACTCGGCTATTAGTGGGGTTCATTGCTGGAATAAATAGCATTTTATCCGAGGGAGAGGGGTTTGTAATCATTTCAGATACTTCTTTTCTTCATTTCAGTGGATCCACATATGATCCTTTCATTGCTTCACTTAGTGATGTTACAACAATATCTGATACGCTACCCTACGATATGATCAACGAGAGACTAAAACTAGAACTAGGATGTAGATTAAGTACAAATTAAGAAAATATTGAGGTGTATCTGAGGCATCAAAGCATTTAATGATGATGTAGTAGAAAGGATTGATAATTGTCTATTATTGGAGATTTTATAAATGTTATTGATGTATGGCTCCTTATCTACGTCTCCCTGCTCCTTGACATAGATAAGACTGTAAGACATTGGACAGTCCTTATACTGTGGTCGGTGAGGAGTGAAGACCTATGTGTTGGATCTAGTATATTTAACCAGGATTATCCCACAATCAGGGGCTGTTACAGTAATTCCCAGTCCCAGGAAGGAGTACAGCAGTAAGACATGTCACTACAGCTTATCTGTCTGTAGCTGAATTGGGCAATACCTGCACATCCATTTTACCATAGTACGGGTGTTACCATTTATGGACTTTCAACTCAGGATCCTATACATGACACCTCACACTGCGTCTTGGATAAATCTAATATAAGATGGCAGACACAGTCAGACTACTGCTATAGATACTCAGGTGGATATCCACTTATGCTTCTTGTACTACAGCAACACCAAGGGCAGTGAAAGTCATTTTTTCATGGATTTATGTCTTCTGTCCATCTCTCCAAATCAATATTTTTCTAGAATACGCCATCAATATGTTATGTCCATTGTGAGATCTACTTCTTATCTCTCCAATCATTTAGTCTCAGGCGAGGTACAGGTAACTGGTACATGATAAGATAGTCCCTGCTGAGACTAAGCATTTATCAGTACTCATTGACACTATATACAGTGTGAATAGGCCTTGACTTATAGTAATCCTATCACAGACTCAAGGAAATTAACAAGCTACATATCTTATTACAAGATTATGACGTTAGAACTCAGGTGGATATTTACTAATGTTACACCAAGGGCAGTGAAGATCATTGTTCATGGATCTGGGTTTAATCTTCTGTTCCATCTCTGCAGATTGATAATTTCTAGAATACACCATCGATACGAGTAATACCCGCAGAAACTTTAGATCTACTTCTTATCTCTCCAATCAGTGTGTCTCTATTTGGGCCACCATAGTTGAGGTAGAGGTGACTTTGATAAGGGACGCCTTGCTGAGACCAGGCATATATCAGCTGATGCTCCTTGACACTATACACACAGATAGGCCCTGACATTAGAGAGCCCCTACATGTCCCGACTCAAATAATATACAAGACTCCACATCTTGCGTTACAGATTGTAACGCTAGGGACTCTAATACCTACTAATATCGCCTATTCTGTGTTCTGTGTTATAGGTATTCTAGCTTGAAAAGACGATTGATGTGTGACTCTCTGATAAACAAACATTCATTTGGGATTTTCCAGTTTGTAATTTACAGGTAGATCTTGAACTCAGAATGTAAAATGAATATAGGACAAAATATTACCTTAATAACATTATCTTAATATACATTGTAAGTGTATGTCAATCATTAGATTCAGATATTGTGGACACACACACACACACAAAGACATTTTATGATAGCATTTAAAAGTAAGATCTAGTAAATGCCAGTGCCAGGATCAAGGGAAAGTACACTTTGTGAATAGGTTTTGTAATTGTAACCATGGCAACTGGTGGTAGCTCATCGGGAGACTTTGTCCGTGACGTCCCTGCACCAGCCTCAGTCGGCCAATCTGGACATGCATCAGTCAGCAGACCTGGGCAAATGTCAGTCAGTGGACACGTGTCGAGCGGACTGACTGAGGGGTTGACTAGCGGACAGAATCAGATGTCAGTCTGCGGACCAGCACAAGTATCAGTCAGCAGCCCCGATGAGCTGTCAGCGAACCCCCCAGTCAGCGAACCTGGACAGGCAGTAGTCAAGAGGCCAGCTGAGGCATCAGGCAGTGAACCCAATGAGGGGTCATTCAGCACACTCAAACACATGTTTGCCAGCACTCTCAGATATGTGTTTGTAGGTAGACGTAGAGGGACATCTGGAACTGGGACGAGAACACCAGACAGACCTGGAGAGATATCAGACAGCAAAGCTGACCAAGATGAGGACAGCAAAGATATCCTGAGTGACCATAAACCCATGGGGAGCGCAGTGCCTCCTCCTCAGCCACCTGAGCCGGGTGCAGCATCAGCAAACCACAACCAGCCACCTACCCGTGCAGCGCACACTTCAGAGGAGGACACATCAAACCAGGGACTGTGTCTTTATTCTGAGACATTGCCCGGTCACAATGACTTTCCAGTTTCAACTCACCCAGCACTACCAGTCTCCACCCAACTCTCCACAACTAATCTATGGGACCGCACAAACAGCACAGAACAAGAAGTGGTTTGTTTCTCAGCTAAGTACAAACATCTTCTAAACAACAAGCGCTGCGAGCTGACAGAATGTGTCAATCTCCAAGTCATGGTTCCACATCTGAAGCAGCTGCAGGTGGTGAATAAAAGGACACTGGATAGAGTCATGGTTAGTATTATAGTATGTACATCAGTAGAATGTTAACACAAATCTGTATACCTTTATGGCTGTTTCACCATATTATGTAATTGTAGGCCTACTGAATATGGTTCTGTAATGAAAGAATGATGAACAATCCTCCCTAAAAAACATCAACTGCTTTGATGGGAAAGGATTATTTTGAGTTACATCCACAATAATTTGAATTAATTTTAATGTATTGAAAAATATATTTCGATTCAGAAATAAATTGTAATGATGATCATTTACTATCATAACCCTTTATGTGATTTTGTCCATATACTTGTGATCTGGTGATGATGATAGCTTGTTCTCGCAGTTTAATGCCACACCCCATCAAGCGGTTGACAAACTCATAGACCACCTGGAGCGTTCCCCATCATGGAAGCTCCATGGCTTCGTACGTGCTCTGGCCATGACTGACCAGTCAGAAATAATCACCCTGCTTGGTCTTGATCCTACCCCATATGAAGACGACATTGCTGCCACCCCGCACCAACCAGCAGCATCCACCACCCACAGTGCTACTACGACAAGAAAGCGTCACTTCTACAAACGTGTTGAGAGCAATGAGTGCCTTCAGATATCAGAGGACTTACTTACAGGTATTATACCATATCGGTTTCATGAAATAACACTATACAGAACATAATTGAATTCAGATTTTCCACTATGCTAGGTATATAAATGTTTATACTTGATGAATTATCAGAATTTCCTTGTTTTCACAGAAATGCCGCAAAATCTGCATGTTTGGAATTTCTCACCCGTCTATATAAATGTTACGTCAATTTTTTTAATG
Organism: Harmothoe impar; assembly: GCA_947462335.1. NCBI lineage: Eukaryota > Metazoa > Annelida > Polychaeta > Phyllodocida > Polynoidae > Harmothoe > Harmothoe impar. The sequence goes on along the minus strand of OX381706.1, from coordinate 83,956,521 downwards.
TTTTTTGTTATTACTCACAACAAGTTTATTGTCATGATTTTCAGTACATTATCGGACATGATGCTTCTTGCTTGGTTTCGCTTACTCAAGACAAGAATTGACCTTAAATGTTGTCACCATATTGTTTTGTAAAAAACAGGTCGTCTTGAGCACTGTGGGTCATATGCCAAAACTTTGATGAGGCCCACTCTCTTTGGTTTGAAGAAAAAATGTGTCATTGACCTCACACAAATCTTTGTGTGCACCAATCCTACATGCAAGAGGAACCGAGGGTAAAATTTATTGAACTAATTAATTCTATGGCTGCTTTTAGTTATCTTATTTTAGTTATCCTCCCTGGCATTTAATGGATTTCCTTCACTTTTTTAACTATTAAAAGATCATCACATTTCTTTCAACCAAACTTATCAATGCTGAGTAATCAAAAGTAATCTGTGAGGAAACAAAGTTACAATGCTTAAAGCTTTATCCTCACTATTCACCCTTCCCCTGATATTACCGTTACACTCTCGCACTCTAGTGGGAATGCAGCTTTAAGTAATACAATGGTCATTTATCATCTAATGACTTTGTAAAATAGCATGCATAAAAACATAAATATAGAGATTCAATCAGCCTACTTTGCCGTGTGAAAGTATGGCTCAGGCCCTAACTCATAAAGAAACTGTCAGTTGGGTTAGATCCTTGTGGACCTCTGTCCATGTCCCCTTTTGAAGTTGTTCTTAGTTTTTTTCGATCAGGTATGTCATATATTTCAGAGAGAGGGTGCCTGTTGCGAAGAAAGAGCTGTTCCTGCGTCTGTTTGGACAACGTTATCCTTGTTGTCTGAGTATGGATGGTCCGGCCGGTGTCGGGAAGTCATCGTTTTTGGAGGAATACACATATGATTGGAGCAAGGATGTATTATCATGTGAACAGGAGGGACCTGATGTCCCATGCCCTGGCCACATGTGGAAGATGGTGGTCTACATCCCCGGTGCATCCGTCAGAGGTAGTGCACACAATGCAATAAGAGACAGCTTGAGATGTCATCCTGACCAGAAGGACGAAATGATGAGGGAAATTGAAGAAGATGGAGAAGGTGTGCTTGTAGCATATGATGCCCTGGATGAAGTACGTAGCAAAGAGTCAATAGACAGTATTTCATCTTACACAGAAACATCACAGACAATGGTTGGAAAGCCAAAGGTTCTAGTCACAGCTCGTAATGGACTATTGAGGATAGATCACAGGTACTTTGATCGTGAGTTACACCTTGAGGGCTTCTCACTGGAGCAGGGTGTCAAGTATATGGAACAATATTTCCTAAACATGTACAACTTCAGTGACCACCCTGTGCTCCAGTATGTGAGGACACACCAACAGGACCTGGAGTGGTTTCTCAGTAACCCACTCAGAGTACATATCCTGTCTGAACTGTCAGCATGTGGCTTTCTGGCCTTAGATGATTTGAAGAGCTTAACAACAGTAAAGCTGTTCAGGAGTCTTGACGAACTTCTCGTTAAGCGAGACAGAGAAAGTCGTCAAACATCAGCATTTCAGCCTGATCATTTCTACATGGGCTGTTTGAGAATTCTACTCACAGACCAGAGCGTCCTACCAGAGGAAGATGTGGGTAGTGGGTCACCATATCTGAGTCTTTTAGAAAAACATGACTTCATGGACAAGGACTTCAACGATTGCAGTGACTTTAGTTTCCCACACCAGATGTTATTAGAATACTTCTCGATGAGGGGACTTATTAACTGCCTGAAGGATGATGTCACATACAAGTACAGCCTGTTGATGTATCTGTGCTCCAAGCCCACCATGCGTAACCTCCTCCAACTCACCTGTGGGTTTATTGCCCAGTACGAGCCTCAGCTGCTCCCTTACATGGTATTCATCATCAGGTGCTGCCTGATATTGCAGACTGAGCATGTATGGTGTGAGCAAACTGAGCTCACACAGGAACTGCTGCAGCTGCCAGCTGTCATCCAGGGCTGCTTCCCACGTAACATCCTGTCTGCTGGACTGACGGCGGAGCAGGCAGCAACACTGGGTGGTGTAAAGGACCTTATCCAGACCGTGTTCACTGAGAAGGCTGACAGTTTGAGAGCAATGGGCTGGTTCCTCAATGGAATTGATCATGCATAGTAAGCTATCGTCAATACAAAAAACATGCATTAAATCCTGATAAATGTGGCGCATATAATCAGAAAGCTGCCCATCTAATTTTAAGTTTAAGAGAAGTCCTATCTACAAAATTTATAATCTAATGTATGATTGAGGAAACCACTAGGTTTTAAATTAAAATCATATCATGATCTAAGCATTGATATACCAATACTGTATGCATCCCGTCTAGTAAATCAGTAAATTAAATGCCTGATTGCAGCAAAGAGAATATCCCGCCCATATTCTAAATCAAGCTTGCTGTTGACAATTTGGCAATATTTCTTCTACTTTTTTGATGAATTAAATGGAAAATAATAGAATGAGATAATCACCATTTAAATGAGATATTAACTATATTTTATAATACAAATAAGAATCCTATGGCCAGCATTTTGGGAATAATGGGAGTACTCTTTAAAGTGTGACTTTCAACCCATTTTGTTAAAACGAGTCACATTTGATTTGCTCTTTGATCAAATCAAGATGACTGTCACATCTTCAGAAGTGAGAATGCATGCAATGTTATGATACTGTTTATTTGACTATATGTGGAGCCTCTTACTATCCCAATGTATGCAGATGTTCTAATTTACTGCTCTCTCTGTCTCTTAACTCAGTGGACTGAACATAGCACCATTGACTGCCTTCCACACATTCATCCTGGGTTGCCTACATCAATGTAACCCTCAACAATACCTGGAAGTCTGCAGTCAGACAACGCACTGTCTGCTGCCTATAACCAGGTAAGGCTTGGCTAAACAGCTGCGGTGTTTTTAGACAGGCCATGACAGTTGAGGACCATACCGTAATGTATTTTGGCATTAAAGGACACATTTTTGGCATATTGCAGACTTTAGGCAACCAATTCACATTGATTTTCACACAATGTGCGATTCGGGCTATAAGCATACCGAAGGATGTTACTTTCTTTCTTAAGTAAGAAAAATATTAATTATCAAAATAAGGATATATACTGTGAATCTTTCTTGATTGATAAAAATTAAGAAATTATTCAATTTTTCCTCCAGCAATATTTCATTACCTATTGCGCGTCTCAAGTCACTCCTCTGAAAAAAAATTCTCCTACCCTTAAAACCATAGTAGTCATTAAATGGCTTAAGTAACAATTACTGCTGGTTATGTACCCAGATGGAGACCTCGCTGATGCTTCTGTACTCTTTGTTTTTTCAGGTACAACATTGGTACAGCTAAATTGCCAATCAACTGCACTATGGGTTGTGTAGGTGGTGTTCGGTGGGCAACCGTCAAAGATAGAACAGCTCTTGGTCACCTGGAGACTGCCGTTCATGTATGGTCTCCGTGTGACCTGGTGTCTGCTCTGAGCACATGGAGCCATCATCCTAGAACACAACAAATACTACACCTACTACAACAGCTGAAGCAACTACATGTACAGCCAAGGAGACATCTAGCCGAATATGAGTTACATATTGATAGCTCAGTACATCACCTGTGTACTTCAATACCAGCTGACCCCTGGTCTGAGGACCAGTGGAGTCCATGTATAAGAGAACTGCTCTCAGCCAGGTATGGCACGGATCGTATTCACATAAACATGGATCCCAATGTCCCTACACCACCACTAGGTGGCCTTCTGTCTGCATGCCGTAAGGTGATCACACCTGGACATGGACTCACAGGGGGGCTGTATATAGGTTGGGGTGAGGTGCCAGCAGAGGAGCTGACCGAGTTCTGCATCTGGGCTGCTGAGGTGCCACTAATGTTAAAGCTGTCGTTGCTGACAGTGGTAGTGAGGGAGGTACACGGTGGTGACAAGGACTGGAAGGACCCAGACTCAGCTATCAGGGACCTGGTTACAGCTGGTGTAATGAGTGGGGAGTATATCAATCCAACCTACATAACATTTGGCAGGGAGGTATTGTCTGAGTGCTATTACCCGAGTACTTAAATCTTGCATTACTTCAGAAATAACTGAAGATGTGGTTTTGTTGTTCATGTTGGTATTCATGATGGATAAACAGAATACATACCCTGCAGGCATTTTGTTAAGCTTGGGTTTCAACAATAGTGAAGTACAGAAAGATATATTCAGGGAGAGAATATAGCAGGGTGTTTTAAACACAGACAAAATGGCCAGAAAATGTTGGTGGTTTTAACACTTGAGCCAAGTTTCTTATTTGGAAAAGTCCTTTCAACTGAAATAAAGTATAGAAGGATATAGGCACTGTATTCATGTGAAGGACATTAATATGTTTGTTTACAGAAATGCTAGTCTCTAGGTATTTTATCTGTAGTGTTAAGCACATAGGGAAAACGGCCACCGAAGTTGGGTAGTTTTTTTTTCTTATATCTAAAAAGAAATCATTTCAACTATAATAAAGTATGGAAGGATCTAGGCACTGCATTCATGTGAAGGGCAATCATTCTTCAATAAGGGATCTAAACTCACAGCAGAGGCTTCACTCTCCCTACACATTATTGGTGTAAACTCAAACATAAATTGGCATACATTAGGGAGTGGTCATTTTTTAACAACAGGGGGGGGTTGGTGGATTTGGGGGGGGAACCAAAAAAATTTGGACCCCTTGAAGGGAGGGACCAAAAAAATTTGGACCCCTCTTGAGGGGGGGAACAAAAGAATTACACCCCTTTTTAGCGAAAAAGCCCGCGCGTTACTATAGCTCAAAGGGGTCGGCCGCGCTCATTTTCAACCTGCCTAGGGGGGGGGACCAAAAAATTTGTGACCCCTTCCGCGGGGGGGACCAAAAAAATTTCGACCCCCTCGCGCGAAAATCCACCGACCCCCCCCCTGTTGTTAAAAAATGACCACTCCCTCCCAGCTAACAAAAAACGTTATTTTACGTCAAAATAACGTTCTAAAACTGTATATAACGTTATGCCATAGTGAGGAGCTTTAGAGAAACGTTATATAACGTTAGATAACGTTACAAAATGTTGTATAACGTTTTTTGTTTACTGGGCTTAGCCGTGAGTGGCTAGAAATGGTCCATAGAGAGGTATTCGGCTCATGTGGTCAATTCACTTATTGCAGAACTGACACCTGCCTCCTGAATAAAGGTTAGCAGAGTATTCTAGTTAGTCCCGTGGTCACCTTCCATTAAGTAACAACACTGTGAAGTTACAAGATAGAACCGCTTTATTTCATAATCATCTTTTTCCAGCAATAAGCTAGCAGGATTGAGCGATTTGTAAAATGGTATTGTAATCCACCCATTTAAGGTCACTTAGTTAGGATATGAGGATGGAGTGCACATCATTCACATTTCTCAAGGTCATAGGTTAGTTCAAGGTCACTCAGCAGGCCAGGAAGCCCCCGTCAATAGGCAGGGTGATCCCGTTAATCATGTCGGCCTGGTCACTCAGTAGGTACAGGATGGGGTGCACAATGTCCTTCACCTCTGTCAGGTCACTCAGAGGTCACTACAAGGTCACTCAGAGGTCACTACAAGGTCACTCAGCAGGCTAGGAAGCCCCCGTCAATAGGCAGGGTGATCCCGTTAATCATGTCAGCCTGGTCACTCAGTAGGTACAGGATGGGGTGCACAACGTCCTTCACCTCTGTCAAGGTCAGAGTAAGCAACACATTAGACTTAGCAACTGAAGGCAATTTGACCTTCACCTCTTTGAATTACAGTAATGATATCTTACACAGAATGACAAAAAACATCAATTGAAAAAGTATTGCCATCCCCTCCTTTCCTTCATTGGATGGAAAGAGGTTGAAGCATAAGGCATTATGAGAATGAAATGGAGCAGAGTGCTTTAATGAAAATTGCACTGTGGTATTGACACAGTCCTGAAAGGTATGATGCATTAGTAAATTGACAGGGCTGCATTCATACATCATGCCTGTATGGATGATAAAAAGTGACACACCTACTCAAAATTCATCTCTTGCTTCATGCAATCTCTATTTGCCATAACTCTTACCTGCGAACTTGCCCATGGGTATCTTGCTAAGCATCCCTTCAGCCTTGATGGGGTCGGACCATCCCTCCCTACCCATAGCTGTCATCACAACGGTAGGGTTCACAGCATTCACACGGATCTAGTAAATGTACAAGATATTCTAAACTTTTTTGATGATGATAACAGGTTGAACTAGAGACACCATAAATTCCCACCTAAAACCCTTTGAGTTGTACGCAGAGAACCAGATATCCAGTGCTGGTTGTACAATATATTTAAAGTCTAGGGGCAGGTTATATGAGGGTGTGTGCAATTAAAGAACAGAATTAAAACTGCTTCACTGCAGTGACAGTGGACATGATATTCTCTAACTGAAGAGAATCCTGGGATCCCTCATTCCGTAAATTCTCGCATACAAGCAGCGGCTAGTACGAGGGTCAGATCACCAGTGCGGCTTATAGGATCGGCACAGAGTCAGGTTGCGGCTTATACGTGAGTTTTTGCTACTATAGTACAGTATTCAAGCCACCATAATCAGCTGGCAAGTGTGGCTTATAGGATCGGCCCTATCTCGGGGTGCGGCTTATACGAGAGTTAGCTAGCTTATACGCGAGAATTTACAGTATTCTTCAACTTTTAGCAAATAAGTTTAACTATGTATTGCATTTCATAATGTATAGTTTGCTGTAAAATCCTGGGTTGCACTCGTTCTTTTGGGTCTAAAGTAGAACACAGTGGTAAAACTTACATTTTTGGGTCCTAGCTCTAGAGCGAAGTTCCTGGTGAGTTGGTCGACAGCAGCCTTGGATGCGCCGTATATGAGATGGTCCATGAGGGCGGCCTGCCCTGCCTGGGAGGCCAGGTTCACGATGGCGCCACCAGTACCGCGCTCTACCATCGTCTTAGCTGCTACCTGTACAAGCGGGAAATAGATCAGGTCAATTCTCCCAAGATCAGGTCACAGAGAACCATGCATGCTCATCCCTTATGTATTTATTTCTGGGAATATATAAAAGCTATTACTCTCATAATAAGCATAATTGTTTTAGGGAATTGATTAAACAAGTTAGATTTGATTTATAGAAATGAATAAAAGTCGTTGGCATAGCCCATTTAAGCACTATGCAGTCCTTATTGGGTTAAGACATTACACCTTGTTTTAACAATGTACCTGAGTGACATTAATGATGGCTTTGACATTGATGTTCATCACTCTGTAAAAGAACAAAGGGAAAATGGGATATGAGAGGGTAGTGAAATAATCAACGAATAGTGCAGTGAAAACTGTTTCACTTTCCATTTTGTTCTCTTTGTTGGAATTTCATTGAGAAGATTTTTCAAGCTCATTTTACTGCCAGCATTGGATATTTTCCGTAGATTTTTATTCTTAATTTATATCGTTGAAAAATATCACAAAAAAACAGACAAGTAGTTTCCAATTGAATTGTTGACAATTTTATTGGAGGGTTTGTATACATCGAGGTGGTGGAGGGAAATTGGAGTATAGTTAATTATTTTTCTAACAATTTCCTAGTTTATCATTTTTAATTAATTGACTTACTTATCAAACTCCTCAGCTGTAGCCTCAAGACATGGACTAGATAAGCCCATCCCCGCATTGTTTACCAGCAGGTCTATGGGTCCTATAGCGGAGACAGCAGCCAGGGCTTTATCCCAGTCTCCCAGGTCCACACATACTGTGTGTACTGTGGGCACCTGGTGGTAAACACACAGTAATATAACATACATAATATACATGTGGGGAAAGGCATTATTTGCCCTATGAAGGAGAAGTTGGCGTTAAGCTCCTACCCCAGCTGTCTATGGTACAGTCCTTTTGATGAATGAATATATATATATGTTTAAATCAGCTGTTAGCCTATAAATAGCTAGATATATAGGGCGTTGGTTTTGTCCTTTTTTAACCCCTCTGGTTAGGATGGGGTTTGGTCATGGATGGGAGGTTATTAAGTCCACATTAGATGGTTATGTGATTGAAAACCTTCCCAGAGCTGTAGAATATGCAATGCAACCAATGAGACCCCCGCAAGTTACTTGCTAGGGATGCATTGGTACTTTGGTATTTTACTGACATGCCTTCCTTAAAGGTTTAACTGCATCCACTGCTGCTCTATCAGTCTGATTATACTCAATCTTACCTCAGCCTTGAGTTTGTCCAGGTTAGCCTGGGTTCTGCTCAAGGCAAACGTCTCTGCTCCCCCAGCCACCAGTGCCTTAGCCACTTCGTACCCAATACCTAAAAACATCACATGTCAAATTACATATCGTACCTAATGATTATAGGCAAAAGTACTTTTCTATATATATATATAAACACACCATGCATTGTTAAGTATAGTATACATGTAGCATTATACAGTACGATGTGGATAGCCCTCTAAGGGCTGCAAAGCATAGCAATATGCTGTGTTCTTTATGAGTATGATGCATGAATACAGGTGAGGAAATCACCATTGCTGTATTCATGTATCATGCTGACTTTCAGCATTAAACATCCCTAAAGGGTCAGTATGCATCATTATGACGAAGGGTATAGAGAACATTAAAGTCTGATGCAGGCATTAAAGGAGCATAGCCATTGTCAGGTCTGCATACTGTGAAAGTACTTTATTTCGCTGGGTATATATTATAGTGATTTTTGCGGAAATGAAAAATCCGCGAAATTTTTGTATGCTTAAGTATGGAATAAATATCCGCGGAATTGCCGATTTTCACACTTCCGCGAAAATTTACACCCGTGAAAATAAGTACTTTCACAGTACCCAGTCTCTACTCACCTTGACCAGCTCCGGTGACGAGGGCACGCTTTCCCGTGAAGCTGATATTCATGTTGATAAAATACTTTACATAAGTGATATCAAGGGGGGCTGTGTTTTGGTGGTCCCCAATAGGTTGGCCCCGCTAACCCACTTAGGATGATGGTGGATAGATAAATCCTGACCTCACACCTTCACTAGGCCTACACACTACAGGCTTAGACTGGGAAGCATGCTGGGTTGGTTGGTATAGATGTTGATGCATACCACATTAAAGTATGACAATGTAGGACTCTTTCAACAGTAGATGATCCAGCTTGCCATGCATAGATAGGTAGCACCATGCTATGTTGAGCGATGATGGAGGGGTAAACAATTTAGTGCAAACTCGACTGCAGTCCATGTCCATGGGAGAGTGGGCCATCTGATGTTGAAAGCTTTACTCTGTCATAGTTTATGGTATATAAAAACACCTGCACTGACCAACTGGGGAGGGCACTCCCTTTGTTTTCTTTAGTAACTATGTGTGAACATCACCTCAAATTTAGGACCCTTATCACATGAGGCAAAATTTAAAAAAATAGCACTGAAAATTGAGCAGAAAACAAAAAAAAAAAAAAAAAAATACCCTCCATCGAGAGTGATCTATGAAAAGTAAATAACCCACAAACGGTTGGAATAAACATTACCCTAATATTTTCCACATTGTATAAAACATAGAAATGTCTCTGAAAAAGAACTAGAATATACCCCTTTGTATCCAAAATTGCCTAAATGTGCCCCTTTTCAAACATACCCTATGCCTTGGATTCATGTTTCCATATAGTATAAACCAATGATGACCACAGCACTGACCAGTCAAGCATGCTTCTCAGTTTAGGCCTGTGCTGCACACTGACTTTAGTATGAGATCTGGACTCTAACCCTCTATAAGGGCTCAATAGTGCTTTAATGCATCATGGCCATGGTTGGCATGATGCATGAATGCAGCCCTGGTGAGTTCTACTATTGCTGCATTCATGCATCATGCCAACCTGGGTTGACACAGTCCTGAAGGATCGGCATGATGCATGAATGCAGTGGTACATTCATGCATCATGATGACTGAGGGCATACCAATTTAAGGCTGTGTCTCATGATATCGGGCCAATGTTTTCGTCTTTGTCCGGGTGCCAGCTTTGACTGGCTTGATGGAGAATGGTTTATTTAGGGTAGATGTAGATATAAATGGGCTACTAATTACTAATTTTAAGTGTTGTAACATGAATTAACCTTTTTGGCTCATTTATATCTCCATCTGCCCTAAATTAATATGTTCTATCAAGCCGGTCAAAGCTGGCACCCGGTCAAAGCTGGCACCCGGTCAAAGGTAGCACTCGGTCAAAGACGTTCACAATGGCCCGATCTCATGAGACACAGCCTTATAGAACTATGCTTCCCTTAAAGGGTTGATAGTCCTATCTATGTAGAGTATCAAGGAGCTATTAAGGGGCATCGGCCGCGTGATAAGCAGTCATCGGCGCACCAGGTTGGAGTGACCTTAAAATCATTCCATAAAACCTTGTGTATAAGCCTAACTAACATATTAGCCGCACGCCTACCTTTTGAGAATTAAATAAGCGTCACGTCTCATCCAAAGTATGGCCACTACCCAGCAAACTGGGGTGATCCCTCGCCATGCCTGGTGATGCATGGTGACTACTATTTGAGTGATCACACACTGAGTGACAATGCGCCACTGCTGGTGAGTCTCACTCAGCATGGCGACTCATCACTCATCTTGCCACTGTGGTGATCACACGCTGAGTGACAATGCGCCACTGCTGGTGAGTCTCACTCAGCATGGCGACATATCACTCATCTCGCCACCGTGGTGATCACACGCTGAGTGACAATGCGCCACTCCTGGTGGGTCTCACTCAGCTTGGTGACTCATCACTCATTTCCCAATTGTGGTGAGCTCACTCAGCATCACCAGGATATTAGCATTGGAGGTATACTTCTTGTATTTTGCAGAGGAGGAATAGAAGTTGATGTTGATTCTATTAATATTATTGCACATATGGACCAGATTTTTACATAATTATAATCATTATGAAAATGTGCACATCATGGTAGCCAACAATATGATTTTAGATTAAGATTTAAGACAGAAAATAGAGTTTTCAGTTGTCTATGGGACTTAACACTGAAATGGAATTATCTACATTTTACATAGTATATAGACATTGATCAGCCTTGCTCTAACAAGAATAGGAAAGTATGATATCCAATGACCATCATGGTATCATATAATCATGAGTAACAAGTAAGGATTCTCAACAGTATGGTAAAATATTCTTGCATTGAGTGATAAAAGGGGAACTTTCTTTGTCTGACCAACATGCCAGCTCTCACTCAGCATGGCACATCATCACTCACAGTCGCCAACATGGTTCTCACTCACTGAGTGACTAGGCGCCACTTGTGGTGAATCTCACTCAGGATGGTGCATGATCACTCATGGTCACACACATCCTGGGTTCCTGAGTTCTGATTGGTCCATTTCAAATTTCCCGCCCTTTCTTTGTTCTCAGTGGAAATTTCAAGCATTCACATCAGACAGGCAGAGACTGGCAAGGAGAACAGATGTGAGGTGGGTTGTCCTATATAAGTCATGGTGAAATCTCAGCCATCAGCTGATTGTGAATTCTACAGTAGCTGTTCTTGCCTATCCTATGTCTCTATTTTTCCCTTATATCTTCTACTTTGCTATTTTCATAATTATAGGTAGGAACTATATTCACTGAATGGAATGGCACATTTATTGGTAAGTTCTACGGTAGTTTTGGCACTTTCTTTACCTAACTTGTATTTTTATATTCGTATATATGTATGACATAATTGTTTCATGATAAAAGGGGAATTTCACTTGCAAAGTAATATTTAAACAGTTTTATAACTTTACCATGTACACTGTGTTCCTCCATAATAATACATTACGTTTGCGTATATTTAAACAGAAACACCCACAAGCACTTCAAGTATCCATCATTGCCAAGAGAAGAAGAGAGTCTGGATGAACAGCTTAAATGATGTTGTCAATGTTATGAATAAAATATCCCCCCCTCCCCTGCCTCAGTGCAATGTGCCATTGCTGAATGTTCACCAGCTTGGCCATCACTGGTGATGCTGAGTGATCACCAGCGTGGCCATCCCTGGTGATGCTGAGTGATCACCAGCGTGGCCATCCCTGGTGATGCTGAGTGATCACCAGCGTGGCCATCCCTGGTGATGCTGAGTGATCACCAGCGTGGCCATCCCTGGTGATGCTGAGTGATCACCAGCGTGGCCATCCCTGGTGATGCTGAGTGATCACCAGCATGGCCATCCCTGGTGATGCCGAGTGATGATGGCGACACATCACTCAGTTTTATTTCATCTAGCACATGAGTGAGGACCTCACTCAGGATGGCCACGAGTCACCCCAGTTTGCTGGGTATACTGTCTAAAAACTCACATATTGGCCGCACCCTGACTCAAGGCTGATCCTATATGCCGCACTGGCCATCTGACTTGTGTACAAGCTGCGGCTTCTACGCAAGGTTTTATTGTTGTCAGAATGATTTCCTGTCCAAAATTATACATCTGAACATTGTTAGTTTAAAGTGGTAATTACTTATCTTCTTCAAATATTAAATTTCATTTACATGTGTCCTCTAAGCACTTTAATAATATTCAGGAGAAATGTTATCCATGGATGGTGAGAGGGCAGAAACCGGGTCCCATATGGGGGCAAGTCATAGGATTTTACAGTGTATTTTCATTGAGTGGAATAAAATTGTGCATGATTTGATACCAAATTGACCATATATTGCGCGATAAGATCAAAATTGAGCAGGTGATAGGGAGTGAGAAGCAAGGGAATAGATGGGACTAAAAGTAAGGTGCTTGTGAACATTCTGGTACATTTTTTAGAAAATTTGGTTTTGACCACTGGCCACTGTACCTGCTAACTTTAATTATAACTTAACACTAATATTTTGTGGCATGAAACACCCAGACCCAAAGTCTTATACTAGATAGGAGAGTGAGGGGCACATTGAACCACTTCTGCACATTTATTTTTTTCCTCGCCTTATAAAACTCATTTGAACTTAAATTTGTTATCCAGCAGTTACCTTCTATAATTGCCAAATATGCCAATTCTTTTGAACTTTTGACAATAACATCTTTGAGTGGTTCAATGTGCCCCATACCCTGGGTAGGTTGGCCCACCCACAGGCACCTTGAACCATGTATATTGAACGGTTCAAATAATCAGCAATATGGATCTATTATTGGAAGTTTAGGTGGAATTACTTGCTATTGATACTTTTGCATAGGACTGAATGCAAAAATATATACTCAATGCATGAAAGTCAATTATAGTTTCTAGTGTTTATAGTGACTGGGTTGGCACCTTCACGAATTTCCCTTGGCTCAATATTTCTTAAGAGGTTTGCTGTTAAGATATTTAATTTGTGGTCCCAAATACAAAAGTCCTGCTCAGATACCCTTTATAGTTGGCTTAATGGTGGGGGCATAAGTTGTGGCTAAAAATATGTGCACTCTGTTTAAGTGACACCATTTCTTACTAAAAAATGGGGACTGGTCCAACCCCTGCCCCTGGACCCATGTCTGTCATCGCTTTATCATAGACAAGTACAACACTGAGAAGTATAACACAATCATTTTATTTGCAAAACTACAATGTAAAATCTACAGTGTTCCAGAGGTAGCAACAAGCTGTTATCAGCTGAATAGGAATTGAACTGATTGAGAAATTATAAATGGTACACTTTATGTTGCATACTAATTTTTTTCTGCAAGACAAGACTATTTCCCTCTGATTAACCGCTTCCGCTACCTCAGGTCACTGAGAGGTCAGTACAAAGTTATTCAGGGGTCAGTACAAGGTCCCGTTAATCATGTCAGCCTGGTCACTCAGTAGGTACAGGATGGGGTGCACTACGTCCTTCACCTCTGTAAGGTCACTCGGAGCTTACTACAAGGTCACTCAGAGGTCACTACAAGGTCACTCAGCAGGCCAGGAAGCCCCCGTCAATAGGCAGGGTGATCCCGTTAATCATGTCAGCCTGGTCACTCAGTAGGTACAGGATGGGGTGCACTACGTCCTTCACCTCTGTAAGGTCACTCGGAGGTTACTACAAGGTCAGTCAGAGGTCACTACAAGGTCACTCAGCAGGCCAGGAAGCCCCCGTCAATAGGCAGGGTGATCCCGTTAATCATGTCAGCCTGGTCACTCAGTAGGTACAGGATGGGGTGCACAACGTCCTTGACCTCTGTCAAGGTCAAAGTAAGCAACAAATTAAACTCAGCAACTGAAGGCAATTTGACTTTCACCTCTTTGATAATCACAGTAATGATATCTTATGCAGAATGACAAAAAAACATCAATTGAAACAGTATTGCCATCCCCTCTTCTCCTTTACTGGATGGAAAGAGGTGGAAGCATAAGGCATTATGAGAATGAAATGGAGCAGAGTGCTTTGATGAAAATTGCACTGTTGTATTGACACACTCCTGAAAGGTATGATGCATTAGTAAATTGTCAGGGCTGCATTCATACATCATGCCTGTCCTACATGGATGATACAAAATAAAAACACATACTCCGAATTCATCTCTTACTAGATGCAATCTCTATTTTGCCAAAACTCTTACCTGCGAACTTGCCCATGGGTATCTTGCTGAGCATGCCTTCAGCCTTGACGGGGTCGGACCATCCCTCCCTACCCATAGATGTCATTACAACCGTAGGGTTCACAGCATTCACACGGATCTGGGATATGCGGAAGATATTGTCTACATTTTAAGTAAAAGCTCTTTTGATGGTAATAACAGGTTGAACTAGAGATACCGTAAATTCCCGCCTAATAAATCCATGAGTTATGCGTAGGGAATATTTTGGGGCTGGGTTAGGGGTCTTAGCAATTAAAGAACAGAATTAAAATTGTAATTTTCAGACCCCAGGTGCAAGTTATAGGATTTTCCAAAAGTCGGGATGCTAGTTATACAGGCGGTGCAGATTATACGAATTCACGGGAATTCAGATTGACTTGAATTGACACTTTAGGATTTACTGCCTCACTGGGGTGACAGTGGCAAAAATATTCTCTATTTAGCAAAAAAAACATCCCCGATAACAGGTTGATGATGTGAAATTAAAATAGGAAAAAAAATACACTTAAACTCCTGGTATTCCTTACTACCAAGAATTCTTCACCCTTTAGTGCATACATTTTTTTCACAATGTACAGTTTGCTGTAAAATCCTGGGTTGCACTCATTCTTTTTGGGTCTAAAGTTGTACACACTGGCAAAACTCACATTTTTGGGTCCTAGCTCTAGAGCGAAGTTCCTGGTGAGTTGGTCGACAGCAGCCTTGGATGCACCGTATACGAGGTGGTCCATGAGGGCGGCCTGCCCTGCCTGGGAGGCCAGGTTCACGATGGCGCCACCAGTACCGCGCTCCACCATCGTCTTAGCTGCTACCTGTACAAGCGGGAAATAGATCAGGTCAATTCTCCCAAGATCAGGTCACAGAGAACCATGCATGCTCATCCCTTATGTATTTATTTCTGGGAATATATAAAAGCTATTACTCTTATAATAAGCATAATTGGTTCAAGGATTTGATTAAACAAGTTAGATTTGATTTATAGAAATGAAGAAAATTCTTTGGCAAAGCACATTTAATCACAATGCAGTCCTTATAGGGTTAAGACATTACACCTTGGTTTAACAATGTACCTGAGTGACATTAATGATGGCTTTGACGTTGATGTTCATCACTCTGTAAAAGAACAAAGGGAAAATGGGATATGAGAGGGTTGTGAAATAATCAACGAATAGTGCAGTGAGAACTGCTTCACTTTCCATTTTCTTCTCTTTGTTTAAAATTTTATTGAGAAGATTTTTCAAGCTCATTTTTCTGCCAGCATTGGATAGTTTTTGTTGATTTTTATTCTTAATTTTTTCCATTACTTTCTTATTTTATTACCTTTTTCCCTCCTAATTTATCATTTTCAATCAATTCACTTACTTATCAAACTCCTCAGCTGTAGCCTCAAGACAAGGACTAGATAAGCCCATCCCGGCATTGTTTATCAGCAGGTCTATGGGTCCTATAGCGGAGACAGCGGCACGAGCTTTATCCCAGTCTCCTAGATCCACACATACGGTGTGTACTGTGGGCACCTGGTGGTAAACACACACACTAATATATCATACATATAACATACAGTATAACACTAGCAGGTCTATGGGTCCTATAGCGGAGACAGCGGCCCGGGCTTTATCCCAGTCTCCCAGATCTACACACACGGTCTGTACTGAGGGCACCTGGTGGTAAACATACAGTAATATATATAACTTATTTCATGGTGAATACGGACTGTGAATGTTAAACCTACGGGAGTGCCGTATGCCAGGAAAGTGTGCAATAACCCTCGGCCGTATTACACGCTCTGGTCGTATTGCGCGCTTCCAAGGGAGGTAGGGGGTCGCTATGGGGTCGCCATGGGCTCGCCATGGGGTCGCTACGCTACCGAGGGTCACGTGACCTGGGCGAAATTCAAAATGGTGGCCCGACGGAGGTAAACAAACATCGCTGAAGTAAACAAACATGGACTGCACATGTATTTCAGGTAGAAATACCATGAAATAAATACAGAGTGTCACTTAAAAGTCACCTCTTCAATGGTTACTGCACTTGTGGTGCAAGGGCCGTATTGCACTAGGCCTACGGCCAGCGTGCAATACGGCCCTAGCACCACTTGTGCAGTAACCATTGACTCAGTCACTTTAGCGTGCAGCTCTGTCTATATACATAATATTCGTGTGGGGAAAGGCGTAATTTGCCCTATGAAGGACAAGTTGGTGTCAAGCTCCCACCCCAGCTGCTGGTGCAGTCCTTGAGGAATGAATATATGTTTAAATCAGCTGTTAGTCTATAGATAGCTAGATATAGGCCTATAGGATGTTGGTTTTGTCCTTTTTTAACCCCTCTGGTTAGGATGGGGTTTGGTCATGGATGAGAGGTTATTAAGTCCACATTAGATGGTTATGTGATGGAAAACCTTCCCAGAGCTGTAAAATATGCAATGCAACCAATGAGACCCCCGCAAGTTACTTGCTAGGGATGCCGAAGGTTAAGGCAGATACATTGTTACCCCCTCGAACTAAGTTATGTGATAATAACAATGGTAGAGTGAGGGCACCAGCCAGTATGTCGTGGTTATTTTGACATACACTCAGCTACTCGTCTCCTGGACTAAGAATGGCGCTAGGCAGAGAGCAGTACCTAGTGATGGAGTACAGGTGCAGACTTAGGTAGCACAGTGTTAGAGTGTCCACTCTTAGCGTGGGAGGTCCTGGGTTCGAATCCCACCCATTATTTTAGTGACATGACAGGGTTAACTGCATCCACTGCTGCTCTATTACTGTAAACCTCGCGTATAAGCCTAACTCACATATAAGCCCCACCCCTATCTATGACAAATTATATAAGCCCCAGAGCGGTTTTGAAAATTGTACTTATAAAAACTCTCGTATAAGCCGCACCCTTTATAGGCATGTTTGGTATCAAAAGAAAGCTGAGTCTGATTCGCGTACACGCTGCGGCTTATACGCGAGGTTTTACGGTAGTCAGATTATATTTTATCTTACCTCAGCTTTGAGTTTGTCCAGGTTAGCCTGGGTCCTGCTCAAGGCGAACGTCTCCGCTCCCCCAGCCACCAGTGCCTTAGCCACTTCATACCCGATACCTAAAAACATCACACGAGAAGATATCATATTTGATAACTATTCGCAAAATTAATTTTCCGTATCATCATTCAGAGACATATAATTTATTGTTAGATATAGTATACATATAGCATTACACAACTATGTTGCTAGCCCTCTAAGCCTGATGTGGTTAAAGGATTATAGCCATTGTCAGGTCTGTAGACCCGGTCTCTGCTCACCTTGGCCGGCTCCGGTGATGAGGGCACGCTTTCCCGTGAAGCTGATATTCATGTTGATTAATTACTTTACACACGCAGCACCGTGCAACTATGTGTTAGAACTCAGCTTTGGACAGTCAGCAGTGTGTGGGCAAAGGCCGGTGTGTTTGGGATGTGTCAAATCAATGCCCCGCTAACCCACTAAGGATGATGGTGAATAGATAAATCCTGACCCCACACCTTCACTAGGCCTAAACACTACAGGCTTAAACTGGGAAGCATGCTTGGTTGCTATAGATGTTTGAGCTGTTCATAAATCATGTCAAAAAAATATGGCTTATTTTGAACACCCACCCACCCCCTGTCCTATTATTCCCCATTCCCTCATCTTTGTATGTCACACCTAAACCAAGAACCCCCCCCTTTTGCCATGACATAATTTATGGATGGCCTGTGAATAGCATAATGTATGACAGTGAAATAATCTTTTAACAGTAGATCGCACAGCTAGCCATCGACAGGTAGCACCATGCTATGTTCAACAATGATCTAAGCCTACACAGAGAGAAAAATCCGAGCCACATGGGGAGTCCAGGCTATAAAAAGAGAGCTAGAACCCCCTTTGGCCCACTCTTTACACTGTATGACTCCCACGTCTAATGGCCCTGACTCCTTCTCGATTAGATCAAACATAGTCCAGATCAGCTAAAGTGAGTAAATGGCTGCCAAGACTCCCTAAGGGAGTCACAGAAGTAAGTATACACGACAGAAACAGGAAACGCACTAGGTGGCACTACTGTACAATGACTGCAATGCCATCTAGCACATATGTTTAGAAGCCATCTAACTCTTTTTATGATCAGAGGCAAGGTCCCCTATACTCCCTTTCCTCCAAGGGAGTCGGTGAATGCATAAGGGAGTCAAACAGTTGGTTATGATTAAGTCAGGTGGTAGCACTATACTTGAAATGGTATTATTCTGTATGCTCAGACCTCTAGATCCACATAATTTGTGATATTGATAATTATGCTAAAACATGTATGTCATTGTAACATCAAGATTCTATGTCAGAATTACATTTCAGGAAATAATAACAATTAACTTAAAACTGTAGCATCAGCATGATGTATTAGTTATAGACACCTGATTTGCAGAAACATGAGAAAGTTAAATCACAAAAGCTCAGATATTCTTTTATAATGTGCACTGAGGGGTCTTTATGAGATCCCTCCTCCTTGTGAGGCATGGCACTAAAATGATGTAGAAAGAGCAGCCAGGTAGACAGCTACTGGAATGGATATATGGATGGGTAGGGAATAGAAATTACCAATGACCTCTTCACGAAGGAAGTCGTGATTCAATGACCCCTGTGCCTAGACTCCCTTTCTGAAGGGAGTTGCAGTATGGACCTGGACTTGCAGTATGGACCTGGACTCTGTTTGTAATGGGAAGTCATAAAAGGGAGTCATTTTGGAGGAAAAAACTGGACTCTCAAGGGAGTCAAATTACTCCCTTGTAAAGGAGTCAGGTACTCCTTTCTTCAAGATAAATCAACTTTAGATTGTAGGGAAGCAAAACAAATTTATTTGACAAATTCAGCTGAGCAAAATGTAAACAACAGCAGACTTTTTTGGGAAACAGTAAATCGTGTTATTCCTGGCAAATGTAAAGGTACTCTAAACATTAATTTGTTGGACGATGATAACAAAGAGGTTGATGTTGGTGATACAGCTGAACATATAAATAAATTCTATACAAGTATAGGTCCAGCCCTTGCCTCAGCGCATACCGCTGAATGGATCTTTACCGGTACTGAGTGTATTAACGTCATGCAAGACATAGAGATTTCAGCGAGTGATATCCTTGATGTATGTAGTACTCTAGACACAACTAAGTCTTCCATTGTGGATATTATTTCAACAAAAGTTATGAGGGACGCTATGATAGTGTGTATTGATCGTGTGCACAAAATGTTTAATATTATTATAGATAGGTCCCATATACCTGACTGTTGGAAAATCGCACGTGTTAATCCTTTATCCAAAGGAGGAGACAATAGCAGGGTTACAAATTACAGACCAATACGTCAATTGCCAGTACAAGGTAAAATTTTAGAGAGATTAATACACACTAAGCTTGACGAGCATCTGGAGGTTAATCACATTTTATCTGATTTTCAAGGAGGTTACAGGAAACATAGATCTACGATTGATACCATCGGTACTCTAACTGATGAAATAGCCAGACAAAGAAATATAGGAAATTTTACAATAGCAACCTTTATAGATATTTAAAAAGCTTTTGATTCCGTAAATTTTGAAATATTATTTAAAAAATTGGAAAAATATGGCATAAAAAATTCAAATTTAAATCTTCTAAAAAGTTATCTTTTGAACAGAAAACAGTATACAGTAGCCAATAGCAAGTCCTCTACCCTCCTAGACCTTCAATGTGGAGTTCCACAAGGCTCAATTTTAGGACCTTTATTGTTTTTAATATACATAAACGACTGTATTCCTCAAATTGAAAAATGTAATACTCTTCTCTACGCGGATGATTCTGTGATATATGCTTCAGGCCATGACTTCCTGGCAACCCAAGCGATTGTACAAAGAGGTTTAAATTGTTTTACAAACTGGTCAACTAGAAATAAGCTCACGATAAATGAAAACAAGACAAAGGTTATAGTGTTCAGTTCAAGTACCAAATTTAATACATTAAAAGGGTAAGTAACTTTAAAGATGAATAACAAATTGTTAGAATTAGTAGAAACTGTTCGTTATCTGGGTATTACTTTGGACTTTGAACTTTCGTATAAGCCGCACGTAAAGGGTTTAATTAAGTCTGTACAATACAAAGGCTATTTGTTGAAACATGCCAAGAAATGTCTTCCAAAAAATGCTAGGCTCAACGTATACAAAGCATATATTGTAGCCATCATAGATTATGGTGATATTTTATATAATGGGGTTGTAGTAGAATTACTACAAAAATTACAAAGGCTTCAAAATAGATGTCTTAAAATATGTGAAGGAGTCCATAGGTTGACCCCTACTGTTATTGTTCATAGAAATACGAATATGCCCATATTGAAGGAAAGGATAAATTATCATACTTTATTGTTAGCATTTAAAAGAGCTCAGGACCCTAAATATAGACGTGTCACAGTCAGAGCCACTAGACTTGCTGATGGTCCTACCCTTAAATATCATACCATTCATTGCAATATTTACCAGCATAGCCTTGAGGTCCAATGTGCTTGGCGATGGTTAGAAACACTCCCATATAATAGAAATATTGAGAATATTGTAGAATTTAAACACCTGGCAAAAAAAGCCTTACTTTCAAAGATACACTTAGACCAGGAAAATTAAAACTATCCGTGTTATCAGCCACAAAACCTTTTCTTTCTTCTGATGAAATTTCTATACCGGTATCGAAACCCCACTTACAATGTGAACATGTACTTCGTCAAGAAGTTTCCAAATCACCCTTAAACATATTGATGAAATATATTGATGTCTTCTATCTTGCTGATGCCATTATACTATTAAACAAACTGTTACATAATTACTGTGAAATTAATTGGTAGGTCTCTAAAACCAGGCATTGGCTGAATGCCTTCCAGGACTGTTTATTTGACATGAAATAACTATGTGTATCATTCACTATCATGTATTGTCGCTACTTAGTGGAATACAATCATTGATGTAATCATACTTACTACAATCCTGAATACGTTATAATTGTCAGCTGACCACATGTGGATGGATTACCATTGTAAAATTTAAATCACTGGTCAAATAAACACGTCCAAATCTTTTCAAAAAAAAAAAAGAAAAAAAAAAAGAGAGTCATTCTGGAGACAAGCCGGGACTCCCGTTTGACTCTGTTTCTTCTCTCTGTGTAAGGGCAGCAGCACAGTGTGAAAAAGATGGCACAACTGTCCATGTCCAAGAACATGGGACAATTGGCCATCTCAGGGCCATCTGATCACACCCCATGGTATACAACACACCTATACCGACCAGACAAGGATGCTTCTCAGTTACAGCCTGTGCTGAACGCTGACTTTAGTATAAAGTCAGGTGTTAACCCCTTATAAGGGTCAAATAGTGCTTTAATGCACTATTCGACACTTATAAAGCATGATGTACGAATGCAGCCCTGGTTAGTAACTGCCATTGCTACATTCATGAATCATGCCAATCTGGGTTGACACACTCCCGAGGGATCGGCATGATACATTCATGCAGTTCTACATGCAGGCATCATGATAACCAAGGGCATAGCATATTTATGAACTATGCAGCATTTAAAGTGATGATAGTCTTATCTATGTAGAGTATCAAGGAGCCATTAAGGGCCATCAGTCGTGTGATAAGCAATGATCGGCACACCAGGTTTGAGTGACCTGTATCAAGCATTACCGTAAGACCTTGTGTTAAAGCCTAACTCGCGTATTAGCCGCACCCCTAACTTTGGAGATATAAATAAGCCTCACACGTCATGTGAGTATGGCCACTTTGGTGCTCACGTATTAGCCTCACCCTGACTCAAGGCTAATCCTATATGCCGCACTGGCGATCTGACTTGTGTACAAGCTGCAGCTTCTAAGCCAGAATTATCCTCACTAGGGAAAACCATCTCAGATGATTCCAAAGCTGTTGTGTTATTCTCTGAACACTTTACTCCAATACACTTTTGAATAAGTTATCAGATTTTCAGAGTGCTGGGTGGCTTAGGAGAAGTATTCATATCAAGTAGCCCCATCTCTTGTTGTGCAATATAGTATGCCCTCTAACCCCAGGTCGCTGACCCAGTGCTGTCTATGACAAATGATAAACAAAATTTCCCACTCTACCCTTCAGGGAAGTATTTTGATAGTGCAAGGTTCTTCCTCTTTCCCCTTATATCACAGAAAGGTACAACATTGTGAGGTAGCAAGCTGCAAATGTTTTATTTCCAAATAAGCAAATACACTTCATGTTGTATACTCTTTATTTCTGCAAGATAGCTTGATATCTATTTCCCTCCAATTGTTGAGGTCACTCGTTAATAAGTTGACAAGATTTGATCTGAAGATCATGTTGAAGATCATTCACACCAAGGTCACTTAGCAGATGGGTGCACCATGTAATCTAATTATATCAAGTTCAGTCAGAGGTCCAGAGGTCACTCAGAGATCACTCAGGGGTCCCTACAAGGTCACTTAGAGGTCACAACAAAGTCACTCAGAGGTCACAACATGGTCACTCAGAGGTCACTACAAGATCACTCAGCAGGCCAGGAAGCCCCCGTCAATAGGCAGGGTGATCCCGTTAATCATGTCAGCCTGGTCACTCAGTAGGTACAGGATGGGGTGCACAACGTCCTTCACCTCTGTCAAGGTCAGAGTAAAGTGCATTAAACTGGTGAGTTGACAGTAATGACTGATATGTTGAATGAAAACATGTCTACGACTTTAAAAAGTTTAATTTAATACATCTTAAAATCTCAATGTAATTTGACTATTGTCTTTGTAAAGTAAACATAATGACTACATTAACCCTGGCATCTAAAGGCTATTTGACCTTCACCTTTGTACACATGATGAACCTTCCACCTTTGTTGATAACATAAACCGCAAACACACCACTTTTGGTGTTCTTACCTGCGAACTTGCCCATGGGTATCTTGCTGAGCATGCCTTCAGCCTTGACGGGGTCGGACCAATACATCTTACCCATCTCGGTCATCACAACAGTAGGGTTCACAGCGTTCACACGGATCTGCAAATACAGATAAAATCTGTATTATATGGTATTGAAGTCAATACAAAATGTTTTTCACAAGATATATGGTCCTGCGAATTGATTATTTTGCAGGCCCAGCTGAATTGTTGCAGTGTCGGATACCCAATGGACACTTTTTGTGTTTCATAGGAAATGAATACGAATCAAGAATTTAAAAATAGTAATGATAACAATGGAATTTGCCTTAATATTTCAACCTTTTAGTTAAAAATAGTACTGTTCGTACAATTTTGAGGAATGTTATGCCAAATATTTTCTTTCTCCTTTTCTCTCTAGGAAGCTGAATAATGGGTTGCTTTATAAGCCATGAAAGATCTAGAGCAGCAGGCTCCTTGCCAACTACAGCCAGTAGATTTTTGTTTAGGCTTGAACTGTAGGGCCAGTATCATGGTTAAGGTTTCAAGGTGACCAGAAAAAACAAGCCTTTCTCACCTCATGTGAACCAAAACAAAATGAACATACATTTTTTGGTCCGAGTTCCAGAGCGAAGTTCCTGGTGAGTTGGTCTACAGCAGCCTTAGTGGCACAGTACACGAGGAAACCCTCTGCTGCTGCTGACTGACTCCCAACAGATGACAAGTTGACAACAGCACCACCAGTACCCCGCTCCACCATTGTCTTAGCTGCTACCTGCAGAACAAAGATATGTAGGGTAGATTGACCTTTTATTATATGGTGGTACGGCCTTCTCTATGCTAAACCTATGGGACCTCCATACTCCATGCACCAAATTTGTTGATTTTCTTCATTTTAAGACAGTAGGGCCATGTAATAAACACAAAATCCCACTTATTAACATAAATGCACATCATAGATCAGTCGTTGAAGTTGGGTCACTCAGCCCTCGGCATTGTGTGATATGACCCAGCTTCAACTCGTGAAGTATGATGTACATGTATGTCAATGGCGTGGAGTTTTGTCTATGAGTCTGACACATACCTTGTATCAGACACAATCTGTACTTATTCACCATGAGTTTCCCTCTGGTTGGTGTTTTTTTTTTTTTTAAGGTTTGAAATATCTTTATTCGCCAAGTCACAAGTTACAAACATGTGTTAGGTATTTCGACGAATAAAATGACCCTTGTCAATTGTTGTTTTTTCATTGTTAGAAAGAATACACTAACATTGAACTGTTATACACAAATAGAGGGTTTAGAATATTTGAGAAATTTAAGTGTTTAGATCAATGTAGGTGTGACTCAATTGCTGCAATGTCTTGAGCTAGAATTTGAATATGTTGGTGTTGGGCTAAACGATCAATGGTGTAGAATACAAGATGATGTTGGGCCAAGAATGTAAGAAGGGAGATATTGATTTTTAACCAACATTTAAAGGTGGAAAATATTGGAAGTTTGACGTTTTACCAACATTTGAGGTGTGATACATGTGCCATGTTGAAGCTAAAGTATACCTTACCCCTAGTTTCTAATGGTACAATCTCAGACATACCTGTGTGACGTTAATGATAGCCTTGACATTGACATTCATCGACCTGCCACAAACAAAATTTGGGGTAACTTGGTTGCAAGGTGCAATATCTAATACAGATACCCAGCTAGCAAAACTCGTAGTAAATCACGTCATCTCTACATCTTTTTTCAACAGATATTTACTACATTTGGTTACGTCGTATTCTTGGCCTCATGACGTCCTATATGCAAATGGTTTAGACGTCACTCTTCTAACATCTTTTCAATGCAACATAATGATATTAGTATGACCTGCTTTGAAAGATTTGAAGGACATCAGGAAGATGCGATATAAAGATGTTAGTATGTGGAATAATTATAACATTGTGTGAGGTGGCTACATTCCAAAATCATTTTAATTGTGGAGTCAAATTTATATCATAAATAAGATACCAGATCTAGACACATTTTTGACATCATGAAAAGACACGTATCTAACGTCTACCCTACACCTAGAGAAGGACTTCTCCATCAGAAGTAGGTAACATCGAAGACAATTGATTTAATCAGCACATTTTGCCTGTAGACATCACCAATATTCCTGCATAGACTTAGCACATTGATCCTAGCACAGAGGCCAAGATGTGATGTCAGCTTATGGTCAGTCTATGGGATTTGAATAGATTTAGCAACCACAGAAAAGGTATGCTTGTACTAATATCCTGGTTTTTTCGATTAATAATTGTTCTATAGAAAGAAAAATAACAGATCATACATTCCAGAGAAAAAGTTATTTAAGTTTCATCTTCTATGTAAATTTATTGTGTTGAATAGATACTCATTTATGGTCAAACTACTGTTCTATCATGGCTGGCCGTGCATGTCTCATTGAAAACAATGGACCAACGTTCATGGTGTTGGTCAGAGGACCAACACATGCTCTGACGTCATCAGATTATGTTGCCTGGCAACAGGGACATGTTGCTTCGCAACATGACGTCGTCATGGCTACTTCATGAACGTGACGTCACAGAAACAAAATGGCGGCCGATTTAGTGACCGATTCGGACCGATTTTAGGGTTAGCCTAGGCATTGTCATGTGAAATTGACGTTCAGGTAGGTAGCTTTATAGCAAATTAGTATATTTAACCATGATAGAACTGTGTTTACACATGGCTTTGGAGTGTTGGATCCCCTGACCCCCACACTCGACCCCCCAGATCCTGGGGGTCTCGTGTGGGGGTCAGGGGACCAACACTCCAAAGCCATGTGTAAACACGTAGCCAATGTAGATTGAATTCTATTGATATTGGTTAAGGGAGACATCTTGCGTCAAAAGTGTGAACTACTTGAGAGCTAAAGTACAGATGTGTTATAGACATCATAATCTGACCAGCTAAAGATGTACATGACATGTAAAGTTTACGTAATGTTGGTGTCAAATCTATCACATTATTTTAGCATTCACCTTAAAAAATTACCACACTCAAACGTACAGATGATATCAAATGACTAATGTCTCTTTCACATTGCCATTTAGATGTAAATAATATGTCAGTTTCCTGTCAAACTACTATGTAAAAGGGTTTACTCCCTCAAGATGTTGTGATGAGGTCATTTTCACGTATTAACGTGAATATGACCAGTAAAAGACGTGCTTTTTACATAAGGTGCTAGCTGGGTATTGTATTGTGGTTTTCTAAATTCCAAAATCAATGATACAATAAGGGTAAGATTGAACGTGTGATTGACTTCACAAATGACTCTGGGTCTGGGTGATCAACTAAGAGAAATTGCTTGACTGAAATATTGAATCTGTAAATTATTTCAGGAGCACTGAATTTCAGCTGATCAGGTGGGTATGGGCTAATGATAGGTGTGGGCAAGTAGGTGGGTGTGGGCAAGGACGTGCATGTGGGAGAGATTGCCATGCCACAAGCACACTCCTGTTTCCATCCAGATCGCACAAGGTTTTGGAAATTGAGTGGATTGGTGCTAAAACCGCTGTCAGAACTTCTATCACCACCCACAAACGCCGCCATCATAACCTCTGAGATAGGGGAATCCCCAGTACACACTACCAGGGTGATGTAGCATCTCTTTAAGGACCCCGCTGGTAACCTTGTGGAGGTACCAGCCACTGCTGCTACTGACACGGTCACCGGGAACTAGCTCCATGAGACTTTATGGTAGTATCTGTCCACACATTAATGTAATTCAAGACAATGAAACACAGAATAGGTCTGATGAAAAGTGTATCATCTAGTATTACAAGATACCTGCCATTGACATAGCACTGGAGTTGTGTGGATCGTAATGTAGACAAAAACCGAATCTAGTACTTACGATTTTTGGTAAGATTTTGTTACTTTTTTTAGATTGAATTTTGAGAATGGTTCCACCAGGACATTTGGAATATTTCTTGGTTAGTATGTAGATGAATGTCCAATCTTTCAATATCCACAGTTTTTTTTGCATATTGGGTGAGTATTTCCTATGAAAATTTGAAATTTGAAATTGAACTTTTACTATCTTGAAACCCCTCCACAAGAGCTGTAAATGACTCTGGGTGGTAAGAAAAAGGACAAGTGTCTTATCCTAACAATGATTTACAGAATCATATCTAAAGCTGACTTGTATTTGTGTACATCTTTCATCCATGTCATCATATTTTTATATATTTCTCTTTCAGATGGCACGCTGCCTGAGGGTTTCATGCACTTGTTATCATGATGCAAACAAAGAGTGCTAGTGAGTAAATCCCATGACCTGCATCAAGTCAAATTTTTAGGAGTGTCAGCATGATGCTTGAATGCAGCTGTGGTGAGTTACTCGCCAGGGCTACATTCATGCATCATGAAGACCAAGGGCTTGAGGCATGAAGGCATGATGCCGTCCTTAAAGCATTAAGCACTTTGATGCATTTAAAGGTTTAACCTACGTGTCAAACTCCTCTGGTGGTGTCTCCAGGCAATGCGATGACAAAGCCACCCCAGCATTGTTAACAAGCAGGTCTATGGGTCCTATAGCGGAGACAGCGGCACGAGCCTCCTCCCAGTCTCCTAGATCCACACATACTGTGTGTACTGTTGGCACCTAGTGGTTAACACACACACTAATACATCATACATATACAGTATAACACTAGCAGGTCTATGGGTCCTATAGCGGAGACAGCGGCACGAGCCTCCTCCCAGTCTCCTAGATCCACACACACTGTGTGTACTGAGGGCACCTAGTGGTAAACACACACACTACTATATCATACATATAACATACAGTGTAACACTAGCAGGTCTATTGGTCCTATAGCGGAGACAGCGGCACAAACCTCCTCCCAGTCTCCTAGATTCACACATACTCTTTGTACTGTGGGCACCTAGTGGGAGACATTAATAAGATGTTTTACAAGCAATCTTGACAGTGTGATATACCTTAAAATCCCTCTATGTTTAAAAGGTTACTCCCCAAGAAAGGCAAACGATATGTTGGTTTATTTTAGGATACTCAATCAAAATGGCAAATAGCAAAACAGACCTGACCCTTTTGACATTCTCACCTCACCCTCACCCCCCCCCCCCCATAAAAAAGTGAAAATATATAAATGTTTATTATGGAAAGGCTAGCAACTTGTTCAATCTTACCTCAGCCTTGAGTTTGTCCAGGTTGGCCTGAGTTCTGCTCAAGGCAAAGGTCTCAGCTCCTCCAGCCACCAGTGCCTTAGCCACTTCGTACCCAATACCTAAGTTAATCACACATGAATATCATAACTGTAAATTAATGGCAAAGTAAATAGATATTACTTGAGTAGCAGGCAGGGTATTTTTGCATGTTATCCTTCAGAGACTTTATTGATTACTAGATCCATTGTTTTTGGTTTGAATAGGCTTTTATTGTCATTCCACATTATGTACATCATGATTGTTGACATTTCTTACCTATAAGTATTAATTTACGGTAGTTAAATAACACTACATGTACATGAAGCTTACAATACATTCTGAATATAATGGCACACAGCCACCTTGTAACTACCGTGTATTGTCATGCACTTAAAAACCTAGTATTTCTACCAGTCAGTAGTCTGATAGTGTACTATCACTCAAGATATACTTTGTCATTTTAAGCAAACATTTACAATTAGAAATAAACAAGAAACAATTTAAAAAACAGATTGATTTAGGCTATTCAAAGAAAAACCCTGGTTCCTGATTACTGTGCGCATCATAGAAATCAGGTCTTGGGGAAAACTGGAGGGGGTGAGGGAAGATTTGATGAAAAACATGATAAACATTGGCATATTTGGTACCAGATAAAGGCTTTTACTGTCAGCAATACAGTTGGCTAGAAATAACTGACATCTATTCAAGTTGAAAACTGATGAAATACTAAAGTGTGAAATCTGTCCGCGAAAAGTCTATATTTCGCCATGCATTTTAGCCCCTCAATAAAAAAAAATGAATAAAAAATTCTCTCATGTCATTTTTCGGTGCTCGGTGATGAGAAACCAGTATTTCTTTATGAGAAGCCTTAATGCACGATCCTTTTTGTCAGAATGATACATGAATATAGCCCTATAGTATAGACTCTCAAAGGGTCACATGATGCATGAAATCAGACTTACACTCCTGTATAGAGCTGACAAATGTCATGAACAATAGGCCTGCTCTCTACTCACCTTGGCCGGCTCCTGTGACAAGGGCACGCTTTCCCGTGAAGCTGATATTCATGGTGATTAATCACTATACACATGCAGCACTAAAGCACCTTGCAGCTATATATGTTTTCACCTGAGTATAACTATAAGGACTGACTACTGTTTTATACATTCATATCTATGTGTGCTTTGTCAAGGAGCATCGGCCATTTGATAACAAAGTCTCTATCAGTGCTTGACAAACCAGTATAGACTGACTTGATATCTGCAACATTTTGATAAATAATAGATAATCATAGTGGTGGGTGGCTTAAGGTCACTACTTGTTGAATATGAACCCAATGCACAGGTCTCTGCGCATATGGCTTAAATGTCTATTAATGAGCTAACATATATATATATGCCTTTTTAAGCCATGTTTGAGCAAAATTGAGCTTTTTATTGGACTATATATCTGTAGCTTATAATATTTGCTATTTTTCGACATGAGTTAGAACGTTTGCATTATCAATCAATGAATCATTATCTAGATTGATATAGATCTCATCACATTGCATGGAATAACCAAGGGTATAAAATACAACCATTACACACCCTGATTCTTGTCATTTTTACCCATCATTTTAGGCTTTAAATTTGGGATTTGGAGCGTTTTTGCACTATACTTTTATATGTCATAATATAATATGAACAATTCTTTGAGAGAATTCTGTTGACAATGAATACTATTTTTAACCAAGAAACATTTAAAATTATGACAATATATTCCTACGCATTCCCAAAATACCTATTACCTATAATGCCATGCAATACAATTATAAAATAAATTGCAGCAAAAGGGAACATATTGGCACTTCACATATAATGTTTCATTTTCCTGTGCATAATGGTTGAAATTTGCTGGAGACAGTTTCATGTTCTCTTTCTTTTTCTTTTTTCTATATCATATAGTGGGTTGGATACCCTAGTCCACCTGGACACAGTCTAACTAGTTCCCCACTTATATTCCATTTATTGCATTAAGTAGGTTTAAATGCTTCAAGGGTTTGTACATATTTGCCCTGGGCTTTATTGTTAGCATTAAGTTCTATGTCATCTCATCTTTACACAATGATTCCTCTGGACCATTGTGTTTATTCTTATATTTTTCCCATTATACCAAGGCTTTGCCTTCATACGCTCAGTTGGTGGGTCATGTGTTTTGTGTTGCATTGTACTGTCATGTGTTGAGTCCTTGTTAAGTGTTTTAACTATGATTGCTCCACCCCCTTGGTTGAACAGAGCTGTCATATAAATAAGGGGCTCCCCTCAAGGGATTCCTACATGCCCAGTGCTGTCATTATTTTGTCAATAGCCAATAACCCGGCTTTTTCTCATCGTCCTGTCCTTCTCTAGTCCCCCAAGCCTCTCCTTGTTGGCTCCTGGAGAATCCCTAATTTATTTACCAGTTAAATACTATTTATTTTGGCATAGGCTCAAAATGCTGTTGTATGCCTGTCTGAACACGCAAGGGTTTAGATTTTAAAATGCAACAACAACAATAATGGTAAATATGAAATAAAATCAATGAATTTTCATATTTTTTGTCAATTTTAGAGAAAAAAGTAAACACTTTTATTTTCTTTAATTCCATATTTTAAAAAAGTAGCCAGGGACACACTTCTTTTCTTTACATTTTCCAATTCTACATGATTTAAAGTACCTACAGGAAAAAAATGGAGAAATTATGTTGACTTTGATCAAAGGGTAGCTACCAACCTTAAAGGTACACTGAACCCACGACGTCATTTGCGCACTAACTCGGCAGGGTTAGGTTCTAGGTTCAGTGTGCCTTTGAGAGAAGTAGACTGCAGGCAGAATTGGGAAATTTCTCTCAAGAAGGAACGGAATGTTACAGGATGGGATACATGCCAGACTTGAAGTATGACGTGTACTGTTGTATATCTAATAACTTGCCAGTTCCTTTAATTTTACTTTTTCAAATGTAGAGTTCGCAGACTATTAGTGTCTATCATGTAGGGTTGATTCAGGTAAAGTGGGACATCAGGTAAAGTGGGACAATTAACATTAAGGCCATTTTTAGAGGTTATTTTCTTTCCTGAGTGTAAAATTTAATTTTTTTTCTTAGAAATATATGTTTGACCCCTCTTAACTGTACCTATTTCACCAAAGTTAAGAGGTAATCATACCTTCTAAATTTCAATATGATATGGGTGGAGAGCTTTTGCCACTATGAATTCGAAATTACATAAGAAATAGTACAATTATTTGTTAGTAGTGGTACTATGAATGATGACATGATATCTCAAAATGTATGTATATATTAGATACATATATTGTTTCTTTACATCCTGATATTTTTTTATTAGTCAGATATTGAAATGAAGTACACTGAGACCTTAAATGCAAGTGTCCCACTTTAGCTGAAAGTGTTAGGTAAAGTGGGACAGGCGGATTCAGGTTAAGTGGGACACTATATTAAACCCCTTTCTCAGAGTATCATTACCTGATATGCCCATATTTTGATTTATAATGAGAAGAAGTATCATAGAAAATATCATTACAATACTTAGTTGTGTAAATAATACTAAACTATTTAGTATAACAGCCAAAATAGGGCTTTGTTAGTGATCCAGATTGTGGTTTATCTAGTGACTTAAGTCATGATCATTATTTAGATGAGCGAACTATTGACTTCCCTCAGTGATCCATTGACTTCCATCATAATTTCAGATAATTATCATAATATTTCTTACCTTTAATGATTTTTAATCATACATTATGATGTTGAATGGTAAAATCTGTAGCTAATTCATTTAGAATTGGTAATTGATATACATTGAGGCTAAAACCGTAGAAAGCATTCACAAATACTACATTCTTACACTTTATAGAAATTATTGCCATAAATAGTTATTTATAGTAATTAATATGCCCCTGAAATGCTCCTGCATTACTACCTTATTAACAAAACATTTCATTTCAGATGCTTCCGATTAAGAGTATGAGCTATATAATTGTGCATAAAATTATTTAGCACTCTGTAAAAATAATTTTAGGATATGGATTCAGTTAGGTACAAATATGTTGTCATGTGACATAATGCAGTGTAGCTAGCCCATAGTTAGGCCCACATGCACAGTATTTTGGCAGTTTTGCATTTATACTCTGTATACTTGATTCATTCCTGTATAGGACCCAAGATAAATTTCCTTAATGTTTTTGATGTAGTGCATCAAAATATATATCTCACCTTCAAAAAATGACCTTTACCATTTTTGTCATATGGAATATAAAGCATGGGGGTCAATTCTTATCAATTGTCCCACTTTACATGAAGCAAGTGTCCCACTTTACCAAAAATACAAGTAAAGTGGGACGCTTCAATTTTGAAATGGCATCTCTAAAAAATGGGCTATTTAGGCTACATTGGTTGAGGTATTTCATATCTTTTTTATATTTTTGTTTAAAGGAATAAATATTGAACCTATTTCATGTGTTTGACATTTTCTACTATTCATACCAAATGTGTGAATGGAACACAAAGTCAGAGTATGGCTTAGGTGTCCCACTTTACCTGAATCAACCGTAGATCTACGCAGAACACAGAGACCGGGGCAAAACAGGTCTCTATCTGCTGAATCTGATTTTCTCTCTTATTTCCTTTCTTTTACCTCTCATGAGGATGTGAAAAAATTGAAATTGTTAAAAACCACATTTTCAGGGCCTAGGAATGCTATGGTAGCATTAGATTTCCTTTCCCATGCATATAATGTAACCTATTGAAGAAGAGAGAAAAATGGCCGCCGAACAAGACTAAGGTTGAACAGCGCTCCGCACATTTCATGGAGATCCACAGGAAATACCTGCAGGATCACCTTTAGAAGGCACGCTAGGGACTAGTAAGGTACAGTCGACAAGGATATGTACCTTATATGAATATGCTAGGTGCAGATAGCTCAGGATGACTAAGAAAAGCCGAAAAGCAGGCCGGCTAGAACACGCCAACATGGCGTCAGCACCGCAAGGGAAATCGGTACTAGACTTGCTGCAGTGCCAAAAGAAGTCTGAATCCTCACCGTCCACTGCTGCATCAACTGCGGCGAAACGGCACAGATCTGAGGAAGATCTGGCCTCCAAGCTCATGAGCTGCAGCCCCACCGAGATCTCCCCAGTAAACAAGAGGAACAGGTATGAAATATTATCTGACAGCATGGTTGTCAGGGACGCCATGGCCTCACCGACGCCAGCACAGAGCGGCCCGGGACGACTGGCGTTGGCGGGCCTCCCCCCGGACACGCTCCGCCAACAACCTGCTACACACCCGGCCTCCGCCGCCACGGACCCCGGGACGTACCAAGAGGGAACCTACAACCCACAGGTAGTAGCAAACTCTACCACCACCCCGCTAACCGAATTTATTGGGAAGCTTAATGCCTCTATACATCTTGATTATGAGCAACATGTAAACCAGGACAGTGGCGCTGAACTGACCCCGCCCAACAGCCCAGGAGCAGGCGATATCCGCCATCTTGGTTACCCAAATCAGCGCCCCTCAACGGCCAATCTCCACCAGAACGCGCTACAGCACACGCGGCCCACAGCACCTACCATGCCGCAGCGACCTGTGGGGGAGTCGGAACATCACGCCCACGCTCCCCACAATCTCCACCAGGTACCGATGATGGCACAAGGACCGCAACCTGGGACACAGCGGCCTGTGGGGGAGAGTGCGTGCCCCGCTGGCGGTGAGCCAAGTGGGTCATGTTTACCTCGGTCAGCTGGGCCAGGAGTGCAGGTGCACTGCCCTGCGCTGACAAACCGCAATGACACCGGGAGCAGCATCTTGCAGTCTGACCAGCCTCTCAATGTACAACTGCTGCACATGATGACGTATATCCAGAACAATATGGCTGAAAAGGCAGATCTGGAAAGAGGTATGAATCAAGTCACCAGCAACCTAGACACCAAGATAGACGGTATCAGTGCCACCCTCGGTGCCCTGGACAGCAGAATCGTTGCCTGTGAGGACACACAAAGAATAAAACATAATGAAGTCCAAAGTAACATAAGGCAATTTAAGGCTGCATGTAATAACAACATCAATACTGTAAGAGCGGACATGGAATCCAAACATGACCAGCTGGAGGCGCGCTTTGAGGAACACCTCCGCCGACTGGAAACATTAAAGTTAGACCCCGCCAGCAGTGTGCCTCAGGCACAACCCACCACACTGAAGCAGCCAGCACCAGGGGTTACACCGAGCACAAATGCAGAGCAACACCCCCCCCCCCCCGGCTCAGCCTCACTTACCAACCAGTATTAACTACTCAGCAAAATTGAAGGCAGGTATACAGTCTGCAACACATCAGGCTAAAAGTGCCCTGCCCATTCCACCACTAGTAAAGAAACCCACCCCCCCACGCAGCATCAAACCATCTAAACCCACCACCTACAATGTAGTGGTGGTAGGGATGGACACTGAACAGGAGGACCAAGATGTTTATACAACCTATGAGCGTATAATCACTGCGCTAGGCCTAATGATCGACAGATCAGCTGTGTCATCAGTGTGCCGACTGGGCAGACCAGGCAGGTCGGCCAGACCATTCTTAATTGCCTTTAACAATGAAAAGGACCAGCAGGACGCTCTGTACTGGAGGGGCAGAGTACAATCGCTTGGACACATGGTCTACTTAAACCCCGATGAGAAGCGTGGAACCCGTGCATGCAGATTCCTACTGAGGTCTGTATACAACCACATACGAGACTGGGATATTGATGTATACCTAGATGATGAAGGCATCACCATCAATGACTTTACCTACCCCCCAACTGAAGCAGGGGTACGTCAGATACCGGACTTCTACAAACCAAGTAACCTTGAAACCACCAGGGTAGTAGCCCCGCCTCCACCAACACGTGGAAGAAGGAGAAAGGATGTCCCTACGAGTAGTGTTGATGGGGGGGATGCCCAGGTCAATGGCCTTACCGACAACAACAGCAACTACCCACCTCAGCATCGCCGACCATACCAACCACCCCAGACACTGACCAATAAAATGCCAGTGCATCTGCCCACAGCAGCAACTAGTGAAGCTGCAGATTCACAACATGGTGCTCACACAGCAGTTGCCGGTGCTAGGCCCAAACAGGTTGGGCATCACCTACAGCAACAACAGCACCAATCAGCATCGCGGGCTACCAATAAACAACAGGGCAACCCTATCCCTCAGCTGATAAACCGGCAGCGCTTGGATCAGCCGACTGCCCTTCACCAACCTGGAAACCAGCAACACTTGACAGCGCTACACCATGCTCTAGCAGCACCACATCCTCCAGTCTCACAGGGCTATAAAAAGACCACAGACACTAACAAAATAAAAGGTATATCCACCAAGACACAATGTGCATACACCCCGCTGGATACGGTACAGCCCAACCACAACTCAAGACTAATGCCTAGTGCGCCACCTGCCGTGGAGGAATCCATGGATGTTGATGCCCAAAGGCATGCCTCATCGCCGGCCCATACTCGGATGGCCAGCCAAGACCCATCAATCATTCTTGAATCTTCAAGCCTATCAATGGGTCTGAAGGCAAGACCGGTAACCAGCTCCACACCCAAAGCGCCAGAACCTGTGTCATCTGTGCCAGGCCCAGCACCAGGCACTCAGAAGCCACGACAAACTCCTCCTTCCTCATTCATCAATAGCCACAAACAAAAGAAGGAAAAAGTCTGCATGACACCAATGGGTATAGCCTTCAGCGGAGAAACAGCTTTTCTGTCTAATTTTTACCCAGCCAAAATCCATGTAGAATTAAACGGCTGTCCACTGGATTTTGAGTCTGTTGAGCAGGCATATCAGTACACTAAAGCGGTACATGTAAAAGACCTAGTAGCTGCGAGTGACATCAAAAAGGAGCCCAGTGCCCCTCTCAACAAGTCCCGTGGAGCATTGGTCGACACTACCGGTACCGACTGGTATGATCATGCAGTATACCACATAAGAAGATACGCTGTAGCCAAATTCGTCCAGCATCCACCAATGAGGTACCGGCTATTCCAGACTGCTAATCACCCCCTACTGGAGGCGAGCCGTGACAAGTACTGGGGTACAGGAATAGGTTATGCAGACTGTGACCTAGACAAAGTGTTTAACTCTCATGGTCAAAATGTGATGGGTCAGGTCTTAATGGACATACGGTATGAACTGGCTGTACACTTTGGCTATGTAGCCCCGCATCCCAGTGGACAGCCACAGCCATGCATGGACACTTCAGTACCGCCACCCAACTTGGAACGTCACAACAAGTCCCACCAACCATCCACATCCAACCAAGGCCGGTCAAAATAACAAATATATATAGAGTATGCTACCGATGCTATGGCACATCACTGGTACTCATGTACCACTGTCACAGCGCTCGGTCAGTGGACCCTGGCAACTCTTAAAACTCGGGCCAAGGTGTTGACATGATGATGAAATATCCTGTAGAATTATGTTTCTAGAAATATTATGTGTCAGTAAGAAAACATGGCAGAGCCCATAAATGCCTGCATACACTGCAAGGACACTGAGGTGGATAGAATGTTTAATTTAGATCCATATCAATCGGTAATAGCGATTGACTGATAAGATAAGATAATATATTTTATAGTCTGTATGCATGTATTGTATATGTCAAAGTATATGTCAAATTATGTGTGGAAATCCTCATCCGTATCTTTACACTCGGATTATTACTATTAGAGTACTCTTTATTTATTTACCTGTTACTAGTTATTCGTTGCCCTGAATTGAATTGAAATAATATAAATATAAATTAACAGCTTGACATAATCTGCCATGTGTGAGTACCGGTAAACTCATAAGTACAATGTTAATCAGCTGAGGCTGGCTACCGGTAGTTCTCATAAACGTATTGCACTGTAATTTCAATGTATCACAACTGTATCTGATGAATGTATTCAAGCAAATTATAAACTATGATTATAATAGCCATTATAAACGAACAGACTGTATAGAGTTAATGCTATTAGCAGTGAGTAAAATTACCGGTAATTCTATCTCTTCCAAAACCCTGTGACTAATGTGCCGCTAGTCACAGCAGGCAATTTCTCTGTAACTTATGAACAATCGATCAGTTAATCAATTCATTATGACATGTTAGTTATTAGGTGTCAATGCCTGCTGTCTAATGACAGTAGACTATTTGTTACCCTGTTTATCTTCATACACAAGTGTGTGGAAAATGCCAATTTCTCTCTTTACTACAATGACCGCCGACAATGACGAAAATGCATGTATCTCAATCAATGACACTCTCTGTCAAAACGCGTCACTCAGACGTGCTCTCCCGAGCATGACCACCAGCTTGGGTTCATTTGCCTAAAAGTAGGACACTATAATATACGGAGTCTCCATATGAAATTTAGTCAACTTTTTGACCTTGTAAAATTATTTGATGTTCTATGTGTGAGTGAGAGCTGGCTGATAGAAGGGTACTCAGACCACAAGTTAAGTGTTCCTGGGTACAAATTCTATCGCCATGATCGCGTACTAGACAAAGTAGGTGGCGGCCTACTTATCTATATAAGTGACAAATTAGCACCGTATTGTTCCTTAGATAACTTACTATTAAAGTCAAACTGTGATATAGAAGCAATGGTGATACATTATACCCAAGAAAAGCATCGACTCACTACGTTTGTACATGTATATAGACCTCCAAATGGAAGTTATGTTAAATGTGTAGATGCAATTGTAGAATTATGCCAAAATGAATGTATGACTGGCAGAGAACGCTGGCTCATTGGGGATGTAAATATAAACCTGCTCACCCCTGATGATTGTAAAACTAAATACTACCGGCGAGCCATGGATACTCTATGTCTAACTGATGTAATCACGGACCATATTACTAGACCCTATCCAAACAAACCGGGGGGGACATGCATTGACTTAATATGTACCGATTGTGACATCATAAAATTACATGGCACTCTACCGCTGTTGGTGAGTGACCACTTGCCGATTTTCGCGATAAAAAAGAAGCCCAAAGAGACGTATGAAATGAAAACTATAATTGGTAGATCATACAGAGGCTATGATTACACAGATTTTGCTGATTACTTGTTTGCCTGTGACTGGTCATCTTTCTACGCTTCTCAAGATGTAAACGACAAATGGGAAATGATGCTAAATATTATAATATCCTACCTGGATATACACTGTGCAATACGAGAAATGACCATAAAGGACACGAATAAGCCGTGGATGTCACGTCACATTTATGAGGTAATTTATGAGCGCAATCAGTATATGACGGAGTATTGTGAAGGAGGCTATGTTGATACAGGTCTGCTGGATCTGGCAAGGCAAGCCCGTAGAGATATAAATATATTAACTAATAATGCTGAAGAACTGTACTTTGTCCAAAAGTTAGACGAGCACGCTGACAACCCTTACAAATTCTGGCGAGAATTAAACGAATTGTTAGGTCGCACAGGAAAAGGGCGACAAAGTGTAATACTAAACCACCATGATATGGGAACAGAGATACGGGGTTCAGCAGTGCCAGACTACATTAATGAATTCTTTGGTACTATAGGTTCCAGACTGTTTGACAGCCTGGGTACTACTCCCCAGGTGTCGGCAGCCTCTAACCCGGTATCAATCAGGTATGAGTCAAATGACGACACAACTATCAGTTATGCGAAAGGAGTCAAGTTGCTCAAGAATATAAATGTGCATAAATCAAGTGGTGTAGAAAATATTAGCTCGACTGTAATGAAGGATGCGCTACTGATTCTTGCTCCTCAGTTGACTCACCTACTAAATTACTGTTTACATAATATAATGTTTCCCCACTCGTGGGCATGTGCCACTGTAATACCCCTCCCAAAAACAGGAAATCTCAGAAATGTTGGCAACTGGCGTCCTATCTCGCTGCTGCCAATGCCCAGTAAGATTATGGAGAGAGTGGTTTATGAGGAAATATACACCCGGCTAGAAGAAAACAAACTTCTGTCCGATTCTCAGTTTGGCTTCCGCGCGTCCAGGGGAACAGGTGATGCAGTCTTTAGGCTGGTTAATGATATATTTAGATCTAGGGATAATAGAAACCCCTTGCTAGCCTGTTACCTGGACGTGCGGAAAGCTTTTGATTGTATACATCATGCTGAGCTGCTGAGCCGCATGAGACTGTTTAATTTGCCAACTATATACTGTGACTGGTTGCATGCCTACCTAGGTGATAGAAGCCAACGAGTTCTCTGTAATAATACCAGGTCAAAGCTGACACACCTGAAGTATGGCGTGCCTCAGGGCTCCATACTTGGCCCTTTGCTATTTATTTGTTATATAAATTCCCTACCCAATGTCATAGAGCATAGTAAGGTATTAATGTATGCCGACGACGTTGTTTTTTATATCTCCAGAGACGACCAAGAAGAGGCCCTTACTCTATTACAGTCCGATGCTCATAGGGTTCACAAGTGGTTCTCTGAGAGTGGTCTGTGTGTAAACAGTGAAAAGAGCAAGCTGGTGGTATACAGCCATGACTCTTCGGGTGTGGCACTCTCGTCAGGCATTAAACTGGGCTCACAAGAACTTGAAACTTGTAATCAGTATGAGTATTTAGGAGTGATCCTTGATAACGAATTAAGTCTAGAACACTCTGTTAGTAAAACAGTACACAATACCAATTACCGTAATGTAATGCTTCGTAAGATGAGGAGAAAAATGTCTAAACATACTGCTGTAAGCATTTATAAACAGACCATACTTCCGGTCATGGAGTATTGTGGGTTTTTGTATAATGGCGTAACAGATGCTCAACATAAGCGTCTTCAACAAACGCAAAACAAATGTCTTAGAATATGTCTAAATGTCAAACGAAGGTATCACATAATGGATTTACATCGAAACACGAGCATAGATTATTTATCTGTCAGATATGACATACAGCTATTAATGCTGCTACATGAATATGTGTATATTGATACCCACATGGGAGCCGCCATGGGAGTGGCCCTTCGTGGTCCTGTGTTTGGTGGGCGGGTGATGCGCTCAACTAACACAGGACTACTGGAGTACCCCACATCCAAATTATTGGGTTACAGAAAGAGCCCACTTTACAGAGCCATTGATCTCTGGAACAGCCTACCACCTGACTGCCGAGTCATAAAATCTAAGGAACAGTTCAGAGCAAATGTACTGCTCCAAATACAGGGACGCCATTTGATAACATTGCGATCCAAAGGACTTGCAAATTGCTAGTACTTGCGAATATATATTCCAATTGTACACTGTATACTATTTACAAATTGGTGAATGAAATGTATATTGTCTGTCTATTTTTGATATAATACGAATGTATTACAGTACTCGCGTGCTGTTTGTGAATGTAACTGTGTTTGGAAGATCACTTAGTGAAATAAACACATTTATAAACTCAAAAAAAAAATATAATGTAACCTATTGGCCACTCACATATTTGCCACTCCCCGGCTTTGGGCCGATCCTGTAAGCCAAACTGGCGATCTGATTTCATACTACAGGAGACGCGGGGATGGGCTGGTGCATTTTCCCATGTAAGCAAATTAAGAGGGTGCAGAGGGGTCCCCCCTCAGGTCGCAAGGTAGTTTTTTTAGACCCTTTATCCTATAATCAATTTTGTGCAAAAGTCGCCAGGTTGCTTAAATTATTGCCCCAGGTCGAAAAGTCGTCTGGAAAAACGGCAGAAAACGACCCAGGTCGCCGGAAACCCCTCTGCAGTCACAATTAAGACTGTAGCGGGGTGTGAAAGAATTTGGGGAGGGTTGGTAAAGAGTGGGGTTGCAGAGGGGTCCCCCCCTCAGGTCGGAAAGTCGCTGTTTTAGACCATTTTTACTATAACTACATTTGTCCAAAAGTCGCCAGGTCGCTTTAATTGTGGTACCAGGTCAAAAAGTCGCCTGGAAAACAGCCCAGGTCGCCAGGTCGCCGAAAACCCCTCTGCAGTCACAAGAGTTTCGCGCACTCTGCATAAAAACCCACCACCCAACCCTGTTGTTAAAAAATAATCACTCCCTTTAAAGGGGGGCTAGCACCGTCCCTAGCAAAGACAGGTACCTACCAACTGATGGTTTAATTAACACAGAGCAACCAGCGGCACCAATTGACCAGTCAGGGGCCGCTACAGTGGTCACGTGACTCGTTAAGCCGTGCTAGCCCCACTTTAAGGCCACTACAAATAACATCTTTGTTTCTCATCATCACACGCGTCACCAAAATCATGTCTGGGAGTTTTTTGGGTTTTTTTGCAAATTTTAAGGGAGTAATAATTTTCTATCAACGGGGGGGGGGGAAATTTGGACCTTTTGACGGGGGGGCAGGGGTAGACACTAACTTTATCAGCTGTGG
The DNA here is from genome assembly GCA_947462335.1 of Harmothoe impar. Lineage (NCBI taxonomy): Eukaryota > Metazoa > Annelida > Polychaeta > Phyllodocida > Polynoidae > Harmothoe > Harmothoe impar. The sequence continues at coordinate 83,914,412 of OX381706.1, read as the reverse complement.
GCCACCCGGGCCCGTAGCTCCAGAAATCTATGGGCCCGGATTTTCAGCTGCGGGCCAAGAAATAAATTTTACTTTTTCAAAGAGAAAATAATATATATTCCTGATTTATCTATGTTAAAATAAGACCGAATTTCCTCATTTGTTCAAGTTTTTCTCTTTACAACGACATATTACATGACTATGCTTCCTAGGTACATTCCACTCAAATATGTTGCCAAATTCTTGTGGGCCACCCGGGCCCATGGCAGGGTTATTCTGGGGAAAACTACGGGCCCAGACCTAAAACTACGGGCCATTGGCTCCCGGGCCAGCGTAAGTGTCTACCCCTGGGGGGTTGTAAAAAATTTGGACCCCTCTTTGGGGGTGTCAAAAAATTTAACCAGTTTTGGGCCAAAAAGCCCATGCGTTACTATGCTTCAAAGGGCCCGTAGCGGGGGGGGGGTAAAAATTTCGACCCGTTGACCGGGGGGGGGGGGGGGAATTCCGCGTGCTCGGAGCCCCCCCCCCCCCTGTTGTAAGAAAATGATCACGCCCTAAGGGAAAAGTTGATAAAAAAAGACAAATAGGCCTATAGGCATATTTGGTATCAAATTAAAGCTAACAGTGGCGCAAATAAAATAGGCTAGAAAAAAATATGGATTTACCCTACTCAAAACGTTTGTAGATTATTAATTTCTTAATCATTAAAATGTGAATGTCAAGTTTGCTGAGAACCTAGGTCCTCCTACCTATTTGGTCTTCAGCAAAAAAAAGAAAAGAAAACAAAGCGCCCTCGCCATATTTGTCATGGCTTAAATTAAGCCTTAATAGTTATGAGAAACAAGGATATTATTTGGAGTGGCCTAATAATTAATTCAATAATAGAAACAAAAATGACAGTAGTCTGCCAGTGAGTACGGCTTGGGTCACCAAATGTTTTTTATTCAACAAAAAGGCATTTACTTGGAAAAAACAAAACTTTTTTTTGCAAATGTTATTTTATTTTTTATGTGGCACTCATAGGCCACCATACTTGAAAGCGTCTGCTCCGTGTCCAGAGTTAATGGGCGGTAATGGAGGTAGGCCCCCCCCCCTATTTAGTAAATTCTGTATGTTAGACTAAACAGATCTGCAGTTATCTTCACACGCAGGTTGGTACAGGTATATTGCATCACTGTATATACAACCTACCTTCGATGCGATGACAAAATCACCGTAAAGCCATAAAATTAATATTGACATTCTGCGCAAATTCGTGAATAGCGCCCAACAGCGCCACGAGTTTTGGCCTTGGTGCATTCCGAAACAGACGTTGGTAAATAATGATCCTCTCTGCTTCGCCCGGCTTTCTAGCGGAGGCGTCAATCTTCTAATAAATTCTCAATCTAAACTTAAACTTATCATATACTATACTAGTCCATGAGCCCGTGAGATTTTCAGTACCAATTTTGGGACTAAGGGAGACCATTATTTTTGGATTGCCATATGTCTAAGGAGGTCAAATCACTTTCCTAGACATCTGAGTCGCATAGCTTAGCTTCAGAATCCTCAAATTACTAAGATGACTTTAATTTCATAATTATTACTTATTCAGTCAAAATAAATAGTAATTTAGGTTAAAAAATAAAAGGAATCTAATCTCCCATATCACAGATACTGCTCCTAGAAGGATTATAACTATACCTACCCCCCCTATATCCTACCCAAGGAATCCATTGGTCTCATTGGTTTGTTGCTATGATAAGTGGTTGCCTAGCAACAGCCATTCTATTTGTGTATTTGCTTAGCAACACACATTTCCTGGATCATCAGCTTAGTTTTGACCATACCTATCCCCCCTATATTGGACCCGAGTGATGCAATGGTCTCATTGGTTTGTTGCTATGATACGTGGTTGCCTAGCAACGGCCATTATTTTTGTTTATTTGCTTAGCAACACACATTTCCAGGATCCTCAGCTTAGTTTTGACCATACCTATCCCCCCTATATTGGACCCAAGGAATCCATCAGTGTTATTGGTTAGTTGCTAGGACATTCAGTTGCCTAGCAACAACTATCTTTTTTGTTTATTTGCTTAGCAACACATATTTCCTGGGCCCTTCTTGATTTTGACCATACCTATCCTTCATATATTGGACCCAAGAGATACATTCGTGTTTTTGGTTAGTTGCTAGGAAAGCTAGTTGCCCAGCAATGATCATACTTATGCTTATTTGCTTAGAAACACATGTTTCCTGGGTCCCAGCTCAGTTTTGACAATTTTCTCCCCCTTCCCCTGTATTGGTCGCCTAGCATCAGTTTTGTATTTTATATATTTGCTTTGCAATATATGCTTCCAGCTTCCCCAGATCAGTTATATCTATATCTTCCACCTTGTACTAGACCCAAGAAATCCATTTGACTTGTTGGTTTGCTTCTGGAACACCCCCATGCCCAATAAGTTGAAAACCAATCCAATTCTCAAGCAGCCATGCATGAGAGGGTCGACTGCCCTGGAGAGCGGACCACACTGGAGGGAGTAAGTTTTTGTTAGTTAGTTTGTTGCCAGGAATTGAAAACATTGTAAGTCTGTACTAATGTTGTTTTTGAAAGTTTTGATTTCAGAGATGACTCTGAAAATGGTCTAGTAATCTAATACATACTTGGCAGTCCCCCCTGTTGGAAAGTCACACGTGCCCCCCTCCCCTACATGCCGGTTAGATAACAGGTAACATCCTTCCAAACAGAACTTGGGAATTGAATGTTTACAACTGTGGAGAATCTGGGGAGGTCACCATCACACAAGAAAGACACAAGATATTCTCAAGAATTGTGAACATCTCCTATATATACAAAAAAAAATCGCCATCGTTGGTATATTGATTGCAATGGTGTCGATCATTGCCGACATTGGCCAATATGCCCTTGCTACCATGGATGGCATTTGGCCCTCACACCTACTTACTTTAGGGTGATTGTACAGGATGGGAAGGGGTGATAGTGTGGAATACATTTCCCCAAACTCTAGGTGTGGGTTATTTTAGGGATCTTCTCTGGGAGCACTCAGACCCCCAATGCAGGTTATAGGATTTCATCTAAGACAGGGTGCGGGTTATATGCAAATTGAGGGTAGTGTCCAGGAATTTATGGTAAATATTTTAGCAGGACTGTATCATGAGCAATTAAGGGTGTAAGGGGATTGAGGAAAGTGCAGAGTGGAAGAGCCAGGTTGGTTGCATGGAAAATTCGACAGATGCCGAAGAGGTCGAGTAATGTATTTTTACACATAGCTTCAATATACGTCATATGCAGAGATCAAATGCAGGCATGGAATCCAAAAAGATTTCCTCAGGAAGCCTCAGGGAATACTGGGAATGACACTACAAAATTATGTCACATGAGGAAATGAATTGATAAAAGGGTGGAAATGTAGATAGTGGTCTGAGAATGCAGGTCAGGGCTTTGTTAAAGCAGGTTAGGGATCAGAAAAGGCAGGGCACAGTTTCGGGAAGGCCGATTAACCCTTTAAGGGCTTTCTAAAATACCCTTGAAAAACTGCTGCTGCCATAGGGGAGCAACGGTACTGCCCTATGGCAGCAATACCACCAAATTACAGCTTCTAATATGAAACAAATAATAAGAATTTTTGAATCAATCCAAAAATATTTAACATGAATACTACAACCCATTGTCAGAAAGGTGTAAATTCTGTCCAAAACAACTTATTTTACTCCTTAGTCACTATTTCAGGGAGCACATACTTGCAAAATTGCATATTCCTGTGGCATAGGGCCGGTGGTAAGGCCCAAATTACATTTTTTCAAGGCTAGCAGCTAAAGGGTTAAGGGTCAGGGCGCAGATTAGGGCACTGGGAAGCCAATTTAGAGGTTAAAGAGGGCAGGTTAGGGCATTTGTAAGGCAGGTCAGGGGTTGAGTAAACAATACATTTGGACATTATTTAACGTAGTATATTTACGTAATTCAGACATAAATATGATGTTCTTTGAAAGTTTAATAACTTGAGTGTGTTTACTGGGCAGCTGGCACCCTGGAGCAGCACCTGAAATAAACTTTAAAAAGTGCTGCGCCGCAGGGCAACACAGTAAAAACACATTGCTGCCCAGATTTATCCCACACAGAAAATCTAGATGCCCCCGCTCGTGGTCTGAACTGGCTATCCCAGGTTAGTCATAAGGACATTGGTCAGGCATGACCAAGTGCTATTTAAAAATGACTGAGGCATAACGATGTATGACTAATGCCTTGCTCAAAAGGGACTCCCATGCCCCAGTACTGTGCAGAAGACCTTCCTTCTAGGAATATCATGCCTTCATTACATCTACACAAATTGTTAGTAACCTGAATGGCAACAAACCAATAAGAGTAATGCATTCTGTGGGTCCAATATGTGGCTGCCTGGGCCTAACATTATGTATTTAATTATGTCAACCACATTTACAGGGAGAAGGTGAGAGTCAGCTGGACTCACATGCCACAATCAGGCATGTGCTGCCAAAGTAATCTCATGTTAAAGTAGGTATGTAGCAACATAAAGGTACATCAAACAACATATGTCAGGGTTAACCCCGGAATCTCAATGTATATAGCTTCCAAATCCAGAGGAATGGTGTCTGACACCCTACCATGCTCAATACTGTATTGTTGCCTCACTTGGTAGCAAACAAAGAAAGCTTAGGTTAACTTACCCTTATCCCAGAGTCAGGCTTTGCCTGACTGGAAAGAAATGCTTTGGTAATAACAATGAAGAATTGTCTTGCCTTACTGTTATTCTCGGATCAGGCTGACTCTCACTCTTTTCTTGGTGTTAGACATCAAATATTCTGAATGGAAGTTGAGACTTAGTACAGGGTGCACTGAGTTCCGTTATCCCAGTATATGTCACTAATAATCTTATATCACTCTTCAGGTTCAACAAAATAATGAATATTTCAACAGATTTAGGTTCTATATACCAAGCTCTACCTGATAAAAGATGGAAAAGAAGTCACCCAATTATCCTAGCAATGAACTAATAAACTAATGGATTCTTCGGGTCCCATAAAGGGGGGGGGGTAAGTAGACAAAACTTAGCTGAGACCCAGGGAATGTGTGTTGCTAAGCAAATAAAGAAAAAAGGATAGCCGTTGCTAGGCAACCAACTGTCCTAGAAATAACTAATAATACCAATGGATTCGAATATAGGGAGGATAGGTATGGTCAAAACTGAGCTGGGTACACGGGAAATATGTGTTGCTAAGCATATAAACAAAAATAATAGCTGTTGCTAGGCAACCAAATGTCCTAGCAACTAACAAATAACACTAATGTATTCCTTGGATCCAATATAGGGGGGATAGGTATGGTCCAAACTGAGCTGAGGATCCAGGAAATGTGTGTCGCTAAGCAAATAAACAAAAATAATGGCTGTTGCTAGGCAACCAAATGTCCTAGCAACAAACCAATAACACTTATGTATTCCTTGGGTCCAATATAGGGGGGATAGGTATGGTCAAAACTAAGCTGAGGATCCAGGAAATGTGTGTTGCTAAGCAAATAAACAAAAAGAATGGCCGTTGTTATATTCGTGAAGTAACGTTTATTACGTACGAGAATACACGTGGAAGACTCGTGAACGGATAGCATGTTGTACAGACCAAAGCTAGACAGAGGTGATGCCGTTCATGGGTTACAGTAGTAGACATGGTCGTAGTCGCTGTAGACGTGAGTACACAACACTCCTCCACACTTAATATATATGCTGGAATAAACATATGGTTAAACATCACCTTATTGGTGTCCATGAACTTAAAGTCTTTGAGTCTCTTTGATATTACTGTAGTATAGTATAAGGAGTCTTTTACCTCTTTGAGATTACTGATAACGATAAGGCCACTCAAAAAAAAAAAGTTGTTTCTCATCACCGCGCGCATCACAAAAATCATCATTTGGGGAAAACTTTTTTTTTTTTTTTTTTACATTTTTGATGAAAATATGTTAAAATTGCCAAAATATTGGCAAATTTGGTATCAAATTAAAGCTTATGCTGTCAGCAATGCAATTAGGTGAACTTGCATTTTTACAACTTTTGCTGATCAATAAACTCCAAATTACTAAAATTTGAAAATTGATTGCGAAATGTCCAAATTTCCATATGTAAATTGCCCCGAGTAAAAAAAAAAAAAAATTAAATAAAAAACGCCCTCGTCATATTTTTCATTGCTTGGTGATGAGAAACAATTTTTTTTTTTTGAGTGGCCTAACTCTTATCTTTATGCAATGTTACTTTAACATGAACAGTAGTGTCAGAAACACAAATATATCAGTCTCTGAAATAGAACAGTTATTTAGGCACATAGTCATTGAACTTTGCTGGAGCCCTTCTAGGTCTCACAGATACACGTCTTGGAGACGGCACTCTCGGTGGAGTAGCAACCACCTGGGGTGGAATAGCTCTGGGTGGTTCCTCATAGGTAACCACATCATCCTGTGGCATGGCCGTAGCTGGCGTTTCCACAACTACAGGGTCAGTACCACCTTTGGGTATATCACTTATGATATCCGTGATTGGCCTTTGCATAGGCCTGAGCTGTTCGTCATCAATGTCATCTTCGATGGCTTCGCCGGACTTTCGAAGATGGTCGACATGGACGTAACGCATGTTACGGCCGACTCGTACCAAGTACTGTACGGGACCCTTCCTAGACACTATGGATCCTGGTACATACTTCACGTCGGTGCCTCGGCAGTTCTTTACTCTTACTCTCTCTCCTGGCTCGAACTCTCTTAGCTGTGGCACTCGCTGGTCTCGATACTCTATCATTTTGTCCTGTTTTCCCTCCACCGTCACATGAAGGTCGGGTTTTATCATCGACAACCGTGTGTGGAGCTGTCTCTTGAGAAACAACTCGGATGGGGACACCCCTGTCACCGAGTGAGGAGTCGAGTTATACGACAGGAGGAAACTACACAGCTTCCTGTGCGTAGTCATGCCGGGTTTTTCGTCCAAGGTATGCCGCTTTAAGGCATTTTTCAGGGTCTGCACCGCTCGTTCTGCAAGTCCGTTGGACGCTGGATGGTAGGGAGCGGTCAAGGTATGTTTTATACCCTTGTTATGCAGGAACTTGCGAAACACTTCCGCGATGAATTGTGGGCCGTTGTCGCTCACAACCTCTCTTGGGAACCCGTTATGGGCGAACATCCGCTCCAGTACCTCTATGGTCTTTTCTGCGGTCGTAGATTTCATGAGCACTACATCTAACCACTTTGAGTGTGCGTCTACTACCACTAGGAACATTTCAGATTTGTACTCTGCAAAGTCTATGTGCAGTCGGTCCCATGGCCTCTGAGGATATCGCCATGGATACATCGGAGATGCTGGTGGATCGTTCTTGAGACTCAGGTATGTTTTGCATGCTTTTATTAATGCTTCTATAGCATTGTCGATGCCGGGAAACCACAGGTAGCTACGAGCTAGTGCTTTCATGCGCACTATACCGGCGTGCTCGATGTGTAGCTCTTCTAGCATTCGCTCCTGCAGTTTCTGTGGAATGATAACTCGCATACCCCACAGAAGACATCCTTGGTCACACGATAGCTCGTGTCGTCTGGTATAAAATGCTGACCGTTCATCATCATCAACATGGTTCGGCCAACCATTCATGGTGAACTCATAAACTTTGGTGAGGATCCAATCTTTTCGGGTCGCTTCTTTGATGTCTCTGGCGTTGATCGGTAACTTGTCAGTGTGGCTAAAATAGTTCACTTCAGCTTCCATATTTTCTTTGGCTATGTCCACTGGTGCCCGACTCAGATAGTCGGCATTGGCATGATCCTCTGATCGCTTATATTTGACCTCATAGTTGTAGGTCATCAATATGAGAGACCATCTCTGCAGCCTCAGTGCTGCCAACGTTGGCACATCCGTTTTTGGACCCAATATTTTGGTCAGTGGCTTATGGTCGGTCAACAGTGTGAATGACCTACCATATAGGTACTTGTGGAATTTCTTAACTCCGAAGATAATGCCTAACGCTTCGCGTTCTATTTGGGCGTAGTTCCTCTCAGCTTTCGTTAGAGTCACTGACGCGTAGGCAATTGGTCGCTCCTCTCCGTTCTCGTCAACGTGTGACAGAACCGCACCAACTCCGTAAGGAGATGCGTCTGTCGCGAGGAGAAGCTCTTTGTTCACATCGTAATGTGTTAACACTGTTTCACTGGTAAGGGCGTCTTTGACTTTCCCGAATGCCCCTTCGCACTCCTTTGACCACTTCCAGGGGACGTCATCTCGCAGGAGATTATTTAACGGAGCGAGAATTGTGGACAAATTCTTAACGAACCCACCATAGTAGTTGACCATCCCGAGGAATGTGCGAAGTTCTGAGACATCTTCTGGTGCTTTGGCATCTTTTACTGCGCTCACTTTTTCTGGTACGGGCCTACGACCCTCCTTGCTGATCACATGTCCGAGATATTGGACTTCGGGAGCCAAGAAGGAACACTTCTCCCGTTTCACTTGGATGTCATGCTTGTCTAGTCTTTGAAGTACCAGTTGGAGGCGCTTTAGGTGCTCGTCCTTTGTGGGAGCAGTTATCAGGATATCATCGATATAGCAGCAAACACCAGGAATTCCTTGTAAGACCTGGTCCATAATCCTTTGGAAGATGTGTGGTGCTGTCTTTACCCCATAGGGAAGCCTAGTAACTTCGTAAAGTCCTTGCAAAGTGTTGATGGTCAGGTACTTTCTTGACTTTTCCTCCACCACCACTTGCATGTAGGCACTAGACAGGTCCAGTTTCGTAAACTGGCTACCACCCGCCAGCGTAGCGAATATATCCTCAGCTGTGGGTAGCGTATATGGTTGATCGACAACCGCACTGTTTATAGTCACTTTGTAGTCACCACACAACCTCATCTGTCCATTATCTTTTGGAACCACTACTATTGGAGATGCCCAGTCACTTCTTTCAATGCGGCGATAAACTCCACTTTCTTCAAGCTCCTTCTTTACACCGTCTGTGAGGTTATAGACAATGGAACGCGCCTTTTTGAATTTTGGCGTGGCATCTGGTTTTAACTCAATTGTCACTTCAAAGCCCTTTATCTCTCCTATCTCTCCTTTGAACACGGACTGATACTCATGCAGGAGCTGTTCCAGGGGCGTTGCATGTATCGCAAAGACATTTTCCCAGTCTATACGTATGGCTTTTAGCCAGGTCCGTCCGAATAACGGTGTACGGACGCCTTTCGCGATCACCAGCGGCAACTGTCTCTTTTGACCCTCGTACTCCACATGGACGTCGATTTCACCGAGTAGCTCAACTTTGTGTCCGGTGTATGATTTTAAGTTGATAGAAGCTTCGCGTAACTCAAAATCGGGGAAGAATTCTTTGTAGTCGTCCTCACCGACAATCGAAACTGCCGATGCTGTTTCTAAAGCAAATGTCATTTCGTTGTTTTTGACACGGGCATTCACTGTTATTTCTCCGTATTTTCCGCTTTTTACTTCAAACAGGGATGCGTTACTGACCTCTTCCTCTTGTTTTTCGTCGTCATCGACGTAATGTGCATGTCCTTGGCCTCGCCCACAACCTCTTCCGCGGCCACGGTATGGACGTGAGCTACCTCTCGACTGAGATTGACCTTGAGCAGACTTCGTTTTGCAAGCCTTGGCAATGTGTCCAATTTTATCACAGTTGAAACACTTTTCCGTTTCGAATGGGCACCGGCCCTCGTGGTCGCCATCACAACGATAACACTTATTTTTAGTGCGGGCTTTTCCTTTGTTCTTGTAGCCACCACGTTGAACCCGGTTGACCTCATGGGTAGGCCCCATGAGCTGATTACCATGGCTAGCCGTGTCCATTGACGTGCCTATGTCTACGGCTTTCTCCCATGTCAACCCTGCACCCAAACCTAACAGTCTGTTTTTAATTGCAGCGGATCTCAACCCGGTAACCAGGCGGTTTCTTAGCCTCTTTTTGATTTGGTCTTCATCCCCAAACCCGCAATGTATGCTGATTTTTTTTAAGGCCACTGTGTAGTCTGCAACAGACTCATTATCACCCTGTTTCCGCTCATCAAACTTGAAGCTCTCGATTAGCTCATTTGACCCTGAGGTATAGTGGTTACTAATCAATGTTGTTAGCTGGGCATATGTTTTGGTCTCAATTTCAGCAGGGGCACACAATGCAACCAAAAGATCCACAACCTCAGGTCCCACCATAGATATGAAGGCATCAATTTTTTCATCATCCTGGATTTTGTTTATTCTCATCCAAGCATTAAACCTTCTTTGATAATTAGCCCATTTTTCTTTATTGGGACTAAACTCTCCTATGGCACTCACAACATTCCTAGCTTCAGCCATAGTTTCTAGATGTAGACTCCCAGCCTCAGATTCAAGATCACTTATTTCAGAGTCACTCATTTGTAGATCAACACTTGTAGATATAGGGCCTAGCCTACACAAATGCACAGTCACTTTTAGTTTCAGAGATCTACTTTCACTTTCATGGAGTTCACTTTCACTTTTGGGATCTGGAGTCTACTTTCAGTTTCAGGGACTTCACTTTTCACAACAAAGTTTTCACAGTGTATCAATGGGAGTTCATCCAATTTTGGTAGGAATGGCTTCTTGGCCTTTTTACTTAGCTTATGGTCGATTTCTGCAGGAGAATCACTTTTAGTGACAGCCAGAAAATCAACTTTTATGCGTGGATTCTTTCATCAACATCCTCATTCGCCATTGTTATATTCGTGAAGTAACGTTTATTACGTACGAGAATACACGTGGAAGACTCGTGAACGGATAGCATGTTGTACAGACAAATGTTGGGCGCTATTCGCCAATTTGCGCAGAACGCCAATATTGGCATTCTGCGCAGCGCAATTTGTAAATAGCGCAGGATCAGAGCCGCGCAGAACGCCAATCTGCGCGGAATAGAAATGTCACAGCAGATGCGAGTACATATTTCATTTTTAACTCTCTGAATCAATTTACCCAAAATTAGTTGAAATAAATGAGGGGCCTAATTACAATTCATGTATTATATGCAATCAGCTCTCAAAAACGCAATAGACATAGTAATCGTAATCTACATTAAATAACTTAATTAGAATCTCGCAGACATTTGTATACAGCGCACTGGAGATTGGCGTTCTGCGCAAATTGGCGAATAGCGCCCAACACCAAAGCTAGACAGAGGTGATGCCGTTCATGGGTTACAGTAGTAAACATGGTCGTAGTCGCTGTAGACGTGAGTACACAACAGCCGTTGCTAGGCAACCACTTATCATAGCAACAAACCAATGAGACCATTGCATCACTCGGGTCCAATATAGGGGGGATAGGTATGGTCAAAACTAAGCTGAGGATCCAGGAAATGTGTGTTGCTAACCCGGGGGGGGTACTCAATTTTTTTTTGACACGGGTGTGCGGCTGGCCCTTTGACAACCCTTACCCTTGGTGAGGGGGATTTTGGTCAGAAGTGACCCTTGGTGAGGGGGATTTTGGTCAAAGGTGACCCTTGCTGAGGGGGATTTTTGACAAAAGGCCCTAGGTTTTAGCAATTTTCCCCGAGGAGTCGGCCTTGGTGTAAGATTTTTGGTCAAAAGTGACCCTTGTTGCAAAGAATTTTGGCAAAATGTGATCCTTTTTGGGGATATTTGTTGAAATTTCCGAAAAGTGACCCTTGGTGAGGGGGATTTTGGTGAAAATTGACCCTTGGTGAGGGGGGTTTTGGTGAAAAGCAGACCCTTGGGGAGGGGGATTTTGCTCAAAAAGTGCCCTTCCCAGCCGCACACCTGTGTATACAAAATATATGAAGTGCCCCCCCCCGGGGTTGCTAAGCAAATACACAAATAGAATGGCTGTTGCTAGGCAACCACTTATCATAGCAACAAACCATTAGATTCCTTGGGTTGGATATAGGGGGGGTAGGTATAGTTATAATCCTTCTAGGAGCAATATCTGTGATATCGGAGATTAGATTCCCTTAATTTCTTTTACCTAAATTCCTATTTATTTTGACTGAATAAGTAATTATGATGAATTTATAGTCATCTTAGTAATTTGAGGATTCTGAAGCTAAGGCCACTCAAAAAAAAAAAATTGTTTCTCATCACCAAGCAATGAAAAATATGACGAGGGCGTTTTTTATTTAATTTTTTTTTTTTTTTACTCGGGGCAATTTACATATGGAAATTTGGACATTTCGCAATCAATTTTCAAATTTTAGTAATTTGGAGTTTATTGATCAGCAAAAGTTGTAAAAATGCAAGTTCACCTAATTGCATTGCTGACAGCATAAGCTTTAATTTGATACCAAATTTGCCAATATTTTGGCAATTTTAACATATTTTCATCAAAAATGTAAAAAAAAAAAAAAAAAAGTTTTCCCCAAATGATGATTTTTGTGATGCGCGCGGTGATGAGAAACAACTTTTTTTTTTTGAGTGGCCTAAGCTATGCGACTCAGATGTCTAGGAAAGTGATTTGAACTCCTCAGACATAGGCCTATGGCAATCCAAAAATAATGGTCTCCCTTAGTCCCTCAAAATGGTACTGATGAGCCATTTATCAGCCGTGGGCTCATGGCCTAGGCCTATACGTTGCCTCAGCCGCTGGTGTTTCAAGGTGTCCTTATCCACACAGAGAGTTACTGAGTTTATTTGTCACCACCTCTTGTTACAGAACGTGGTCCTGGCGCCATCTGGAGGTAAACGTCAGAAGCTGATAAACCCAACATCCAACATGGCCACCGCACGTGAAGAGAAGACGAAGGAGCTGAATTTGTCCAAAAAGGGGCTGACAGTGGTGGATGTGGGGTAGGTGGACGTGTAGGGGGAGCAGGGAGCGGGGCGGGGTGGTGTAGAATGTGGACGTGTGTTTGGGAGTGGGATCTGTGGACGTCAGACTTCACATGCAGCAAAAATGTGGACCACGCTCTGTTGTCTGATGTCTGAACTCTGATGCAGCCTAGCCTGGTCGCACTGTCACTGGACCAGTGACTGGTATTTAAACAAGTGAAAAATTGTCTCGGGTGTAGACTGTGTGCCCGGGGGGGCCACTCTCAAATTTATGGATACCATGTGCGTACATCACTCTGAATTTGAACCCCTTTTTCCCGGACAAAATTCCACAAAATCATACCCCTTTTCCCGGGATAACCCCCTAAAATACGAAGAAACCATGCCCCTTTTTGTGGGACACCACCCCAAATAGGCCAATATTGGACCCCTTTTATCGGAGTACCCTACACTGTGCTAACGTAGACCCCTAATAGCGGAACAATCTCCTAGATATGCCAAAATGGGACCCCCTTTTTAGGGGGTTGCAACCTATAATATTTGGGACAAATTCCCTCAATCTCAAAAGAAACCCTTTTTCAAAAGGACTTTTTCACTAATTAGTTGGATATTCTTGGTCTAAAAACGTACCCCTTTTGCCCCAAAATAGCCCAAAAGGCACCCCTAATGGCGGGTCCGGCCGGACCCGCCAGTGGGGCCCAAAAAGGACCCCTTTCCCGGGTTTTTGTGTACGCACATGGTTACTATAGACCATATAGAGAGTGGCCCCCCCGGGACTGTGTGATCCCGCCGGGGTAACCCCCCCCCCCCCCCACCCACCCCGCCTCGCTCAAACAGGTTGGATTTTTTTACCCCCTCCCCCCCCCCCCAGAGGGGTCTACATTTTTTACACCCCCCGGTCAAGGGGTCCAAATTTTTTACACCCCTCCCAAATCTACCCCCCCTGTTGTTAAAAAAATGAGCACTCCCCTATTAAGCTATTGTCCATTGCCTTTAATACATTGTATACTGTACCGGGTAGGCTACTGTTATTTATTAACTAGCATTCAATATGTAAATTCAGCGATATAAAGTACAGGGATTCGCAAGTAGGCCTGCTGGCTCACCCTCAGTGACATGGCTGACAGTAGCGCCACCTCCAGGGAGGTGGCAAAAAACGGAACTACATGTGATAAGTGACCTATGGGGGAGAGTTTTTCTTTGCCACTTAGAATTTTCGTATCGAAATAATTCAAAGATGGTTGGAAAGCCCTGATTTCATACTTTGGAACTGAAAAGGTTTCTATTTGATATCAGATAGGGAACAATTTTTTTGGGGGATGGGAATTTTGGTGATTTTTTGGAAAAATTCCAAAATTTGGGGGCCCTATTGTCAAAACACCCCATTCCAATATTGTACTATACCCCATGGTAACTTGTAATACTATAGACATGACTATATCGTGTGCTCATGTAACTCCCCTGAGACTGACTAGTTGTACGTTGTGGTACATGACTATATCGTTAATGTGTTTCAGCAAGTACACCAACCTGCAGAAGGTGGACCTGTCCAAGAACAAGCTGAAGGACGCCGACCAACTCAGTGAGTGGACACCTGTCATCTTTATATAAGGCCGTTTTATTTTGATAACTTGGATTACGGATCCGCCGCCGAGATTTTTGGCTTTTTTTTTTTTTACCTTTCCCCTCCGAGATTTTTTGAGAATTTTACCAAAAAAAAAAAAAAGTACATGTTGACCAGCAAAAGGTAGAGTGAGGCCTTTCAGATTGGGGGTAATTCTCAATATATCTTCATTAGATCGTCTAGAAATGAGATTTTACATGCCTTTTTTTTTTTTTTTTTTTGCCTCTGCCCTTCGGGAAATTTTGTGATCTGGAGCCCCCCGTAGGACAGCTTTTTTTTCTTCTTTTTTTTACCTCTGCCCTTCCAAAAATTTGGAAGCAAAAGCCCGTAATCCAAGTTATCAAAAAAAGGTGGCCTAAACTATAGACCCATGCATCAAGACTTTTTCATAATAAAGTTGTGTTTACGTTAGTTTTAGCAGGATCCTCATAACATTGTCTGTAATACCTATATTTGCAAATATTTAGTATCAGGAGATTCACAAGAGAATTGTCTTTTAGAAAGCTTATATTAAAAGGCAAGATTTTGAGGTTATATTTACGTATTTGTCAGTCACACTTTAGAAATGTTCAAAACTTTATCAACAACTTTTCAGAAAAGCCCCCCTTTCTTGCTGCATTGGTCTATAGTACTGTAAATTCTCACGAATAACCCGCACCCCTAACTCAAGGGAATGCTATAAGCCGTTTCCTGTTCTGAAAAATTGCTACTTTAATACTCTTCTATGGTAATAGAAACCCTTGTATAACCTGCACCCTATATACAGTAAAATTCCGCTATTACGAATTCGGTTACAACGAATTTTCGGATATAACAAATAAATTGCTGTGCCCAAATCACTTTCTATACATTCTCATAGTAATAAAATCCCATTATAACGAATCTCTTCAGATATAAATTCGCTTATAACGAATTTTTGTTTGGTGAGGTAATGAATTCTATCTTTGATTTTCCCTCACCTAGGTTTTTGCCTTTGATAATCATTCACCTTGGGCGGGGTACAGGGGTAATGGGGCCAGGTACAAAGGCAGTAGGGCCGGGTACAGGGCCACTAGGCCGGGTACAGAGCGGGAGGACTTCTGGCTTTGATGTCCACTCTCCTGGGGCGAGGTACAGGGGCAGTAGGGCCGGGTACAGGGCCACTAGGCCGGGTACAGAGCGGGAGGACTTCTGGCTTTGATGTCCGCTCCCCCCCCCCCCCCAGGTCGGAAAGTCACCGAAATTTTAAGTCATAAAGTCGCTTTTGAGACCATTTATGCTGTAGTCAAACTTTTCTAAAAGTCGCCAGGTCGCTTATATCATTGTATCAAGTCGCCAGGAAAACACCCCAGGTCGCTAGGTCGCTTTTGACCCATCTGGAGCCACCAGAGTGTATTACAATATTTATTTCATCTCGTCTACATTTCTTTCATGTTTAGAGTCGTGAGAATGTCAATACAATGTAATAGTATATTCCTGTTTCTTCTTTTGCAAATAATTGAGGGTTAATTACAGCATAAGAATGTCCACAGTGCTCTGTTTGGATACTACGAAATTCGTTTATAACGAACTTTTTTGCTTGCCACAAGCACTTCGTAATAACGGAATTTTACTGTAACTATAATATACCGTAAAACCTTGCGTACAAGCCTAACTCGTGTATAAGCCGCACCCCAACCTTTCGCTGATCCTATAAGCCGCACTGGCCACCTGAGTGTGTACCATAGTGGCAAAAACTCGTACAAGCCACACCACGACCCTGGGCCAATCCTATAAGCCGCACTCGTGTACAAGCTGCAGCTTATACATGAGGTTTTACGGTAGGTATCTTTGGTATCAAATGAGAGCTGAGCTTAGTTCGCATACAACCTGTGGGTAGTTTGCTGGAATTTATGGTACATGTAGTAACCCTTTAAAGTTGTACTCTACGAATTATGTCACTGTAATGCATGAATGCAACCCTTGCGATTCCGCCGCACTTGTGCATTATGCCAACCTCCAGGGCCGAACTACAGGGCTGATACTCTCCTGAGAGGTCAACAACACTCCTAAGGCAAAGTGTTAGGAGGTTAAACAAAATTAAAATGAAGAAGTAAAACATAGGAGACTGCAGTCGACCTTCACTTCCTTGAATTTGAAAAATGCAATGACAAATGTCTGAGGAAGCAAATTATTCAAGGAATTAAGTCCAAATATTATGGACTATATAGAGCAGGCAATTGTGTTAGAAAATGAGGCATCTGAAGTAGCAAATCTTCAAGGTATTGAGGGTTGACTGTATTGGGTGACAGAAATTCATGCTAAAAGTGTTGTGTTCCTTCCCACCCCCAGAGCGGTTTAACGCGCTGAGATGGCTGAATCTCTCCAACAACTGCTTCACCGCGGTCACCTTCACAAAGAAGATGAAAAGTCTTGTCGGTAAGTTCCCAAACCTAAAGTCACATTATAAGTAATCCAGGCAGCCCGTGAAATATAACATGATAAGAGTTGTTATGTAAATGAAATTCCCTATAATAATATAAGCCAGATAACAACTACTGTAAATGCCAATAAACTAAGAGTGTAATTGTTCGCGGGATGGAAGTATTCATTGCAGATTCCATCATTGAGAAGCGACATGAGTATTAACTAATACTATTTCTGTTGCAGTTCTAAACCTGGGCAGTAACCAGTTAACAGACCTCAGCCCACTGGAGGGACTGAACGGTAGGTGCACTTTGTCTGAAATTGCCTCTGGTGGAGGGGTAGCATAAAAGGTGTGCATATGGGCCAAGAACATGTGGCTCCTTTTCAGTGAAGAAGTCGGTGCGTAACTGGCTTTGTCTCATGAGATTGATACAATTTGATATTCTTTAACCGAGTGACGTCTTTGAACAGGTGACGTCTTTGACCAGCAAGCTTTTTAATTACTGAAATTTGGGCCTATATAGAAAGAAATTGGTGGAAATGGGGCCTATATAGAACGAAATTGGTGGAAATTATATAGGCCCCATTTCAGTAAATATAAAGTTTGCTGGTCAAAGACGTCACCCGGTCAAAGACTAATCAATTGTCTCGATTTCATGAGACACAGCCTTCTACAGATCAAAGACGTCAGATCAAAGCGGGTGAACCCCCAAAAAGATCAGTACCTCAGACAGGCTTCCCACGTGTCATGCAATAATGAAAACAATTAAATTGATATAACAGAATTCTCTAGAATGTACCATTTGTTTTCTAGAATAGATTTTAGGAATTTCCTCAGGCCCAGGGGCCACATTCATGTAATTTCAATCTGGTATATTTGTGAGAACCCTACCAGAGGATGGGGGGGGGGGGGGGGGCTTACGTGGTCACGGCACACTCCACCATTGTTATGACTGCAGAGGGGTTTTCGGCGACCTGGCGACCTGGGCTGTTTTCCAGGCGACTTTTCGACCTGGACCATTAATTTTTGTGACCTGCGACCTGTTGTTTTGAAATGGCCATACTAATATATAATAAAAAAGTGACCTGCGACCTGGATATTTTTGCAAAAAAAGCGACTTTGCGACCTGTAGCCCTTAAAAGAGGCGACTTTGTGACCTCAGGGGGGACCCCTCTGCACCCCCATTGTTATAGTCTTTGGTACATTGTGATTTGTATCTGTGTAATTGAACTACTAGTAGTTTATGAAACAAATTGTTCAGAGCTTTTGTAAAATATTTGCGCCAATGATCTTGTTTTCTTCCATTGTCAGAACTGAAAGCGTTGATCCTGAACAACAACCAGATCTCCGACCCGCGCCCTATACAAGGTCTCACCTCCCTAAACACACTAGGTAAGTTCACGAGGCACCTCGTGTGTGTATAGGTGCAGCACCTCTGCCTTATAGCAAAGTATACATCTAGTGAACATGG
This sequence comes from Harmothoe impar, assembly GCA_947462335.1. NCBI lineage: Eukaryota > Metazoa > Annelida > Polychaeta > Phyllodocida > Polynoidae > Harmothoe > Harmothoe impar. The sequence goes on along the minus strand of OX381706.1, from coordinate 83,896,165 downwards.
TAAAATGAAATATGAAATTAGCTACATTTTGCAGCTATTGTCTTCCAGTTTAGAAACATACAAAATCTTTTTAAGACATTTTCTGAAAGATATAAGTAATAAGTAATACTATAGACTTTGATCGATTGATTTGTTTAACATAAAATACATTGTGTAAAATGTGTATGGAAAAGAAATATCATGGTAACCATGTCCCCGGGTAATCGTTACACCCATGGACACAGTTGTACTCATCTTAGTATCAGTCATCAGTGTATGCCGTAGCAGCTTACTCCATGAATTCAATGCTTCCTTGTCAAAATCCTGCCTTTTCTCATTTTTCATTATTTTTTTTACCTTTCTCTTTGTTACATTTTAGTTCTGTGACTGTCTGGTACATGCCAATGGCCTGTGAACTGCTACATTCATTATAAGGTCATCAGGAGCATAGAGGCACCGCCATATTATAGAAGGAGCCTAGCCTGATCTCTCTTGAATAAATATTACCCCTGATAACTTTTTTGAAATAAAAGGTACCAGTCCAGGGGCGGATAGGGGGGGGGGGGAGTCCTGGGGGTCCGGACCCCCCCCCCCTTTTTGGAAAAAAATTTAAATTTTCTGAATGATAATTTGATCCGCCGCGAGTTGCGACGCGTCACTTTTCGGTACTTTGGTGTTTGGTGCACCCCCCCCTTTTCAAATTCCTGGGTCCGCCCCTGCAGTCGTTACCTGTTGTTGCTTGTTTCAGTGCTGAGTAATAACCAGATAGAGGAGATTGACGTGCGGGCGCTGAACGGCCTCAACAAGCTGCAGCTCTCCCACAACAAGATCAACACATTCCCCAGCATCAAGGTCAGTCTAAAGTCACATGTTGTATTTTTTCCAAATTTTAAATCCTCCCGAAATGTGTTTCAAATGCTAGAATAATATCACAGGGTTGCCACTGTCAGGGAAAATGTCAGGGAAAATATTTTTTGTTCCAGGTCAGGGAAATGTCAGGGAATTTCAGATTTTTGGGCAAAATGTCAGGGAAAATGATATTTTCTGAAAATGTCAGGGAAAATAATGTTTTGTCAGGGAAAGTCTTTGAAATACCCCAAATAATTGCCTGTTTTCTTTGAAAAACCCTGTATTTTACTATGATTGTAATGGAGAAAATTATCTGAATCCTCAAAACAGCTGTTGTTAAATAATGACAACTCGCTAAGTATAAGATAACTTTAAAAAGAGTGCTTATTCATAGTGGAGGGCATTTAAAAACATTGGGTTCCTGTCGCGATTGTCAGGGAAATTTGATATAACGTCAGGGAAATGTCAGGGAAAAGTCAGGGAATTTAAAACTACCTTGTCGGTGGCAACCCTATAATCATATTAGGGGCAATTATACTTTAACTAGAGGGTCCCATGTGGCCCAGGTATAGTTTTTGCGGTGCATTGTCAATGGATGGAATTAAAACGTGCACTCCAAGAGTAGTTAATATGATGGTTAGTTGAGTTGTAAGCTGAATTTTATAGAATGAGACTAAATACAGTAGGTAGCACATAAAGTAGGGTCATATCGGAAATTTGGGTTAATTTTTTTTTAATGGTTTTTGAGCCCTACCATAAAACCTCTCTAATAAGCCGACCTTTTTTTCGGGATTTTAGGCCCAATTCGACTTATATTGAGTAAATTATAGTTCAGCAATGTAATTATGTTTAGATAGGTCCAAATTCGGCTTACAAAATTCTTTCAAACTGGGGGGTCGGCTTATAAGGGAGGTCGGCTTATGAAAAAGGCTTTACTGACATTTTCCAACATCAAAGTCACTGTAAACATGTCTCCAAATTGTATTTGGCTGATTTTTAGACAAAGGGTCTTTCCACTATTTGTTCAATAATTTTTCTTAAATAGTACAATATATCTGATACACTTACTTTTATTTCCAGTTCAATACAGATTTGAAGAATCTATCATTGAACGACAACAACATTAAAAGTGTGCCTGAAGAATGCGTAGAGACGAGCAGGTAATACCCCATTTGTCAATGTTTTCAATTAATTCCCTTTCAGATGCCAAAGTGTTGTTGCTTTTCAGTTTTGGTATGTGGGTTTGATGCATAAAGCTAAAACATAATCATATACTTCATTGGCAAAAAGGGGTCATTACTAATTTAAATAATAGCCTACATTAAGAAAGAAAACACTTATTGTCCCATTTATCAGTGTATTGAAAAGAATATACCGTATTCAACGTAATAAGCGCCCTGGGCGCTTATAAAATAAAATCTTATGGCGTTTTCAGTACTTAAGAGTTTAATTGTCTCCAAAATTGGGAAATGTGAGCCTTTGTTCTAGTCTGAAAATACCCCAAAAAGGGGAGGGGGCGTTCATTAGGGGGAGGGCGCTTATTACGTCGAATACGTTAATCAAATTTTTTTTTCAAGTATATTATTAACTATCCATACTTAACTACTTTCAGGTTGGATAACTTGGACCTGGGGAAAAACAAGATTGTCAAATTCAAGTAAGTACGGCTTTCTGTACCTGTACAGTTGGACAGTGCTGTACATGTCAATATAGCGCCTATAATTGTCCTTGGTGGTAAAAGCTGAAGTCTTTGTCCATGCATGTAACTAAAATGCATGACTATCTGAGAGTTTGTTAAGTAAAAAAAAAGAATGTTTACATTTAACCACTTAAGGACATCGTAATAACCTATGTGTCTCCTGCTTGGTATAGACAGGCCTGTCACCAGAGAGCAGAATATGAAACATGTAGTGTAAAGTCTCGCGTATACTAGGCCAACTCACGTCTAAATTGGGAGAATTCTATAAGCCGCACAGGAGGGTTTGATTATGGCAACTTGAATACTTTAGTACTAGTATACATCTAAAACCATGCCTACAAGCCGCCACCTGACTTTGGGCCGGTCCTATAAGCCGCACTGGTAATCTGACTCGCGTGCTAGCCGCGGCTTTTACTCGAGGATTTACAGCGTTCACCCATGTCAAGGAATTTGAAAGCTGTCTGGAATGTCATGGAATTTTGTAAAAATTTGCTGTGTGTCATGGAATGTCATGGAAAATTAAAATAATACGATTGATATCATAAAATTAGTGAGAATTTACCATTTGCTTTCTAGATTTTAGACATTTTCTCAGGGGCCAAGCCCCCTGACCCCCCACAAGAATTTGATAAATGTCATGGAATTTCGGTCATGGAAATGTCATGGAATCGAATCTGAATTTTTTGTAGGAACCCTGATTTACCATGTATGATGGAGTGTCTCAGTGTAGCAGAGGTACTAAGGGAGTAACAACAGTGGGTTGGTGGCTTTATCGCGTGAGCCCCCCCGAGGCAAGTCGAAGTTGAGCGCGGCCGACCCCTCTGAGCTATCGTAATGCGCAGGCTTTTTCACTAAAAAAGGGTGTAATACTTTTGGTACCCCCCTCAAGAGGGGTCCAATCTTTTGGTACCCAAGCGGTCCAAATTTTTTTGGTACCCTCCCCCGAAATCCACCCCCCCCCCCACCCTGTTGTTAAAAAATGACCACTACCTAGGGTGTACATATATGCAGTACCTGTATGTCACACAATGTGTCTGTATTCCAGGTGCATCATGGCTCTACAGAAAATCTCACGTCTCCGGCAGCTGAATCTTAAAGGGAACCCAGTCACAGAAGTCGACAATTACTCTGACAAGGTACAGTGGTGGGCAGCTGTCGCCATGTCGCCAAAAAGTGGCGACACTGGCCTTGAAATTGGCGACAATGCCCTCCTGACCTCAAGCTTTCCAAAACTGAAACAATTGTGTAAATAGTCCAACTAGAACCAAAGTTATGATACATTTTTAAATTGCACTAAAATACATATTTAACTTAAGTATTTTTGAAATTTTCCAATTTTCTTTTATCTGAAATACTAGATCTATGTGCATTGTGATTGTTGTCTTAAGGTAAAGATTTTCCAAACTATTTCTCTCCGAAAAAAATGCTCCAGTTTCAATAAAAATAGGGCAATTACAGACTGGAGCAATATCATATTTTGTATCAAAATGCATCAGAACACACCAAGTCTAAACTTCCAAAATTTTCTTGAGGGGGTAGGAGGGGGGGGGGGGAGTTACGTGCATACTCCCTGCTGCGCTTCATGAAAAATGCTCATGAGGGCACATATCCTTCCAATACTTGTCTCGGCTACAACCAGTCCTGTATTGGCTCCAGGGTTTTCAGATATGCCCACCCCTGAGGTAACTTATCATAACGGTTGTAGAGTTAATTAAAGTTTTAAATAGTTTTTAAAGTCAATTAGTGTTACTGAAAATTTGGGAAGTCATATTTTCATTTGTTACTTGCAAAATTGCGCCCTCCCCAAGGAGAATCATGTTTTTTAGTTTAGATAGAAATACATGTTTTAATCAAACTCATGGTAACTTGTGTGAGACTGATATGAACAACTGTTTCCGGGGTAGGTGTGTAAGATGCTGACGTTCCTGCGGACACTGGACACACAACCCGTGGAAGCCATTACGTCGGGTGACGACACAGCGACAAAGGTTTGTACACCATGCTTATTTATATGTTTTGCTATAGGTCGATTTTTTCCCTCCGAAGTCCAATTCGACAATAAGTGAGGTTTTAAAAAAATATAAACTTTTTAGGGGCTTAAAAATATTAACTCTAAATACTGTTAAATACACTTTCTTAGAGGGTTCTTTTCCTCTATAAACCCTGCTTATTTCTCTATAAGTAGGGGGTCGTCGTAATTAGGGCAGAATATCATAAATACTACTCAATTTGGCCAGGCAAAGGATGCTATAGGGGGGTCCGGGGTGGGGTCTAGCCCTCCAAAAAATTCCAATTCCAAAACTCCAATTCGACCTATAAGTGAGGTTTTCCAAAAGATCAATGTATTTTGCTATAGGTCGATTTTTTTCCTCAAAATTGCAATTCGACCTATAAGTGGGGTCGACTTATAAGCGAAGTTTTACGGTAGATTAAACAGGGCTATAAAAGGTTCACTCCAGCCCAGGAAGAGTTGCAGTGACATAGATGGAGTAACCCTATTTTCAGCTACCAATGCAAATGAGCATCAGTAAAAGAATGAGAAAATGTGTATGATATGGTGACTTCAACAGCCCATGACCCTGACTATTGTGATGTCAATTCTCAATCTACAGAGAAACTGCTGTTGTATGACTTATTATGGTATTTACTAAGGATGCATTTGTGTATTTCTAGGCCCCTGTCACAGACAAAAAGAAAAAGAAACGAACGTTGGAAGAGGAGCTACAAGGTAATAATTTTTTTTAAGTGTTTTTTTGTTACGATTGAGCCAGAAGCCATGTATAGGTGTGGCATGTTACCGCCCCAGGGAATATGGTTACCGTAAAACCCCTCCTTTAAGACGACCCCGCCTTTAAGACGACCCCCTACTTTGAGATAAAAACCCGTCTTGTAGGAAAAAGGCTTTAAAATGGTTCTTTCTTTGATCCTATGTAATAAACCCCACCTTTAAGACGACCCCCTAATTTGAGATGAAAATCCGTCTTGTAGCAAAAATAAATCCCAAAATAAATCCGTCTTAAAGGCGGGTTTTTTTACGGTATATATTGTTTGTGACGGACCATAGCTAATAAGGTTCCACCTCTCTACACCAGGACTCACCCCTTCCTACACCGCGTCTAGCCGGTGTCTCACATTCCTACCAGATCCCAAAGGGACGACATTTCTGTGTATATTTGTCCTACTTTTCCTAGTCTAATCAATGAGGCTAATTCATCCATGCAAGTAGAAGTTCTGACCACTACCGTAAATTCCCGCGTACTACCCGCATCTCGCGTATAACCCACACCCCCAACTCAGGGGAATCATATAACCCATTTTTGAAATTGAAAATTTCAATTTTAGTACTGTTCTATAGTAATAAAACCCCTCGTATAAACCTGCACCCTATATAGGCATGTTTGGTATCAAAAGAAAGCTGCGTTTGGTTCGCGTACAACCCGCGGGTAGTACGCGGGAATTTACGGTAGTATTATATCACTGAGAAAATTCACCTGAGGTGTGTAATTCATATTACAGTAGGAGACGGCAAGAAACTCAAGAAGAAAAAGACCAAGGCAGCAGATGAAGATGAAGACCAATCACTCAGTGAATCTTCAGAAAGCACAGAGACACCCAAGAAGAAGAAAAAGAAAAAGAAGCCAGCGGCAGATACCGAGACAGTCACCGTGAGTGAAAGCCCCGACACCAAAGACATTAAACAGAGGGTAATTAAAGGTGTCCACGCCCTGAAGGAGACGGCCTCCGGGGTGGTGGCCATTCACGAGGTCAAGAAAAAGGCACAGAAAAAGAAACTGTCTCATTCCAAAGACATTTTTGCAGCGTTTCAAACAGATATTGGCGCCGGGTCTTCGTCATCTTGGTGAGGGGTGTGTTGTGTTCATGCCATATAGGGAATTATACTTTTATAGTAGGTGGTATTTTTTTTACCATAGGAAGTTATGCTAAGCTATTTAGTCAGAGAAATTATAGTATTTAAATATCTTTCGGATATACAGTGCAATTTGTTTTCTGTACAAAAAGTTGTATAAAAATGTCCTTTGAAGCGAAATGAACATGGAAGTTAATAAAGATATATTCTTATATATCAAGTCATGAATCTTGACTCATTCATAATTTTATTACAAAAGGTAGAAGCAGTATTAAGGGTCCTCAATAACATAGAGAAATATAAATCACTCAGAAGCTTATTTAAACTTATTATTCAAATCAATCTACAAAAGTGAAGCTCAACAAAGTGCATATTATATAAATATAATATTTACAACTAGAGGAAATGGAGCAGATCAATCATTATAAAAGTATCAATACATTGTACCTTTTTTTTCAAATTATGCTTATTGATCATACATTTCTCTCAAACTATGACACTAGAATCCGTCACATCAGTATTTTCACATCTAATAGTTCATTGTGTGATAGGAAGGCTTAGACAATCCTGATTATTTCGAAGCATAATTTTAGCTGTTATTAATGTATACAAAAGCCTTAATATTGTCAACATAAACTTAGGGAAAGGGTATAAAGACTATATACAATTCATTATATATTACTATTAGAACACTCTTAAAGTTATATATATTTGAGATTTGCCCAATCACATTTTGCTTATTATTTATGCAAGATCAGCAGTTATCAAAACCTGCATGGGTTTATAATTGTACCTCAAATGAAGCTTCAGCCCGGCGGTTCTCTGAAGGTTCTACTTCTTCATCTGTGTATTCTGACCCGCTTAGATATTCTGATAGTTCCCCACATTCTTCATCTGGCTGAGCATCATTTGGGACTTCTCCCTGTTCCTCATTTGAATGCTGTGGCTGTCCGTCATCGATATAATCTACTTGTTCCTCATCCGGCTGTTCATCTTCCACATCATCTTCCTCCTCATCCACATACTCTCCCTGTTCCTCGTCTGGTTGTCCGTTGTCGTCATACTCGACTTGTTGCTCGTATACATACTCTGCTGCTTGTTCCTCGTGTGACTCGTCGTACCCGTCCTGTACCTCCTCTGGGCAGGCCTGCATGTGTTCGGTGTGTTCGTGCTCTGCTATGTGTGCTATGTGCAGTGACTCACGACGTAGTGGAAGCACGTGTACTTCTCTCTCTGGTTCTGTGGGGAAAATACATAGCTTCCATTAATATGGCAGGAGATATTCTATTTTTCTTCCTATATGATATTAAACGTGGGTTATAGCTGAAAACAATGACAAAAATTCTCGCATATAAGCCTAACCCATATATCTGTTTTACTTGAGCCAGCTGGGCTTGCCCATATCTGGGTTATGATCCTTTTTGCCCAGGGCCATAATTGGGAGCCCAGATGGGCCAGCCCATGAAAAGTTGTTTTTTTCATAAATACATTGTAAATATTTCAAAACATGCTGATATCTGATTTTCCTCCAGAAACCACCGTTTATTGTACATATTTATAGAGTGAAATAAATCTGGCCTTGAGATGGGCACTTTGAATCTGGGCTAACCCATCTTGGCTCCCAATTATGGCCCTGGGCAAAAAGGACCGTAACCCAGATATAGGCAAATCATCTTGCCCAGGTAAAAACACATATATATGTGTCCCACTAAGCAGTGTTGGCTGGGCTACCATCCACAGAAAGCACTACCTCCTTGTTAGCAGAATGAGTGACTTACCCTCTACTTCAGTAGGAGCGGTGTACAGAGTGGGTGTGGCAGGAAGGGACAGCGCATCGTCCACGCTGATATCCTGACTGGTACGGAGCACGGCCCCCTCTGTGGTACCCGGCGTCTGGAGGCGGAGGTGTCTAGCAGACCGCAGGGTGTCGTCAAAGTACAAGTCACCCGGAGTACCGCTGCAGGAGGCTGACATGGCGGGGCTGGGTGTGGCGGGGAGGGAGGCGGAGGGCAGCTGACCACACGGCAGGCAGTCCACCCGCAGGGGGCCCACCCCCGGGGTGTGGAGCCGCAGGTGCCGCGCCTCACGGGCACCGGTACCCAGCTCATCATCAAAGTAGAACTCCTCCACCTCAGACTGGCTCTGCTGAAGTACAAAGGGAAACACTCATCATCAAAGTAGAACTCCTCCACCTCAGACTGGGTCTGCTGAAGTACAAAGGGAAACACTCATCATCAAAGTAGAACTCCTCCACCTCAGACTGGCTCTGCTGAAGTACAAAGGGAAACACTCATCATCAAAGTAGAACTCCTCCACCTCAGACTGGCTCTGCTGAAGTACAAAGGGAAACACTCATCATCAAAGTAGAACTCCTCCACCTCAGACTGGCTCTGCTGAAGTACAAAGGGAAACACTCATCATCAAAGTAGAACCCCTCCACCTCAGACTGGCTCTGCTGAAGTACAAAGGGAAACACTCATCATCAAAGTAGAACTCCTCCACCTCAGACTGGCTCTGCTGAAGTACAAAGGGAAACACTCATCATCAAAGTAGAACTCCTCCACCTCAGACTGGCTCTGCTAAAGTACAAAGGGGAAATTGTTGATGAATAAGATAGTTCAAACATACAGTTTTACTCACTTTGCTGCTGAGATAACTTCACAGGCATGGGACTGGGTTTTGAAGAAAAGAGGCAGCCAAAAGCCGTTATCTGGGGGACATTTAGTATAATTTGCTGGTATGGAGCCCCTTTAGCGACTAAGACCCCCCCCCCCCCCCCCGCCATTAATGTTAAAATATTCTTTCAGTGCATTTGTACAAATCACAGAAATGACCCTTTCGAAAACGGAAATCCAGTTAAATGCAGTAGAACCCGTGCCTGCTTCAGAATTAACCTCAAACAGCTATATCATTCGATTTCCACTGTGAGGTTATGAAATTTCTCATGGCTATATGTTCATTTGTTGTAATGATGCACCAATGCAGCACCTGTGAGTAACTCAATGTGAGTGTATCATCCCATAGGGTTGTCAAGATATATGAAAGTAGCACCAAAGAGTGTCACCTCAGACCTATTTAAATAGGACTTAACACATTAAAATGCTATTTAGCCCCTAGCTTGTTAAAGAAATGTTTCTATCCAGGAATGGTGGCTTTGACGTTTCCAACATAGACTACACAGCGTGGAGGAATTTACCTATGGAAAGACTATCGTAAACTTTACTGAAGTTACTAAACTTGCGATGATCAGACCCCTTGTGTGGCGTATAGGATCGGCGCAAAGTCTAGGTGCGGCTTATACGCGAGTTAGGCTTCTACGCGAGGTTTTGTGGACCGTCGGCATATGGTTGATGCGATCTCTCATGTTGTATGTTTGTACAAGTTATTTGCTTTTAACGAAAACCATCTTGTAATGATTATAACTAAATAGACTCTTACCTTGTGCAGTACGCTCTCATCCGTAGCGTTGTTGTTGCTGTTAAGGGAATCGGGTCCTGTTTGGGTCAGAACACAAAACGGGTTAATCTTATTTTTCAAATTAATTTAGGCAAACAGTAAGAAAGGTAAAGTATCCCATCAGAATTAAATTTTATTTGTTGTAATATTAGGGGCATTTAAACTAGCTAATATTCCTCTTTGTATGCTAGTAATGACATTATTTTCCTAGTCACATCATTGGTTTGCAGAAGTTTAACGTCTTGTTTTAACACCTATAACAGGGCAGGCGTTTAGATATCCATGCATTCTTATCACCTAATTTGCTGGAATATTTCAAATCTTGAACATGAACAATTTCAGTAACCAACTTTTCATCTATTTCTCAAAACTTGTGAACATTCAAAGTCTTATTTGTAGTGAACATTAAGATTACCTTCGTTTTCCTCATTTATTAACCTGGTAGGATAATTTAAAGCCATCAACAAGTGCTGAGAGCTATCTAAAATATTTTATTGGTCAATGTGAAATTAAAAGAGGACCAATAATATTATAATAATTACTTTGATTGTTTTGCTGGGGTACAAAGGTATTTATGATAATTACAGTAGTGGTCTGTTTCAGTGCAGGTTTTCAGCTCGGCACATGTCCCATATGATATAGGCACAGGCTAGAAGACTGTTTTGAAATACATGAATTACACCATTTGATATATGAAATAAGTGCAGGCTGCTTAATAGTGCAGGTCAAAATATGTTTTTATTATCATAAGCTTCCCAGCGAATCATGGTCACACTTGGCCAATCATAACTTTGGTCATGACTAATTTGGTCAGGACCAAACCTCACCAAAGTTGTTGAATTTGGTCATGACCGAACCTCATTTGGTCATGACCAGAGATGCCACAGGCTAATATGGAAAATGCAGGAACACAAAAAATTTGCAAGCGGAGCATGGAGGTGCAGCAACAAGAGAGGGGGGTTAAGGCCTTGTGGGGGCAAGCCCCCCCCCCCAAAAAAAAAAGTTTATTTTTTACCTTTAAATATATCATTTAGATTTATATTTAAATTTATATTAAGTTATCATGGGAAAACTGTTTTCTGAGCTCGTGCCACTGGGAATCGTCCACTGCCACTGGCATAGCACTATTATATAGGGGGAACAGGAGATTTTGAAAGGGAAACGCTAGAATTAGGTGACATGGGCCTACCTCATCGGAAAGCTAAAAAAACGGAAAACAAATAGGCCTATGGCTATGTGATCCCTTAGCTTAGTCTATTGAATTTTAATATTAAAATCTCCGTTTTAACGGGATCCGGACTAATGATGATTTTGGTAGTCTACAAGGTGATTCAATTCAGAAAAGTGCTTCATCAAATAAATAAAGTTCTCATCTATAAGTGTGCCTACTTGAATTTACGTTTATTGACTGGATATTGAATAGATAGGAAATAATTCAGTCTGACAGCTCCGTCCTCATGACTAGTATTAGCACCGACTAGTGACTAGGCCTAGCAGTAGACTCGGCGCACTGCCAAGTCCGAGGCTCATGCCCCATACTTGTTTCAGGCAAATGTAGAGCAAATGTAAATACCTGCATCTCAAAATGGCTAGTTGGGACGTTATTAATTATAGATCCAAGAGTATGAAACTGTGTGAGGCCTTATTCTGTCAACTTTAGCCATGTTTTGTTGAGAATACACATCAGCTGCCTCCTCGCGTGCTGCAGACGACATTTTGAAATTATGGGATGGCAGTGGTCACTCTCCCCCCAGAGGTCTAGGTTTAATTCCCACTTTGCCAAGTTATGTATTTTGCATAGAATCTGCTTGGGGAATAACGTGGCTCCAGAGGGGTCAAAAGCGACCTGGCGACCTGGGCTGTTTTCCAGGCGACCTGGCGACCTGGTACAATAATAAAAGCGACCTTGCGACTTTTTGGAAAAAAAATTGACTGTAGCATAAATGGTCTAAAAAGCGACTTTGTGACCTGGGGCCCTTAATTTCGGCGACTTTCCGACCTGAGGGGGGGACCCCTCTGCACCCCCAATAACAGCGGCCCTAAGGCTCAGGCGGGGAACCAGCTGACAGTAAGGAGCATTGAGAAAGGGGAGCTCTCATTGGCCGAGATTTATCATGAAACTCCATGTCATCATGAGCAGACACATCCTGCTGACATTTTTCCTGCAGGAACGGCCTATGGGCCTTAAACATTGCGGGTTCCTGCAGGATTCCTCCTTAAAACGCAGGGATTGAGTTTACTGTCTGTACACCAGGTGGCAGTGCTGGAAGCTGAAGGAAGCCGAGGAAGCATGGGGAGTAGGCCTACTAACCAAGGAAACTTCTGGGTTAATCATACGTGTATAGGATTGCAATAAGAAAACGATGACTTTTGTACATTGATGTTTGATTCATTGCAAATCTGAGAAAGTAGGAATTCCTGCATTTGCAGGAAAAGTGGCATCTCTGCATGACAGAGGTCTGCAAATTTGGTCATGACCAAATTGGTCAACTTTGGTCAGGTTTAGTCATGACCAAATTCGGCAACCTGTAAGGTGTAATTGGTGAGGCATGGCCAAAGGTGACCACTATTTGCTGGGTTATACAAGCCACCTTATATCTGACCCATTAGAAGTTAACTTGAGAGTAATTAGAAGGGTTGCTCACCCTCGTGTGGTGGTCATCACTTGGTGAGAGGCCTTGACCCATGACTTTGTGCTGGGGCACCCATCTCCTGTGGTTTGCTGCAAGCAGGCAAGTTAAGGAGATATTGAAAAGTGTATTTTCTTGTAATTTGTGTTTTGTATTAATCGTTTAAGGATGGCATGTTATCTCATGGTAATATTAGCTATGATGCACCAATCTGAGTTTTAGGGGTCATAGACTATTGAATCAGTTGTATTTGAATATTCTTTAGGTCACCTGTTTGGATTAGGAGAGTGGTTAGACACTGGCCAACTAATCCAGGGGTCATAAGTACAAATCCATATCATGGCTATGTGTTTTTTCCTAGTTGGTAAAGATGTAACAATACAAAATCATTTTAGATTATACTATAAATATGTATCTTGTGTAAAAGAGTTTTACTACTGAATTATATACTATCACGGTTTTTGCCCTACAAAAAATACATATTAAAATTGTGTGTGAATAAAATAGCCTTGACATGGATTTGAACACGTGATCCATACCATAGATTGGTAGGCCAGTGTCCCAACTACTCCCTCAATCTGAGCAGTTGACAAATGGACCCACAATCAGGGCCTGCCACGGAAAGGTTAATGGCCCCTAAAACTCAGAGATGCCACTCACTAGTCAACAAAAAGCACCGTAAAATCTCGGCTTTAAGACGGATTTTATTTGGTGTTTTTTTTCTCTACAAGACGGATTTTTCTCTAGAGTTAGGGGGTTGTCTTAAAGGTGGGGTTTTTATATATAAGATAATAGTGAAATCGATTTTCAAACGTTTTTTGTACAAGACGGATTTTTTCCCAAAGTTGGGGGGTCGTCTTAAAGCCGGGGTCGTCTTAAAGCCGGGGTCGTCTTAAAGCCGGGGTTTTACGGTAAATCTTGAGATTTTAGTCAACTTTCTGTAGGCAATTGACATATTTTATTACATTAATTCAAGTGAAAAAGTAGGAATTCCTGCAAAAGTAGGAAAAGTGGCATCTCTGACTTTAAGCTCCAAATTTCGGACACTCTAGACTGAAAGTTATGAAAAAGATAACTTACTCTACTAGAGCGTGCTTGAAAGTCTCCAGGTTTTTGTTTGAGGCTGATAATGGACTGCTTCTCCTCATGCTGTAAGTGGGAGAAGGCAACCAATGTATGAGTCAGGTTTAATCTGCACATTGTTTGTGTTCAATGAAATAATGATTGATTGTGTGATTTAAATTACAGGTGACCCAGGGCAGTTTGATCCATATTTTATGGGACATCATTGACATCTTTGACATCTTTGACATCCCCCCCACCCCCATCCCCATCGGAGGGCCAATTTTAATTTCTTTACTGTTAGAAGGGCATTGAATGAAACCTTCTAATAGTATATGGTATCAGCAGGGGAATAAAGTAGCAGAGATTGCTTTTTGCACTTGAAAAAAGAGTTTAGAGACCCAAAAACTTGCTAATTGCGTCATATAAGGCCCATGCCCTGGGTCAATAAGGCTCAGAACTGGTTTTACCATTACTCCCCGGCTGTTATCTTATTGATGCTGTTCTATAGGTAGTTATCAGCTCTCGTCATAGTACCAACCAATCATTTCCTTAAATGTTATCCTCATTTGTACTTTTGTAATTCAAACATTCCTTTGTCAGAACATGTCTAGGTGTTTAGATAATGTGTATAGGTGTGTGACTTCAGACCTTGCACCACTTGTGCTGGAATTCTGAGATGAGTGCCTGGATGTGAGAACCCTGTACAGGGGTGTGACTAACTCTGAGATGAGTGCCTGGATGTGAGACCTTGTACAGGGGTGTGACTAACTCTGAGATGAGTGCCTGGATGTGAGAACCCTGTACAGGGGTGTGACTAGCTCTGAGATGGGTGCCTGGATGTGAGAACCTTGTACAGGGATGTGACTAACTCTGAGTTGGGTGCCTGGATGTGAGAACCTTGTACAGGGGTGTGACTAGCTCTGAGATGGGTGCCTGGATGTGAGAACCTTGTACAGGGGTGTGACTAACTCTGAGATGAGTGCCTGGATGTGAGAACCTTGTACAGGGGTGTGACTAACTCTGAGATGAGTGCCTGGATGTGAGAACCCTGTACAGGGGTGTGACTAGCTCTGAGATGGGTGCCTGGATGTGAGAACCTTGTACAGGGGTGTGACTAACTCTGAGTTGGGTGCCTGGATGTGAGAACCTTGTACAGGGGTGTGACTAGCTCTGAGATGGGTGCCTGGATATGAGAACCTTGTACAGGGATGTGACTAACTCTGAGTTGGGTGCCTGGATGTGAGAACCCTGTACAGGGGTGTGACTAACTCTGAGATGAGCGCCTGGATGTGAGAACCCTGTACAGGGGTGTGACTAACTCTGAGATGAGTGCCTGGATGTGAGACCTTGTACAGGGGTGTGACTAACTCTGAGATGAGTGCCTGGATGTGAGAACCCTGTACAGGGGTGTGACTAACTCTGAGATGAGTGCCTGGATGTGAGAACCCTGTACAGGGGTGTGACTAACTCTGAGATGAGTGCCTGGATGTGAGAACCTTGTACAGGGGTGTGACTAACTCTGAGATGAGTGCCTGGATGTGAGAACCCTGTACAGGGGTGTGACTAACTCTGAGATGAGTGCCTGGATGTTAAAGCCCTGTACAGGGGTGTGACTAACTCTGAGATGAGTGCCTGGATGTGAGAACCCTGTACAGTGGTGTGACTAACTCTGAGATGAGTGCCTGGATGTGAGAACCCTGTACAGGGGTGTGACTAACTCTGAGATGGGTGCCTGGATGTGAGAACCCTGTACAGGGGTGTGACTAACTCTGAGATGAGTGCCTGGATGTTAAAGCCCTGTACAGGGGTGTGACTAACTCTGAGATGAGTGTCTGGATGTGACCATGTACTGTAGTATAACTACTCACCTTGTACCACTTTTGCTGTGTAATATAACCAGATCTACCCCCCCCCCTTTTTTATTATTATCCATATTATTATTTACTGTGTATGCATGTATTTACTCCAGGTATGGATGATTAATTGGTGTGTTTGTGTGGTGTATCTCTGTACCACCCTCCCTCCTCCAGGTTCTTGGAATTAGCTCCAGACAGGGAGATGGGAGGCTGGTAGTGGTCTGATGACGGTGACGGGTGTGATTAGTGAGTGGCTATGACATCATTTGGGTTTGGACCAATCAGGCCAGAGGTACCACCATGTTGGGGCCTGAGGTGAGGGCTTTGCATGCTAGGCCCCTCCCTCTTGGCTGGAGGTAGGGCCAATATGGTGAGCTGCTCAGAGCTGAGAGAGCAGAGAAGAAGGAGAGCAGGCCCTGTGTTAAGATCTTGGACAATTGGAGGTGGTGTCAGTGGGAAACCACTGACATTGATGTTGGACTTGGCAAAATAAAGAGATCCTGGATATTACATTTAATCTCATTGTTGTTATGTTACAGCTGGAACTCTGAGATGAGTGCCTGGATGTGAAAACTCTGAGATGAGTGCCTGGATGTGAGAACTCTGAGATGAGTGCCTGGATGTGAAAACTCTGAGATGAGTGCCTGGATGTGAGAACCCTGTACAGTAGTATAACCACTCACCTTGCACCACTTTTGCTGGAACTCTGAGATGAGTGCCTGGATGTTGGCGGCTCCACCACCAAACCAGGTGCCGATACTCTCGCGGGGGCTGATGCGCGGCGGGCTGGTCTTGCTGTGGTCACGTGGCTGGGCTGCTGACACAAGCTGGTCATAGCGCTCACTCCTGTAGGGGTAAAGCATTAAACTATCATGCTATATGTGTACCTTACTCTTTAAAGCATCAAAGCACTACACCGTTATTGATTTTCATACAATGAACACACTGGTGCTCAACACCTCATTATCATAGATCTGACTAGGAATGGTGCTATTCTATGTATCTAGTCCTGTATTTAACTTATTTTATGTCTATACACACATGTTCATGGCATATGTATCCGGTGATGCCAATGTAATTTTCGGCTACACCCGGCATCTATTATCTTACCCTCTCTCCGTTGCCCCGAAAGGGGTTGTGTGTGAATAAAATTGAATTGAAATTGAATTGAATTGAATACACTCCTGAAGCTTCCACATAATGTTCCAAGGCAGTGCAGGTCACTTGCTGGTACTACATAGTTGCATCACGATTTTCCTTTTCTTAAAGATGATGTAAAACAAATCTAGAAAACCAAACTCATTCAAACACAACCTACCTGTAGTTGTCCCAGCTCATGCCGGGCGACCCTTTGGCTGTAGAGGAGCGGAAGTTGCGTGGGAGTGTGGAGTTGGCAGTGAGGCCGGCGGGGGAGCTGCTGGTCTGTAGACTCCGTCGTACCAGGCTGCCTGCCCGCCCGCTGTCTGCCCGGCCGCTGCCCGGACGGCTGCTGCCCGGGCGGGGAGGCAGGTACAGCTGGTGCAGGCTGCCGGTCTGGGACGGCACCCCACTCACCAACACGGAGCTCTCTGCACGCAACTTGGACGGACTCTCACCTGTGTCCATGCTCTGTCAGGTCAAGGATGTTCATTACATGCCAATACAAATTGTAATTGTATCCATACTATGATGTCATTCGAAGTAGAGAAATGCAGTTGGCTTCAAATACGAAGGCAAAATTTGAAGGCTTCACCAAAAAAAAGAGTTGGTCAATGGATTTCACTTTTCAAAAAATGGTGCGTGTGAGCGAATTAAAAAAAAAAAAAAAGGTTTTTCTTTGTCAATGGATTTAGTAATTGGAAAAGTGGAGTGAGGGACAAGTTTTTTTCCACCCAGCCTCCGACAATGGTTCTTAGTGGACCCCTGAAAATTTATTACTTGACCTGGGGGAGTTCCATTTCAGAAAAATAAGGTGCGTGAAGTCCATTGACCAACTTTTTTTTTCGGTCTGGCCTTATCCTAATATCTTTTGTCATCAAACATAATACTACCTTAATGCTGGTTAGCGATTTTGTACTCGTTAGTAACTTTTACATTCAGCTGACCTCAGCATACTCAAATGGTGAGATATAGTACTGCATCCTTACCTTACGATGGCTCGCAGGTTTAAAGTTCCCAGGACTTAAAGGTGCCTCAGGCTCTATGGGTAACCTGGAAAAGGAGGAATCATGAAAGACAATCTTTCTCACGAGACCAAAGCGGTGAATGAACTACAGGTAGAAGCTGCATACCAACACATTAACACACAAAATGAACAATATGGCTGCTCTTTAACAAAGTGAAGTTGTGTTTAGTATTTTCATAGAAATATTGCAAGAGCATTCCTCTATAATTTTTGAAAATTCTTTCAGTGTAAATAATGACACCAGGAATAAGACAACGTTTATATGGTAACAGACATATTGTAAAAATAAGTGTTTTTTTGTGTTTTTTTTACACTTTGGCAGCTTGTCTCTTAGAAAGTATCTTGAAAATGTGCTGCAGTCCTGACATTCACCCTTTAGGGCACACTTTGTTTTATTCTTTGGGTTACGGGCCCGTCACGCTACTATGAAAACCCCACACACTAAAAATGAAATTAGGGGTCTCCTTAAATTGCTATGTATGTTAGTTTTTTACAGCATGTAAATCCGACCATTATTAAAAGATTTTAGGAAGCAAAACTTTACAGACAAAATCTTATTTTATTTCAATATCTTTTTATTACGTCCTCCATACTTGAGAAAATTCTCATGGTGGCCGTAACCCAAAAAATACAAAGAGTGTGGCCTTATTCACAACCAAGTGTGAAGGACACGTTTTTTTCAGAAAATGTCGTTTTTGGAGACACCGGGACTCGAACCCAGGGCCTTCCGCCTGCCAAGCGATTGCTCCACCACTAAGCTACATCCCCATGTCCTATCAGATAGACCGGTGTCTCACGTTACTGGATCGGTATGGTACAGAGGGGAGCAGGATAACCCGAGTAGCATCCCATTCCGTGTTTACCACCAAAGCGTGAGTAATCCGATCCCCATCACAAGTAAAGTGTACCTACTTGGAGTAGCTTGCGCTGGGTGAGTGGAGGGAGGCAGCAGACTGACAAGACGGGGTGCTGGCCGCGTGTCCGTCCGCCACCACCTGAGACAGGTAGGTGCGCTGTACGGCCGACACCCGCCGCCCCCCGGGAGACATCACCGCCGGCTGAGACAACACCTGGTACACCGTGCTGCTCACACAACTGGGGGCAGAAACAGACATAAATACCGTAAATCCCCGCCTTTAAGACAGATTTTATTTGGTTGTTTTTTTTGCACAAGACGGATTTTATTCTCAAGTTAGGGGGTCGTCTTAAAGGCGGGGTTTTCTAAAATTTGATTTGAAAAAATGTTTGAAGAAAAGAGAAGAAAAGGGGCGAGTATGAAGGGTTTTCATTTACCTTTTAAAGGGGTTTATTTGGTTACTTATCCAATTACAATAGTAATAATGGGTTGTGGTGAATAATTTAGTGCCACCACAGCTGTTTTTAACTAGAAAGTTTGATATGAAGGGGGCCTATGACGGGGCCTTGAGCCCCAAAATCCCTCAAAATCGGGGGTCGTCTTAAAGGTGGGGTTTTCCTAAATGTAATCTTTTTTTTGTACAAGACAGATTTTTTTCTCAAGTTGGGGGGTCGTCTTAAAGGCAGGGTCGTCTTAAAGGCGGGGTTTTACGTACACAAAACTCCACTTATTGACATACATGTACATCATACTTCACGAGTTGAAGCGGGGTCACGATGCCGAAGGCTGAGTGTGATATGACCCAGCTTCAATGAGTGAGGTATGATGTACATGTATGTCAATAAGTGGGGTTTTGTGTTTATTACATGGCCCTACTGTCTTAAAATGAAGAAAATCAACAAACCTAGAGGCCATGGAGTATGGCTACACCGTACTGCATGAGGGCATGGAGTACGGAGGTCCCATAGGCTTAGCATTGCAAGCCTGTACCACCAATATAGAATAATGAATCAATTTCAAGATAAAAAATGCATTGAACATCACACCAGGGCTAAGGTGTTTTGTCAGAATGATGGGAACTTAATTTTAAGTGTTATTGAAAAGTTTCAATGGTTTTTATAAAATAGATCAATGGAAAACAGCAAAAAAATCACAATAATTGTACTGTACTTCACACTCCTAAGATATTCGGTCAGGATTTTGGAAACTTTAGTTTTATTCACCCCTTTGACAGTTTGAAAGCATTTTCTGATATGAATGAAACAGATCAGGCCCCAGATCATGAAACATGATCTTAACACTTCAAACTCAAGCAGAGTAACTAAGTTAAGCTCAAGCCCAGATTCTTTTAAGTTGTGGTTCATGAAACAGCTTATATATGAAAGTAACTGAATAGCTTGAGCTTCTGCTTAAGAAGTCAAGCAGACCAGCCATCTGCTTTGATCGTCAAGCAAATGATGATCTCTCGTGAACTTTGATCTGCTTCAGCTGATGTGTTTAAGGTATTTAATTGACTGTTTCGAGCAGAGAAAAATAGTTTCGTGAACTGGGACCTGACTGACAATTACTGCTCACTACTAACACCCTCTGCTCTGCTTATTATAATAAACAAAGTTATGATTCATATGTTTCGTACAATACTCAATTGTACAGATTATGTCAAAAAATGGCGTACCTTTTCGCATCATCCTGTGTACTTTGCTTGCCGTACAGCCCTATGGTTTTGTTGGTTGTGCTGAGGTTTTTGTAGACTCTGTTGGTCGTGGTCGATGACCGAGCGGCTTCTATTATCTCTGAGCCTGTTTTTATTTTCTTTGATGCCAGTTCTGCGCTGGAACCCTTGACGAGACCAGGCAGCTGCAATCAAAGAGTTGTATGCCATTAATACAATGTATGTATGATTATATTTTTTGGTGAAATGATTTTGGAGGACTTAAACCCTTGAGGGCCACATGGACTATGCACTGTCATCATAATAAATCACTATTGACTAGACCAGGCTGCTGCAATCAAGGAGTGTTATTTGCCATTGATATATTATGATTATACCTTTTGATGATGAAATGGGTTTGAAGGACTTTTAACCCTTTGAGGGCCACATGGACTATGCACTGTTGTCATAATAAATCAATGCACCCCGAGTGAGTTATTCAACAATGCTGTATTCATGCATCATGCTGACCCTACCGGACTGGTACTAGGTATCCCAGTACACGGCCGCTGGCCGTTTCATCGAGTAAAAACGCTCCAAAACACATACTTTTAGAAATGCTCTCATGTCCATACTATTTGAAGCAATGCATTTATGAAACATGGGGCGGTGATATTCGCACCTCTACGATGTGTGTATAGCGTTCCTTGCTCGGACCTCCTCGAGGTGCGGATAAGGATTCTTATTCGCACCTCGAGGAGGTGTAGGCTGGTTTCACTATTCGGACCTCGAGGAGGTGTGTGTGTGTGTGTGTGGGGCGGGGGGGGGGGGGGGGGGGGGGCATGCCCACAGGGTCCTTTTAGGCCCCCTTTTTTAGGGGGGATTTGGACCTCTGGATGGGGGCTGAAAATTCTCAATTGGATTCCCCCCCCAAAATTTCTGGTCGGGGTCACAACAAAACAACCTCCCCCTACAAAACATGTCAAAAATTGGCTGTCACTTAGGGAGTGATCATTTTTTTAACAACCGGGGGGGAGGGGGGTGGGTTTGTGCGAAATCCTTTAGTCCCCCCCCCCCCCCCCCGGTCAAGGGGACAAAAAAATTTTGCCCCACCCCCCAAACCCACGCCCCCACCCCCAAACCCACGTCCCCCCCCCCCCCATTGTTTAAAAAAATGATCACCCCCGAGTGACCATGTTAATAACAGAGCTGGAAAAGGCGTCCCCCCCACCCCCACCCCTGTTGTGATACCGACGTACACATGTTGTGACGTCACTACTTTGGGGGCACTTGGGCGACGAGCGGGATGGCGCACATGGTTCATAAATACAAGTCATCTTAAACCAAACTAAACTGCCTCCTTTTACTTAACAATATCACTTCAACCCCGAGACAAAAATGTTGACCCCTGTAACCTCCGCCCCCCCCCCCTGCTTTAATGGGGCCCCAATTTTTTACCACCCCCTTAATGACACCTCCTCGAGGTGTGAATAAGAAATGCAATACACACCTCCTCGAGGTGTGAATAAAAATTCTTATCCGCACCTCGAGGAGGTGCGAATAGTAGAGCCTCCTAATGCTTGATCTATAGGCCACACCTCCTCGAGGTCCGGATAGTAAACCTTACCCACACCTCCTCGAGGTGCGAGCAGAAATCCTTATTCGCACCTCGAGGATGTGCGTATATCACCGGCCTGAAACATGCTACTGAAAGCATTAATGTATGCGCATCACCCTAATGCCTCGCATAGGCTATATCTTCAGGCTAAGTACCCGACCTGATGCTGTTAATTTAGCTAAATGTCAGAAAACTGAATCGTTTGTCACTGAGAAGCCTTGCAGCCCTGGAATACACACTGTCTATATAACAGTTTCGCTCCCACGCCATTTAATAGAGATACAGTTCTAGGAGTTGTACCACTGTGACCAGGACACTATGGGCTACATTTTGAGGTATTATAAGTGGGGGTAGGTCTATTAGAAGTATTTTTAATTTAAAAAATAAGAATTTTTGGGCAATTTTCGACAGTTTTTAGAAGGGTTATGTACACATATTTGATATCATTCAAAAGGTATTTTTTTGCTCTATCAGATGCACTAGCTAGTTTTTGGAGACAATCAATGGCGTCAGAGCGAAATTAGCATGAAGCATGCAGCCATAAAATACACACTGTCTATCTAGACCTCTCGCTCCCAGGCCATTAGAGTAACAGTCTTTAGATTTTTACTGCTGTAAGCGGAACACACAGGGCTAAATTTGGAGGTATAGGAAGTGTTGATAGGCCTATTGAAAGTATTTTTTAATTGAAAAATACAATTATTTAGACAATTTTTGACAATTTTTGGCAGTTTTGGGAAATGTTATATACAAATAATTGGGGTGATTTGAAAGGTATTTTCTTGCTCTATTTGATGTATCAACTAGTTAGTTGATACAACTAATGGTGTAAGAGAAAGACTAAAATAAAGCACCCAGAGTCCAGGTCTTAAGGTACTTCCCCTGACATATTGGCTATAAATATGTTACATAACATGCTATGTTAATACATATGACTCCGCACAAAACTCCTACTTGAGATTCCACACAAAATAAATCGATTAAAAATCTTGTATATCTGTTGCAAGACCATTTGTGACCAGTTTTTGTGACCAATATCAGGATTTTGTAAATCATTATGTAACAGGCCTAATAGTTACATAATTGTATTGTTGCATTATTAGAATATATAAATGAGTCCATTTTAAGATTTGGATTCTGAGGTCAAGGAGTAATTTTATCCTAAGATGCTATAAACTAATCCAATATCAGCCTTTTCTCAGCAATTTGATAGAATTTAATGACTTCCAGTGAGTCAGTTAATATTATGTAATAAGTTTGAAGGGTAAACATTGCCTGGAACGGATGTGTCCAATATTAACCTATGCTCAAATGAGAAATCAACTTAATATATGAGACAACTGTTGTGTGGAGATGATTTTAAGATTGGTCATTTTCACTCTTTGAGGACATTGGGAAAATTTGTGTTTTCTTCATTTTTGAAGGAAAATTCTGAAGTTAACCTTGAGTATCCAGATTTGGGGAAAAATTGGTGCAGTCTCCATGACTTATAGAAAGGATTCCTACAGAACCAAAGGAACATCTGATATTTTGGTGAAATGAGACACTACCAAACTTGTGATATTCAACCATTTCTGTGCAGAATCTATGAGAACATCTGTAATATATCACAACTTTGAGAGTCTGTAAAAATGAAAGTTCAAGTCTGCACTCATAAAGCCTTCAGTGACTAAAGGGGATATATACTGTTATCAGGGATAATGCATTTTCCAGGATCTATGAAGTTTGGGGGAGGTCTTAGAATGAGTACAATATGCCTGCATAATCTAGTTGAGACAAAGGTCTGAAATTGGCTTAGTCCAAACCACAGTTTTGCATTTTCAAATGGCTGTAAAATCCAAACCGCTTGACCGATTTATATGATATTTAAACTGTTTTCATCTTTTCATATGGTCTATCCATCAAACCAGTTTCCAAAATTTTAACAATAAAATCTGAAAATGACCTGGGATACCTACTGGTACATTTTGATACAGGTTGATTTTCCAGAAGTTGATATCATTGAACATCAAACCACAGTGGCTACATAATTTATAAATATACAAAGATTGGTAAATACCTTTTGTAGTGAGAATCTACATGAAGCGGCCTGGGCTATAATTCTGACTTCCTGCTCCTCTGCTGTAGTTAACTCTTTGAATGGGTTCCCAGGTACACTGGTGTTAGAGCCTGCAGATGGGACACTTCATATATTTAGTTTGTCAGACCAACAGTAGATTGATTGATTGGGTTGGTTCACTGAGGAGGGATCCCATGCCAGACCACCAACCCACAGTAGAGGCTTAAGTTGAAAAAGATGGGCATTTGAAGCCAATACACCTGCAGACAGCCTATGTTTGCTGTTTATTTGATATATATGGTATGTTGTCTCAGAATGAGACTACAGGAAATGAGGAACAGTACCGTAAAACCTCTCTGATAAGCCGACTGCCCTTATAAGCCAACCCCCCAGTTTGAGAGAATTCTATAAGCCGAATTCTGGATCATTTAGAGAGCTTTAAACTACAATGTACTGGATAAAAAAACCTCCCTTATAAGCCGACCCCCTACTTTAAGGAGATGCTATAAGCCGAATGAGGCCAAAAATTCCAAAAAAAGGTCCGCTTATCAGAGAGGTTTTACGGTAGTGGAAAACGGGGAGAAAATCTATTTTTGAGGTAAACTTGATTGGGAATAGGCATGATGCTGATACAATAGTCATACATATTGCAATTAATTTCATACTTTCACAAATATTGCATCTCCAAGGAGTTTTCCTCTATATTGAAACAGGGTTCCCATTATTTTTCAGTCACAGTTTTAACTGACATTTAACGGACAAATACTTCTTTCAACTGACAAGTTTATTCCCCTAATTTTCGTGTATAACCCGCATTATTCTGGTGTGTCTTGTACCATATATAAGGAAAATGGTGCTCAAAATATTTTTATAACCGACATTTTCTCAAAATGTAGAAGATGACTGACAAATATGACAATTATTTTTTTAACTGAAATTTAAAGCAAAAAAAACACCTGACTTTTAACCCTTTAAGGCCGACCAAAAAACATTTTTTCTGGTGATGGAGGCGAGACATTTTTACAGAACTTCCCCTAGGGCCGAGCCTTTGCTGATTCCCATAGAGTTATGTCGACTATAGTCGATGCTCGGCCAGCCATGGTGTCGACTATAGTCGATGCTCGGCCAGCCATGGCATTGACTATAGTCGATGCTCGGCCCTAAAGGGTTAACTTTTGGGTGGGAACCCTGTGAATAAGGATGAATGTCAAAACCCACCTTTGTTGTTGTGGTATTTGAGCAGCTCCTCCTGCTGCTCCCTGGCCACCTGCTCCATCACCAGCTCCACCTGACGGGACAACGGGAATCAGGGGTAGAACAGGAATCATGGATTGGTTTACAACACGAGTCATTCACTGATGGATTGGTTTAATCCTTTAAAGACGCATGTCGCTAAAAGATGACATTTTTCGTTAAGATGCACCAACGCAGCCCCGGCGAGTAACTCGCCGGGGCTGTGTTGGTGCATCGTGAGTAGAGTCAGCATGATGCTTGACAGCAGCAATGGCAAGTTACTCGCCGGGGCTGCATTCATGCATCAGGCCGTCCTGAAAGGGTTGATGTCCCAGCGTACATAAAGTACCTTAGGGGATTGCCTCAAGATATTTACTTCTGAGTACAAGAAGTTAATGTATCACTATTTACTGTTACCTTATAGTAATTGCATTAATCTTCTCATTTATATATACTCATTTCATCAGTGGTATACAGTTGATAGCGCTAGTGTCGACCTGGCCAGTGTGCTCTCACAACAGGGGCAGATCTGGTTATCCACACTTTCTTAGTCAGCAACAGAGGGTGAGAGAAGCCCATCCCCGTTGTGCTGACAGGACCAGACACCGGAGGAGGATACTTACCCCAGAGATAAGATTTTCAGGCCTGTGATAATAGATTAACACCATCCCCTGTGAAACTACGTTTCTCCTCTTGCCACGGTTTTACCTTCAGCTATTATGAGAACACTTATATTTATCATGATCTAATTCAATTTTGACATAAGACATTTTCCAATATCAGAGGAAATGAGAAATTTCTAAGCCAGGGGAGTATTATTTCTATATGATTATTGATATATTGTGAGAGGTGTCTCTGCCCCCATGTTAAACCTATGGGGCCCAGGGGCAGGGTTAGGGGTTAGCCCCTGTAGGAACATAGCTGATGAAACAAGTATATAGCATTCTGATCGACCAAAATCAAAATTTGCACAATCTGTCTTGAATTGTATGTTTACTATTGCTCAAAAAAAGTCAATATTTATGTGATGAATTACCATATTCAACCTAATAACGGCCCTCTCCCTAATAAGCGCCCTCCTCCTTTTTTCAGATCTTCCCCTAGATTTCTTTTACGTTGCTCCGATTTTGTTACTGTTTTTCACACCATGTGTGACATGAAACACTTCACACCTGTGCAGGCATTAAGGCCAAGCCAGGTGTCAGGGCATAGGGGTGAGTAGAAGCATTGTAGAGGCCACTGAGGTGGGCCAGTAGTCTGTATAATACAGCCATGGGGGTTATTTGGGACTGATTTTGCCACTCAAAATTAGATAGTCTTCTAGGTGCTTATTATATCAAATATGGTATTTGCATTACCGTAAAACCTCGCATATAAGCCTAACTCGCATATAAGCTGCACCCAGAGTTGGGGCCAATCATATAAGCCGCAATGGCGATCTAGTTATAGTGACTTTACTACTGTACCATTGTAGTAAAAACTCGTGTATAAACCACACCCTCACCATGGGCCGATCCTATAAGCCGCACTGCCGATCTGACTCGCGTACTAGCCACGGCTTATACGCACGGTTTTACAGTAAACATATTTCCCACTGTACCTGTTGATGTGCGAGCTGCTCCACCTGCCTCTCCTGCTCCTCAGCCTCCTGCACCTCCTGCTGCCGGGCCATCCTCCTCAGCTGCAGCTTCTCCTCCCTAGAGGCCACCAGCTCTCTAATCTCTACTTCCTCCTCTGATGTCTCTTCTTCACTTCCTTCACTTTCTTCTTCCTCTTCTGATTGCTTTGCTGATTCTGCTGGTACAGGTGTCTGTTGAGGTGTTGGGGCTTTCCTTTTGCTGAGGAGGAATTGTTAGAAATGTATGAGGTCAATAGGCTAGGGCCATTAAAAGGAGAAGCAAATCATTTTATTTCATGCGGAGAAACAAAGTTACTATGCTTAAGTAGTAAAATGGCTGTTTTCCACACCCCTGTGGAGAAACTGGTTCTCATTCTCCGTTGCCTGTTTCTCCACGATCATGTCACCAAAAAAGCTATGAAACCAATCTATAATTGTATCTTTTTGATGAAATTAATCAAGAATTACATTAAAAAATACAGAGATCGACTCTAATCAGTCTGAACTCCTCGTTTCTCCACGAATGGTGCATTGGATCGCATCACACTCGGCTCCACCTCGCGTGATAAGATCCAATGCACCACTCTTGGAGAAACCTGTCGTTCAGACAGCTAGTTTATCATGGACCTCTGTATATGTTTTAATAGGTGTCTTCCAATGCAGTCTCTTTGAATTTGACCTTTCTTAAAAGTAATGGGCAACCTACCAATAATGATTTTCATTGAACATTTCATTTATACATTTCAATTAGTTCATTACAAGAAAGTAATTGTACCTAAGTTTAACAAACTCTTACAGTTTGTGCTTGAATCAAAGCAGCAAAGATTGGGCTTCAAGTAGTCCAGGTAAACGCATTCCCAGTTTTTATATATGTTTTCTACAGGTGAGAATACATATAAGAAAACTGGGATCGCATTTACCTGTCAGAGATGAATTCGAATGAGTGATCTAATTTGAGTACAATACGTTATTTCTCATTTCTGACAGCAGAATCGTAATCGCCAGAAAAAGCTACCCTTATTTCATATATTGGAAGTCATATATAATCGAATTCCAGGTGGTGGCTGTAGGTGAGCAGGTGGCTGTAGGTGAGCAGGTGGCTGTAGGTGAGCAGGTGGCTGTGGGCAAGCAGGTGGCTGTGCGCACCAGCGCCCGGCAGCGCTTAACCGCTGTTTTACGTCTCAGCTGAAAAGCGAGTCGATTGGAGCGTCAGCAGCGACACCATCGCCGTTTCCGTTTCGCCATGTCGGTCGGCTGCGGGGCGGCGTGTGCTACGCGTCCATGCCTTTGCCGTCGATCCCCTGTCGCCCCGCCCCCGGTCCCCCCTTCCCCTGTACACTTCCTAACCCTTACCCTCACCCACAACAATTGCCTCCCAGTTGAAATGTTGAATTACCACAGGACATGCCCAGTTTTTGCCCGGTTTGTCGGTAGAAGAGAGAAATAGCACCAGAATGGTTGAAAATCCCACTGAGTCAACAAATCTCATTGCGTTGACTTACCAGTTGGCTTTGACGATCCTTACTCCGCCCACGTTCCGCCTCAGGGTGGGGGTTGACATGGAGAGGGTTGTATCATGTAGTGTGTTAACAGGTCTGCATCCTGACCTGGTGTCTGGTGTATCTGGGGTGCCCGGGGGGCTGTGTTGGTGTAAAAAGATGAATATTATTCACTCTCTTACTCAGTTTAGTTGTCCTTTGACCAATACATTATGGCAGGGGCATAGCAAATATAGAGAAATGTAGAAGTCCATAGTCAGAGACTAGAAAAAGTCCATGCTATGGTTTAAATATGTTGAACTGTTATGAATTGCCCCCAACTGTTCTTGTTATTCCTTTTGATTAAAAAGAAATATTAGGGCAGGCAATTACTCCCATGCACAGTTGCTTTTAGACACTGTTTTCTGATTTTAACCCATAAAATACTGTTAATTCTTGTGTAAGCCTAACCCTCGTATATATATGCCGCACCCCTAACCTTGGAGAAATGTATAAGCCGCACAGGAGGTCTGAAAATTGTGAATTTAGTACTATGCTATGTTTAGTTAAAACCCTCGTATAAGCCTCACCCCACCTTGGGAGGATTCTGTAAGCCGCACTGGGGTCTGACTAGGTACCATATTCGACGTAATAAGCGCACACCCCCTAATAAGCGCACACCCCCCGTTTTTGGCCAATTTTTATGTTACAAATAACCAAAAATATCTAAATTTTTGACCCCAATTAAACTCTTAACTACTAAAAGGTGTCCATAATTAATTTTTAAGCACACTGTGCGCTTATTACGTTGAATACGGTATACATGATTGATGGTTACCCTTTCTCCATAGATGGCTGTGTTTTGTCTTGTGTGCGTGGGGTGTCTTTCTGTAACCTCTCTCTGCCGGCAGGGGAACCGTCCAGGTAGGATGTACTGTCTGCAGACGTGTTACTCCTGTCTGCTGAAGGCTTCCTTCTGTGTACACTATGTGCACGGCGACACTCCTACAAAGGGGTATCGAACAAGGACATTAAAATTAACTCAACAGGCCTAGCTCACGCAAGTGCACGGGCAAATTTTTTGAGGTAATCTTAATCAAGTTTTAGTCTTAAAGTCTTAATAATACTCACCGAATATAGATGGTGCCACTATATATGCTCTATATATATCTTACTCTGGTTCCTTACTCATGGGGGGGCTCTGCCCACCAACCCCCGTACACTTGCATGCGCTAGGTGCCATCTGCTGAAAATCGGTGTCCCCTTACAGGGGTGGACACTAACATTTGAGACCATGGGCCAATTTGAGACCAAGTTTATCATCACAGCAAAATTCAATTGAAGATATATAGCAAAGGGCCACCTGTGCCCTTAGCAAGACAAAAGATCTGAAAACTACGGGCCCGCATCTAAAACTACGACATTGTCTCCCGGGTCAGCGTTAGTGGATGTTAGTGTCTACCCCTGCCCTTACCAAGGAGTGCCCCTCTCATGATCTTTTCTTTAACTGACAAATTGGAACCCTGATTGCAAGTGATTAAAAGTATGACAAATGCCATCAGCGATCGCCTACACTAGTTCCTGAGCTTAGAATGCTGTTTAAATATATTAGTCCATTACATCAAATATCTAAAGTTATTGCTTATGAATGTTTATAAAATGTTTACTGCTTACGAATGTTTATAAAACATATGAAATACTCCACCTTATAAACAGTTCTGAGAATGTCCTTGATTTCGTCTATAGATATGGTGCTGCGGACAGTCTCAGAGGCTTTCAGCCCTGCACTCAGCAGACCATGCAGAGGGCGGTCCAGGCTCTTGTCCAGACGTAGAGTCTTCTGATACGTCAACATCTGTATTTTGATCTCTTCCGGGGCGAGTTTATTCCAAGGTACTTGACCTGTAACAGATAACGATGTATGAATGAAATGTATAAATTATGGAAAAAACTGAGTAACATCCTCATTCATAATGTGTGTATTATTGTGTAGGCACTGATTCTGCTTTGATCATCAGATAGTAAAATTGGGTTTAAGATTTTCCATAATTGACAATAACAGTGTAGGGGCTGGGTTTAATAAGGTATTATCATGACGGGTTCTGTTGGGCGTTGTGCTGCGAACTCTGTCTGAACCCTGTCTGGCGGCAGGTGGCAGCACCTGCTCCAGTTTTGGGGTATGGACAGGGGTCGCTATAGGCTTCCGGTCTGTGTGTGGCTGGGCGCACGCAGGCTAGTAGCCTATATAAGCCAACGCCCAGGAGGACTCATCGGTTAGTTAGATCTTCTAGCTATACATAACATCGGCTCCAAGCCTACTGACTCACTCCGAACTCTACAGGGAGTTTGTCCTTAGCTTGCCTGTTATAGGTTCTGTCTAATAAACAAACCTATTTTTGCAACCTGTACACTTTGCTTGAACTGTTGTCGACCATGCTCTTTTCTTAGTAACTTAGCAATATTAAGGGAACGAAGTTGGGTCCGTTACAATAGTATAAAGTATTGGTGGCAAACCTACTGTAGACACACTCCCAGATGACGGCGCACAGGCTGTAGACGTCGGACACCTCGGTGGGCGGCTCCTCGGCCATCACTTCAGGCGCCATCCAGTTGTAGGCAGCGTTAGTGTGCTTGTTGTTTATAACATCACTCCGGGGACTCCTCCCGTCCGAGGCAGAACTGACGCAATAATAGAATCATTGTCTCAACAAGTGTGGATGACTAGAATGCTTTTACATATGGACATTGGAAAGAATCTTTGAAGTTCAGATAGTACAAGAATGACAATATTACACCCTCCACCCCACCCCACCCAAATTAATATAGACATGTCAATTTAATTTCTGGGAACTTCTAACTTGTATTTATACTGATGTAGTTGTGTGTAGCGGGGTGATGCCCTCTAAATGGATGCTCTGTAATTTGCAACATTTTTAATAATGAAATTTTTTCTATAGTAAAATGAATGGTATATGTGATTGATATCACATGTGAACCAGGGCTTTTTTTTGTGATCTAGTTGTTTTCATTTAGTTTTCATGTTTTCAAAGCTTTTGATATGTATTCGTAAAAAAATCTAGTGTGTGATCCTAATCACAAAAGACTCAGGTATTTGTTTTTCCATTGGATGAACCTACCCGAAGTCCCCCCCCCATGTGTGAGTGTAATATGTATGAATGTAATATGTGTGAGTGAAATATGTGTGAGTGTAATATGTGTGAGTGTAATATGTGTGAGTGTAATATGTGTGAGTGTAATATGTGTGAGTGTAATATGTGTGAGTGTAATATGTGTGAGTGTAATATGTGTGTGTAACATGTGTGAGTGTAACATGTGTGAGTGTAACATGTGTGAGTGTAACATGTGTGAGTGTAACATGCGTGAGTGTAACATGTGTGAGTGTAATATGTGTGAGTTTTGATGTTGAATTGCCGAGATTGAGTGCTTACAACCCACCCCCCCCCCCCCCCCACATACACACACAGTGCCGATTGCCAATGATCAGGTACCTAATTTTAGTACAATACGCTATTTCTGACAGCAGAATTATAATCTCCAGGAAACGCTGACCCACTTTGATAGGTCACATGCCTTATTTAATCAAATTCCAGGCAAGCAGGTAGGTGTGGGCAAGCAGGTGGGTGTGGGCAAGCAGGTGGGTGTGGGCGTCAGGGCCCTGCAGGGCGTAACTGCGGTTTTACATCTCGGTCGAAAAGCGAGTCGATCGAACATCTGCAGCGACACCATCTCCGTTTCTGTTTCGCCATGTCGGCCGGCCGCAGGGCAGCGTGTGCTACAGATGATCTTGACCCCAAACCTGGTATGAATGCAGTCCTGACAATTCTCACACCATGTTTCAGCTTTTGTCAACAGGCCGCCCTGATGATTTTTTGTCTTTTTTCGTTGTTTTCTGTGTAAACTACTGCCTTACCTTCATTTTCATGAAGGTTACCGAAGGTACATGCAATATTCCGCCCACAGAGCGTCTCAAAAAGTGTCTCACCCAGTTTTTACATAAGAACAAAGAGGATTCTGTGTAAAGGGACACTTCACGAAGGTCTGTGCTTTACTTGAAACCCCATCCTTTAGCATTGCGCCAAAAAAGTTGGTTTTGTGCTATTTTAGTGACTCTTTTTCTATATCAATTTTCTGTATCAAATATTGCTTTTTTGGTTTCAATCTTTGATGGCATGGATTGGCATTGATCAAAACTTGTTTGTGGCAGCATTTTAGTATTTTATTTCCAAATGTTTCACAGGAAAAAAAGGGACAGAAAGCAAGGAACTTTTTTGACAAAAAGTCAAAAAATACCTGTCTCTAAAGAACCTGGCACTACTGTGCCCTGGTTCAATAACATGCTCAAACATCTAAAATATTGCAGGCTGAAACTCTGACATGTGGGGCGTTATAAATGCGCCCTATACCTACTTGTCTATCATGTACTCCATGTTGCCGAGCTTGGCGACGGAGGGGGTGACGAGGTGCACGGAGTGGGAGGAGAGCCAGCAGTGCACCAGGCGGCGCTGGTGTAGGTACAGAACCGCCTCACTCACCTGCCGCATCACCACACACATCTGTACCACCGACATGGAACCTCCCTGAAACAGAAAATTGTCTATATAAGAGCCCTGGCAGTAATATGCGTATATTGCTAGTATAGGTGACCACGCCCCCTTATAAAGGACACTCTGACCCAGGCGTCTTGGTGGTGCCATGTATGCTCACCTGAGGGCAGGTGGGTGCTGGTCACTAAGGACGCGGCAGCTCATAACACAGTTGAATTCAAAATTTACTGTTGTATATAATAAAGGGCAGGTATATCCAGCCATATGCTTAATGCACTAATTATTATGTGGTTGTTCCTCATAGTATCTACTTATATATATTATATTATTATATTATTATGTTATATACTTTCTCCTCTACTGTATACGTACGGGCAATATATTTCATTTCTATATACTACTTACAACTGGGGGAGGTAGAGCCACACTCAATCCCTCATTTCTATATACTACTTACAACTGGGAAGGTAAGAGCCACACTCAATCCCTCATTTCTATATACTACTTACAACTGGGGAAGGTAGAGCCAGAGTCTATCCCTCATTTCTCTATACTACTTACAACTGGGGAAGGTAGAGCCAGAGTCTATCCCTCATTTCTATATACTACTTACAACTGGGGAAGGTAGAGCCAGAGTCTATCCCTCATTTCTATATACTACTTACAACTGGGGAAGGTAGAGCCAGAGTCTATCCCTCATTTCTATATACTACTTACAACTGGGGAAGGTAGAGCCAGAGTCTATCCCTCATTTCTATATACTACTTACAATTAGAGCCACACTCAATCTCTCATTTCTAAATGCTACTTGCAATTAGAGCCACACTCAATCCCTCATTTCTATACTGTCTATATAAGAGCCTTGGAGGTTATATGCGTATATTGCCGAGTTAGTTGACCACGCCCCCTTATATAGGACACTCTGGCACAGGGGTCGCGGTGGTTCAGTATTCACACACTAGGGGTGTGTGGGGTGGTTGGTAAGGACGCGTCCTAACCTACCACAGTTGGCTTTCTAAATTTACTGTTTATATATGTTAATAAAGGGCAGGTATATCCAGCCATTGGCTATGTGCACCCATTACTCATCGTATTGTTATATTTGATGTATTACATATTACATATATATTACAGTATCCTCATCATACGTACATCCGGGCAATATACTACTTACAACTAGGCAGGTTGGAGCAACAGTCCACTTCTTGATACTGGTGAAGGCAGGTACATTTTAGAACATGATAGGACATCTAGAGTAACAAGTACAAAGTAATATTTTGCTAGTTCTCAGGATTATGTTGATTTAGTAAGTTGTAGATAACTGACGGCATGGTGTAGATACTGGTAGAGGTTGCCGAGGCCGACCCTCTCGTAGAGCAGCACCAGGCCGTCCATCTCCTCTGTACGACAGATGCCCATCAGCAGCAGGATGTGTGGGTGCCGCAGCCGACTGGGGGAAGATATATGAGGATGTTAGTTTTTCTAGTATTACAGCTGACACTTTCTTCTTTTAGACAAATTTAAACCTTTAAAGACAGCGTGATCCTCAATACACTGGTGTTGCTTTGATTGATTGATTGATTTGTTTAACGTCCAGACGTACATAAAGTACCTCACGGGACATCTCAAGTTGGCAAGGAGTCATCCACAAAGTGGTAGTCTGCCTTGCAGTAGTAGGACAGGT
Organism: Harmothoe impar; assembly: GCA_947462335.1. Classification (NCBI taxonomy): domain Eukaryota; kingdom Metazoa; phylum Annelida; class Polychaeta; order Phyllodocida; family Polynoidae; genus Harmothoe; species Harmothoe impar. The sequence goes on along the minus strand of OX381706.1, from coordinate 83,861,837 downwards.
ATTTATATGTTGCTTTGCTGCATCATGCGAATCAATGAATAGAAAAATTATGACATCTTATGACTATACACTATTGGCTAATTGTAGTTGGTGGTTGTAATTACAGTAACAAAATCAGCTTTAAGTCTTTTTTTTCCATTTAGTCAAATATTCCCGAGAATTAAGGGGTCGACTTATAGGTGAGGTTGAATCATAGTTGAGGTGCTATGGTAGTGCACACTCAATATGTTGTATCTTACGCCATGTTGCTGTGCTCGTTGATAAGCAGGTCCACATGGCCACCTTCCACTTTTTTTCTGTGAAGTCTCTTTGCCGTTACTTGCGTCCGTTCCCACTTCATACTACAGAGAGAAAGAAAACAATCAAGACACAGTTGTGGAAAATCAGTCACTCTACTCTCTCCTTTCCAATATCTCAGATCTGATATCACATGTCATGAGATGTCAAATGTCATTAGAACACAGACCTATGAAAATGTTGAGATATAGTTTAGTTGAATAGAAACAACATACCGTGAAGTACTTAAATTTACAGGGTACAAAAATAATCCATTACAACATTAGCATATTTCCTGATCAAAGGGCAATTTACTGCAATTACCGGTACAGCATAGAAAAAAAAAAAAAAAAAAAAAAGAAACATTATATATAAGGGAGCGTTCATTATTTATGGCAGGGGGGGGGATGAGCTATTCGTAGGGGGGGCGGTTCATTTTAGGGTATTTCCGAGGGGGGGGCGGTTCATTTTAGGTTATTTCCGAGGGGGGGGCAGTTCATTTTGGAGTATTCATGTGGGGGGGGCACTTCATTTTGGGACATTTGTTTGGTTGAGTGCACTTCATTTTGATACCAATATGTCTTAAAATGCACCAAATGACCTCTAGATTCTCTAGATTTTCAAAATTTTCTTGAGAAAAGTACAAACCCCAACCCCTTTTAGTACTGTAAATGTCAGTGTATTACCCGCATCTTGCATATAACCCTTACCCCCAACTCAGGAGAATCCTATAACCCGTTTTTGGATCTGAAAATCTCCATATAGCACTGTTCTATAGGTAATAAAAGCCCTTGTATAACCGGCACCCTATATAGGCATACTTGGTATTAAATGAAAAACTGAGTTTGATTCATATACAACCCACGGATAGTACGCTGGAATTTACAGTAGATCTAGTTGTGGTGCTGGGCTGATGAAATCAAAATATGCAATTAAGATTTCAAAAATACAAGAGAATGGCAAAATCTGACCCTTTCTGTGTCCAACCTTGGCCCTTTCTGACTCCAAAGATGGGCCCTTTCTCATGCCCAAACGTAGCTCTTTCCAGTCCAAAGTGTCAGGGGGATTGCTCATAAACAGAGTTTCCTAAAAGTAGACAGGCATTTTCCAAGAACACCACCACATAGTGACGTCATTACCACCTTTTGTGCATACATATAGGTCTCGTATCAGAACGGCAGATTGGGAGCCAGCCCCAAATAGACAAGGCAAATACAGATATGATCCTTAATATCTTTGTGCCAAAATGCATCATTTCAAGTCTATAAATTCAATTTTGAAAGGTCTTTCGCTCCTGTCCCAATCATCAAGAACAGATAGCTAGGCCCTATAGAGGCTGGATAATACACTACCGTGTTCGACGTAATAAGCGCACAGTGCGCTTAAAAAATGATGATAGACACCTTTTAGTATTTAAGAGTTTAATTGGGGTCAAAAAATGAGATATTTCTGGTTATTTGTAGTATAAAAATCTGCCAAAAACGGGGGGTGTGCGCTTATTAGGAGGTGTGCGCTTATTACGTCGAATATGGTATTTCAAATTTTCCAAAAGCCTTCCCTTCAAAAACAAGGTTCCATCCAGCCTCAATCTGGATAATGCAGAGTTGAATCTTAATATATTTTGTGCCCAAATGAATCTGAATGCACCATCTCAAGTCTAGACTTTCCAAATTTTCCCCAAACCCCCAAGTAGCACCGCTGTACTTGGATTGCAGTGCTCGGAAGGGCATACATCACCAACTTCAGAAAAATCATGGACTTTTTTCCTTTTTAGAATTTCCATGTTTGTCCTTAATTGATGTACCACAGCTATAGCGTATCTATATCTAGATGTGTACCGTGTTGTAGCTATGAAATGGAATTGTATGAGGGTCACATATGATAGAGTAAATCTGTATTTAAAGATAATTCAGCCTGCTGTTTTCAGTGAAATAGCATCTTCCTTACTAGACCTATAAGAAAGGGCGTGCGCTAAAGGGTGCATCGCAGACGATTTCCAAACAATTTGGGGTGGGGGATATGAGCAATGTTTGTAGCAGGTAATGACCATTTCTTTAAGTTTACCTTGTTACACAATTGTTTGTGCTTTCCTATAGTTGGGGGGGGGGCAGTTTATTTTAGCATATTTCCGAGGGGGGGGCGGTTCATTTTAGCATATTTCCGAGGGGGGGGGCAGTTCATTTTAGGGTATTCGCGAGGGGGGGGGGGTTCATTTTGGGGTATTTGCCAAACGAAAATCTCATCCCCCCCCCTGCCATAAATAATGAACGCTCCCTAATAGGGAAAAGAATTTAATGCAATATTTAGATTTAGATTTTTAAATGATTGATTACCTCTCGTTGACCGTGTATGGCCCGTTGCCGTAGGTGATTCCCCCGTTGTCATGACTCAGGGTGAGCTCTGATACAATAGGGATGGGGGCGAAGCACCCCGCCTCCTCAACCCCACCCATATACACCTACAACACAACATGATGCACATAGTCAGCAACTGTAGGTGTCGGCATGGTTACCACGTCTTCTCACAATTTACTGTATTCGACGTAATACGCACCCTGGGCGTGTATAAAATTATTTTTATGGCGTTTTAGTACTTAAGAGTTTAATTGCCTCCAAAATCGTGAAATTTGAGCCTTTGTTGTAGTCCAAAAAGATCCAAAAAGGGGGGGGCTTATTGGGGGGGGGGGGCGCTTATTACGTCGAATATGGTAATTCAAAGTGCTCTCAGTTAAACACATAACGTAATCAATATGAATATGTTACTCAGAGAATAGCCATTTATTCTGTCTAAATGATAGGCTGGGGAAAAAAGATATCTAATGAAATCTTAATAAAGTCAAACCAGACGGTTGGTTTTTGATCATATAGCTATTTGTGGAGTGTTCCTACCTTGCCGAACCCCATGCTCTGTACCGACTGCCTACTGAGGGCTGTTGAGTTGAGACTGCGCACTCTTCTGAACATGCGAGTTAAGGAGTGGTTTCCTTCCAGTTTAAGTCTGCAACGTAATTAGTTATGGGAGTTTAAAAATCATGTTAACTACATAATATATTGAGCAGAAATAATGTTGTCTCATTGCTATCACTTTGCCTAAGTATACTTCAAATATCTCTTATAACAAAGTATCATATTTGAATAAAGTCATATAAGCATGGTGATACAAGGAGTGAAGATGTAAGAATTGTCATACGTACTGATCATAGAATTCCTTGGATTGCTTTTCTTCAGCGAGATTTCTCCCAGAACTAGTCATGGCTAACGACTTGATCTTTGCTAGGAAATCGAGCATCTTTTCCCTCCTCTTGTTGTTGTGTTGATACTCGGCCCAGCCTCTGATGGTACGGCCACCGTTATCATGCAGCCTGAGATCCCCTCCGTGCTCCACCAGACCAGCCATGATGTGGATGTTACCACTGTAGGCGGCCGTATGTAGCGGGGTGATGCCCTCACAACTCTTACTGTGAGACATAAACAGGACATTATGATGTAGCCGTATGTAGCTGTATGTAGCGGGGTGATGCCCTCACAGCTCTTACTATGACATAAACAGGACATAATGATGTAGCTGTATGTAGCGGGGTGATGCCCTCACAGCTCTTACTGTGAGACATAAACAGGACATTATGATGTAGCCGTATGTAGCTGTATGTAGCGGGGTGATGTCCTCACAGCTCTTACTGTGAGATAAACAGGACATAATGATGTAGCTGTATGTAGCGGGGTGATGCCCTCACCTCACAGCTCTTACTATGACATAAACAGGACATAATGATGTAGCTGTATGTAGTTGGGTGATGCCCTCACAGCTCTTACTATGACATAAACAGGACATAATGATGTAGCTGTATGTAGCGGGGTGATGCCCTCACAGCTCTTACTATGACATAAACAGGACATAATGATGTAGCTGTATGTAGCGGGGTGATGCCCTCACAGCTCTTACTATGACATAAACAGGACATAATGATGTTGCTGTATGTAGCGGGGTGATGCCCTCACAGCTCTTAATGTGACATAAACAGGACATAATGATGTAGCTGTATGTAGCTGTATGAAGCGGGGTGATGCCCTCACAGCTCTTACTGTGACATAAACAGGACATAATGATGTAGCTGTATGTAGCTGTATGTAGCGGGGTGATGCCCTCACAGCTCTTACTGTGTGACATAAACAGGACATAATGATGTAGCTGTTTGTAGCAGGGTGATGCCCTCACAGCTCTTACTATGACATAAACAGGACATAATGATGTAGCTGTATGTAGCGGGGTGATGCCCTCACAGCTCTTACTGAGACATAAACAGGACATAATGATGTAGCTGTATGTAGCTGTATGTAGCGGGGTGATGCCCTCACAACTCTTACTGAGACATAAACAGGACATAATGATGTAGCCGTATGTAGCGGGGTGATGCCCTCACAGCTCTTACTGAGACATAAACAGGACATAATGATGTAGCTGTATGTAGCTGTATGTAGCGGGGTGATGCCCTCACAGCTCTTACTGAGACATAAACAGGACATAATGATGTAGCTGTATGTAGCTGTATGTAGCGGGGTGATGCCCTCACAGCTCTTACTGAGACATAAACAGGACATAATGATGTAGCCGTATGTAGCGGGGTGATGCCCTCACAGCTCTTACTGAGACATAAACAGGACATAATGATGTAGCTGTATGTAGCGGGGTGATGCCCTCACAGCTCTTACTGAGACATAAACAGGACATAATGATGTAGGTGTATGTAGCTGTATGTAGCGGGGTGATGCCCTCACAGCTCTTACTATGACATAAACAGGACATAATGATGTAGCTGTATGTAGCGGGGTGATGCCCTCACAGCTCTTACTATGACATAAACAGGACATAATGATGTAGCTGTATGTAGCGGGGTGATGCCCTCACAGCTCTTACTATGACATAAAAGAAATAATGGATTTTCACTGCAATGGTTTGCGGAAGTTCCCTGTAAAATAGATGAGATTTCCAGTGATTCACTGTAAACCAAAAAACGGTGATGCACTGCCAAATTTAACTGAGATTCTCCGTAAATTCAAGGGAATTTTTTTACAGTGTACTGTGAGATAAACAGGACATAATGATGTAGCTGTATGTAGCTGTATGTAGTGGGGTGATACCCTCACAGCTCTTACTATGACATAAACAGGACATAATGATGTAGCTGTATGTAGTGGGGTGATACCCTCACAGCTCTTACTGTGACATAAACAGGACATTATGATGTAGCTGTATGTAGGGGGGTGATGCCCTCACAGCTCTTACTATGACATAAACAGGACATAATGATGTAGCTGTATGTAGTGGGGTGATACCCTCACAGCTCTTACTGTGACATAAACAGGACATTATGATGTAGCTGTATGTAGGGGGGTGATGCCCTCACAGCTCTTACTATGACATAAACAGGACATTATGATGTAGCAGTATGTAGCTGTATGTAGCGGGGTGATGCCCTCACAGCTCTTACTATGACATAAACAGGACATTATAATGTAGCAGTATGTAGCTGTGTGTAGCGAGGTGATGCCCTCACAGCTCTCACTGTGACAAACAGGACATAATGATGTAGCTGTATGTAGCGGGGTGATGCCCTCACATCTCTTACTGAGACATAAACAGGACATAATGATGTAGCCGTATGTAGCGGGGTGATGCCCTCACAGCTCTTACTATGACATAAACAGGACATAATGATGTAGCTGTATGTAGCGGGGTGATGCCCTCACAGCTCTTACTGAGACATAAACAGGACATAATGATGTAGCTGTATGTAGCTGTATGTAGCGGGGTGATGCCCTCACAGCTCTTACTGTGACATAAACATGACATAATGATGTAGCTGTATGTAGCGGGGTGATGCCCTCATAGCTCTTACTGTGGACATAAACAGGACATAATGATGTAGGCGTATGTAGCCGTATGTAGCGGGGTGATGCCCTCACAGCTCTTACTATGAGACATAAACAGGACATAATGATGTAGCTGTATGTAGCTGTATGTAGCTGTATGTAGTGGGGTGATGCCCTCACAGGTCTTACTGAGACATAAACAGGACATAATGATGTAGCTGTATGTAGCAGGGTGATGCCCTCACAGCTCTTACTGTGACATAAACAGGACATAATGATGTAGCTGTATGTAGCGGGATGATGCCCTCACAGCTCTTACTGTGACATAAACAGGACATAATGATGTAGCTGTATGTAGCTGTATGTAGCGGGGTGATGCCCTGACAGCTCTTACTGTGACATAAACATGACATAATGATGTAGCTGTATGTAGCTGTATGTAGCCGGGTGATGCACTCACAGCTCTTACTGTGAGACAAACAGGACATAATGATGTAGCCCAGGGGTAGACAAATCATATTTGAGCTTGTGTGCCCACGGGCACAGAATCAAAATAAAGTTGTGCCCAGCAGGTATCGCTGTGCCCAGCTAATTTTCTCCCATGTTTATACATAAGCCAATAGCAAGCGGTAAAAATCTAAGTTTCAGAAATTTGGACACCCTGAACTACACATGTGTTAAAAATGAGTAAAATGAGTTATGTGTGAAATATTTGGGGATAACTTTAAGATAAAAGCTGCTTAAAGGGTATGACTATAAAAGATGGCAAAGTATGTGAGGAGAAATCAGCAAACATCTTCATTTTGTCAGCTGTGCCCTGTGGCACAACTTCAAAAAAATGTTGTGCCCTGTGACTTTTTTGTGTGTCACCGGGCACAGGGCACAGGGATTTGTCGAGCCCTGTAGCCGTATGTAGCGGGGTGATGCCCTCTTCTTGATTTACTATCACAGACCAAATACACTGTCAGGGTGGCTTTGGAAAAAAGTCTTTAGGTTGGTCAACCGGAAACAGTGGATGGCCTGTTGTCTCCAGGCTTCACTTCTAGTAGATACGCACCAAGTGTAACTAATCAGAGCTACATTGATGCATCATGCCAACCTTGTGGGAGTGTATCAACCCATACGGCATAATGCATGAAAACACAAGGTAGCCAATAAAAAGTTATACTCACATGTTTGGATCAGCCCCGTTAGCCAGCAGGATTTTCACTATCTGTTCTTGAGCCTCAAAACATGCATGAAACAAAGCGGTCTGTCCGTCATCATTTGGGTAGTCCACCGCTATACCTAGAAGAAAGAAAATGTAAATACTGTAAAACCCTGCCTATAAGCCGACCCCGCCTATAAGCCGAAAGTGAGTTTAAGGACAATAATTTGGCTAATATGAAATCATATTGACATTCAGGACAACCCCGCTTATAAGCTGAATGTGACTTTTGGGGTCTTGGGGTCCCCCTGGCCCCCACTTTGGCCCCACCAAAAAGCGTTTTAAAACATATTCTAATCATTTTATTTCATTGAAATATCATGTGACGTTTGTTTAACATGTATACTTCATGTGAAAATAATTAATAAGGTAAAATTAGTTACTAAGTTTTCATATCTTTCTATAGTATTTTTTCAAATTCTCTTTACCAAAACCCCGCCTATAAGCCGAATGTGAGTTTGAAGGGGAAGATTCCGCTTATAGGAAATAAAAACGCCAAAATAAATTCGGCTTATAGGCGGGGTTTTACGGTACATTCAATAATATACTTTAGATATGTTTTGTTTTTTTACATCAACATGATTGACTTTAGACCTTGAGCCCAATGCACATATATGGCATAACAGTCTCATATTGGGGGAACAAACCAGACAATACATTTTGGATTGGTACATATCTAGGGACCCCAAATCAATTTGCTAGACATCTGAGTTGCCCAGCTTAGCTTCAGAATCTTGGAAGATGTTTGGGAAAATGGAATATATATAAAATGTACTTGATATGTTAGTTCATAACACTGCTATAACTGGCAGCACTGTAGTCCTATGCCCTAGCTTAGTTGGTTTGCATCGTTAATCCACTAGGTGGTAGCACCTCTCAGGGATAGATCCAATTCTTGGAGAACTGGTGATACACTTGGGCAGGTAATGAATGTGAACACACCAGAAACTTTTACAAATGATAATGGATTGACAATTGTTTCCAAATGAGACTCACTTAGATCACTGGGTGACTATCTGGTGTGAGTTATACCTGTGGGAGTTTCCTCATATCTGGGAGTATCTTAAAGAGACACATGGTGACTTACACAGGAGAGAAAGCTCACATAAATTATATTCTCAATGTTGAAAACAATTTACAATGGCCACTAGGTTAACACTTTAAGGATAGCATGTTGCTAAAAGATGACATTTGTTGTCATGATGCATGAATGCAGGCCTGGCTAGTAATTTGTTGGTGCATCATGCCGACCCTTCGGAACTGTCTCAACCCTGTATGGTCGGCATGATGCTTGAGGCCCAGTCTTATGAGTTTGTAACATTTCACATCTTTGACCGGGTGTTGTCTTTGACCGAGTGTCGTCTTTGACCGAGTGTCGTCTTTTGACCGGGTGTCGTCTTTGACTGGGGAGTAATAAGATGGGATAAATGAGGCCTATACAGTAAGGAAATCGGTGAAATACTGCAATAATATGTTAATACAAGTTTGTTGGACACATAAGTAAAATTTTATATAAATATATACTGAGTTTACTATGCACAGTGCAGCTGTTTAAACTCAAAGTTATATATAAAGTGACGTCTTTGACCGGGCAGAGGGAAATAATAGTATTATGTCCAACTATGCATAGTATGCTGAGTATATGAATATAACAAAATTGACTTATGTTTGCTATAAATGTGTATCAATATATGGATGCACTATTTCCCCGCTTTTCTTACTATATAAGCCTTATTTCTGCCATTTTAATGCTGCCTGGTCAAAGACTACACCGGTCAAAGACTAAACCCGGTCAAAGACGACACCCGGTCAAAGACGTTTGAATTGTTACAAACTCATGAGATTGAGCCTTGATTGCACCACTGGCAAGTTACTTGCCATGGCTGAATTTATGCATCATGAAGAGCAAAAGTATGATGCATTAGGCTATCATACCATACTTAAAGGTGTAAAGGGCCACATAATGACAGAAGAAGACAATTTAAAGTTGGTGACACACACAGGAGAGAAACCCCATAGGTGTAGGCTATTCTGGGCCTCCACATATCCACATAGGGCAGTGGTGGGGCATAGCCAAGGTAGGGACAAGGAACAAGGGGGGAACGGGAGGTGTCTCCAAGTAAAGAAAACATATCAAATAATGTTTCTCTATGCCTCGTTATGTCCGCAAAATGTTATATAACGTTAAAGACTTTATTTAGCTGTCCAAGACTGGCCCAAGCTTGATCCAAGACTGGGCCACAATCAGATGTCATGGACCGCCTTATATAGCCGGGTAGGTGATCGGTGCTGATACCTGGGAACGAAATCCAGTACCAAGGGTAAATGGGAAAAGGTTACCTGATGCCCCATACGGAATGGAGGGTACAGGTAACGGCTCATGCGCGAGGTTTTACGGTATATGTGACATGTACTGGGAGAAGGTACCTTAGTATACCCGGCATTAAGGTCCCTTTTCACAGATTGTGTCACATATGTGACCAGGCGAGGGAAAAGACCCCTCCGGGGGGGAAAATAGTAATCAAAATTGGTGTCATAATATTTAAAATGAGATATCACGAGCTAAAAGAATCCTGGTAGTTTTGTGGCAATTGCTTTTCAAACATTAGTACATATCACTAACTGAAAATGGTAAATAAGCTCTAATTGCATTGTATCCCATAGTAAATGATGATAATTATGAAAAATCTGTTTTATTTAAAAATAACCAAATAAAATTGGATTTATTGGTCTAAATTTGGTTCTAGAAGGAATTTTTGCGTTCTGTTTTCAGTTTTGGGTAGCTGATGGGATTTTTCAAGAAATCAGCATTAATACCTCCAATTTAGGCTTTTGGGATGGTTTCCATGGCAACCAGAAAGTATCATACGTGCTAATTCTTCTCAAAAACGTTCTTTTTGCATTCCAAATATAGAATGTTTGCATCAAAGATGGAATTATTTCATGAAGATCATTGCATTCTACATAAAAAATGGTTTTAGAACTTTTTTCATGTATTTGCAAATATGGTGCCTCCTGGTGGCCAAAACCAGAGCTAAAACTCCCGCCTGGAGGGGTGTTTTCCCTAGATGGGTCACATATGGTTTCCCATAATACCGTAAAACTCAAGTATTAGCTGCACCTAGACTTTGGGCTGATTGTATAAGCCACACCAGCGATCTGATTCGTGTACTAGCCACTGCCTATATGCAAAGTTTTACCGTAAATGGCAAAAGGTGCTATTTCATTTATATAGCATCCTAGCTACCTATTTGGGTGTAATAATGAATTTAAGCTACGCAGAACTATACATGCATTATTCAATTCTAAATCAATTATCTGATTATTTCATTTTGATAACCATAATTATTTCAATTAATTCTCACTAAATCTAAATTAGTTGAACATGATCTAAGGCATTCTAAAAATGACCCATTTAAAGAGCATCATTTTGGTACTGGAATTAGCCTTCTAACCCACTTATTAAGGAATCTAGACCTGAAAATGTGAGAACATGACAAAAAACGTGATTTAGACATATTTCAGAGGATTATAAAGCTAAGCTGGGTGATTCAGATGTCTAGCAAAGTGATTTGGGCTCCCCACACATATACCAATCCAATAAATATTGTCTGGTTTATTCCCCCCATGTGAGACTCAGAAATTGCTCAGCTCATGGACTACTTGCTCCACTTTATGCCACAGATCATTTGTTTTGGGCTGGTGAGGATCATTTCACAGTCAACACATTTTCTCGCTCTTTTTTTCTTTTTCTCTTTCGTTTGGAGGGGAAGGAGGGTGTGTGGGGTAGGATCAAATAAATTCCCCATGATTCTGTCCCCTTACTGCAACTCATATAATATTGAATAATAATGAATAGAAAACATGTAACATCATTCATATTCAAATGCAATTTTCAACCTACCAGTTTTGAGTATTTTCTTGAGGCGTCTCTTGTTGCCATGTACGGCGGCGTCATGCAGGGCGAGTGCGAGGTCATCAGGGGAGGTCATGGCCGGTACAGAAGCACTCCCCACACTCTCACCTAAACTGTGCAGCATTCTCCTTATCTTGGAAGGCATCTTGGGTGCTGCAAACATACAAGTCATGGACATTGCATATGCAGAGGTGGTGTGAAATTGAAAAATGATTTCCTCTGAAGATGGAATGTGAACTGACAAGGATGCACATAGGGCAGACTAATGTACTCCAAGCACTTACAAATGTCATATAGAAAATTTGAAAATCTAGGAGCCAAATAGTCCTTTAATAAAGGCGCACTGAGTTAAGGACCTAACTCTGCCGAGTTTTGTACGCAAATGACGTCGTGGGTTCAGTGGGCCTTTAACTGAGGTAAAAAGTCGTAAAATTACGAAAACATCGTAACACTTGGTATCCCTGATATGGGCTTAGAATAGATTAGAATGTGAACTGAGAAGGATACAAATTTCCGACCCCTCTTGACTAGGGGGAAATTGGAAATCTGGATAGGCCTACACTGAAAATCCATAGATTGAAAGGGTTAGTCAGTACAGACTTAGCCACTCTCGTACCCCTACTAAGCCTCCCGATCCTCTCACGTCAGTAGGGCTACTGGGCCACCCCCATTCATTTCGTGGGGGAAATTTTCAAAAGGGTGGCCTGCGTTGAAAACATTATCTCTGACCGCCATTTGATAAATAATTAGATAGATCTAGGTCTCACCTATGCGGCCTGCACCAGTTTAGATGTGATTATAGCCCTTTTAAAGTATTATTAGCTCATTTCCAAACTGCATCAGCCTCAAAAAGTAGCGGCCGCCATTTTGACGTCCATATGACGTACCATGTTGCCATGGTAATATGTAGCAAGTGCCCGCAAAATGTGGATATGATGCCGTCAGTCTGTAAATTCCTCCGGATACAGACTGATACTCATTCTAGTACAGACTATCCTCATATGAGTGTTTAAAGTCATAATGGCAAAGTTATATTCAAAAATGACCGAGGGGTCAGTCAGTAGTGGCTAACCTAGGTTCATCATTGGTGTGTTTTATTTGTATACCACTAATTGGGGCCACCTGTCATGACCACTCAGTGGCTCCCCCTGGAAATAAAAAGACTAAGGTGGGTCGGTCAGTACTGACCAACCTGACAATAATAACTGACCTAGGTTGGTCATATAGGGAGCCAAAAAATGACTAAGTAGGTTAGGCACTAGTGACTGAGAGGTTGGGCGTATAGGGAGCCCAGGATTATATCAGTGTATGTACTATGGATTGTGCAGTTTCTGGACTCCCAGGTAACTTTTGAGAATCTAATTTGCCCCCATTTCAACATTTGCATTGCAAGTGCGACAACGGCGACGCTGTCACTAGATCTACTAGGCCTAGTCACGTGTGCAGACAGGCCTAGGTAGATTCTAGTGCATTCTGAAGGCGGGGAACGTTAATTACATCAAACCCAACTGTAGAGCTGGTAAGTGGAATTCAAGTCATGTCCACAATCAGTGAATCACACTGACCGTCAGACATTTAACGTTGACAACAACAAAAATCTCAAGATGTCAACAACGTGACGAAAGTCGACCGCTGCCAGACCCCCTGGCTCTAAACTGCATTTTGCCTAACACTGTCTTTATCCTGGTAATCTACAGCGTCCAATGAACATATTCGTGGTTGATTTGGCCCCGATATTAATGACATTTCTCCCATTTACACGACCAAACTCACCTTGTTTACCATCATGTTGTTGAGACGCGTCGCTGCAGACGACGTTTGCACGTGATGCCCGCTAGACGGCGCCACTCACAGAGGGCGCCCCCGTGTGAGTAGTAGCGGAACTAATGTTATCCGGCGAGACGCTGCCTCGAGATCCATTTTCCCGCGCCGTTCCAATCAGTGTCCCTGGGGTATGAGGAAAGTAAATTTTCCATTGTAAAGACCATTGAAACCCATGAGACCATATAGACCGACTTCATGGATATGTCCTGTCTGGTGTTTGACACTCGGTGGATTGGAGAAATTCAATATTGCATCACTGATAGTATATTCAGTCATTTTTTCATACATTAGGCCATATTTGACATACTTAGGACTGGGCTGACCATAGAACCCCCCCCCCCCCCCCGCCATTATCTATATCTTTTGTTATTCATAATTTTCAAAATCTTTCCAAATAAAGGAGTCATCATTAATTCAAACAGTGGGAGGGGGGGGGTAATTTTCGTACTACGGTCACGCGGGCCTATACGTTTTTGCCCCCCCCCCCCCTCAAGAGGGGTTAACATTATTCCTGGGGGTGGGGAGAGGGTCAACATGTATTGAAGATATTATGTTTGTCTTGAAATAAGAAATTGGTGGAGATTTAGATTCATTCGTTCTAATTGATTTGATATTTAATATTGTCTTATATCGGTCTATCATCACTCTGTCATATTGCTGAATGCAAGCCTCCCCCCCCCCCATCCAATCCTCGAATCCCCCTCCCTCCTTGATAAATAATGACTATACTCTCTAAGAACGAGCTCCCCTTTTTAAAGCTTGTGAAAGTCGGGGGTGGGGGGTAACTTGTTGATTGAATGTTAAAATAAACCAAGCTCTATTCATCAATGAATCGCCCCTTCTTAATAAATCCGTGTTTTCTATGGTGATAAAATAATACTTCTCATTGACATGGAGCTACTCTGTAGCTCCATGTCATTGACAACAAAAGGGAGATGCAATAAAATAATTGTTAGTTTATTTTCTTCCCTCCAGATGGCAGACCAGACTCATTCAATGCTAAACTAAAGTTTAACAGCTTGGTTTTCACAGTTTGTCAGGTGCACAGTAGCCAATGGCCACTGCTTTAGTCATATCTCTTCTATCTCTGCCAGTTCTACATTACAACTACGCAAATACATGTTAATTAAACTGCAGCGGCCAGGACCACATATAGTGGCTTCATTACCTGAACAATCAGCCAGGCCATTTTCTTTGGCGGCTTGGTCACGTGACAGGTAGACGCAGTCTCCCAGCACAGACCCCCCTGTTTGCTGTATGAGTCAGTATAACGTGTCACACATGTGGGGGGAGAGTGCGGCCGGCAGGTACGCGGCGCACTGATCTGACCTACTTAACGCCGGCCCAGACAGAGAAAATAGTGCCGTGAATAATCCCTGACTCATCGTGAAACTAACCGATGTGACACACTCAGGAGGACTCGGCGACATTTGTACAATTCATCTCAGTCTCACCAGACCTCGATATTAGCCTGTTATTTTATTTAAGAGTGTGCAGGAAAATTGCCCCAAGTTCCCTCCGCGGCTGGTGAGGAGTGAGCGGTCCGTACTGTCCCTACCCGGTGTCGGCTTTGGCGCGATTTCGAATCTAGCCGTGGTGTTTTTGCTTTGGAAATCTTACGATTGTGCAGGACGTGTTGGACGAATTCCGACATCCCCAGATTTGTGAATAGTGTAAGTACAACCCTAGCCGGACGTCATCTGTCGGCGACGTGTAGTTACTTGTGTATCAGCAAACTTGTAGCGGCGTAGGGCGCCTGTTTGGGAGTTCCTGAGCCGGGAGTGGAGGCTTTGTCTGTTTTGGTGCAAGCCGGCCCGAGTGTTGAAATCCGCTCTTCACCCTTTGCTGTCGTTTTGCAGATCGTGCCGGTGACTACGCTAGCCAAGCCATGATGTTGAGGAAGTTTGGATTCAAGAAGGCCGAGCCTAAGGAGAGTGAGGCTCGTGTCAAGCTGCAGAAGGAGCTGTTCGCGTATAATGAGGTAAGAATCAGGACAGAGTCGGGGGAAGTTGTGGCGGCGGGCCGGGGCCCTGCCAGCTGGGGCGGGCAGGGAGGTGGGGGGTATGGGGGGGATGCCACTCTACTCTAAATTATACCAGGAATGGGGTTATTTACATGGCTTCACATGAACTATATGGGTCTTCACATTCAGTGCGTACAGCAAATGATCACACGGGGATACCTGCAACGTTTGAAATAAACAACTGCAGTCCTTAGAAATGTGTCCTGGTGAACTCCTTACCAAATTCCAGACTTGTTTATTTGGCCAATTTCGGGATCACTTGAGTCTAGATACCATGATCCATGCCAGGCCCAGGCCAGGGCAGGGGGAGAATGCTATCTCATATACTACTAGGCCAAGCAGTAAACAGATACTAGTATAACGTTTAGACAAGCGAAGTTACTGATATGTGGGATATCATTATATGCCTCTTGATAATTAATGATAATCACAGGAATTTGACCAGGAATATGTGGATCACAAATACTCTTTAATTAATTAATTGATGACCCCATGTCTTCCAATTAGTATTTACACTGTGCCCAAAATGCGTGTACACAAAGAAAGTAAGGGGGGGGGACCTATTTGAAACTATTAAATACATGATTCACTGTCATAATTGGTAAATGGCAGAACTGAAATTATCCTAGCTGTAAAGTGTCTTCAACCAGTTCCACCAACTCATATTAATCCAAATCTGAAATTCACACAATGAAGTCTACATAACAAAGTTGGCACATTCAAACACAGCACACAGGGCCCCTTTGATATAAATGTGTCCTACCTGGTACATAATAAGTCCTGGTACCCTGTTAGTTTAATAGAGTGGTGGTGGTGGTGGGGGCTGGGTCTGTACCGGGAGATGGAATAACAGTTCACACTGCAGTTCAAGGTAACACCATAATAGTTTTAACAAAGTTCCCACAGTGAATTTCTAAAGTGAATACACAGGGCCTTTCACAGAATATTGCTATATATAACTACCCAGATAATACACCCTGCGCCAGGGCCTGGTGGCCTGTTAACCCTTATGTGGTAGCATAGTGCTATATGCACTTAACCCTTTGGTTGTCATGATGCAGGAATGCAGACCTGGTGAGCTATGCTACATTCATGCCAAGCCTATAGTAGTGATATACTTGCATGATATGGGGTCAGCATGATGTAATATTGCAGCGCTGGCGAGTTACTCGCGGGTCATGAAGTACCACAGCGTCATGATGTGGTGCGTACAGGGTTACCCTGTTTGGGTGGTGGTGGAGACTGGAGAGTGCTACACCCAGTCTCTACGTACATTGGGGGGGGGGGGGGGGTGCTGTGGAATTCGGGCCACACCCATCCCGTCTGATCCTGGCGTATCGATCCCCCGTACTTCAATATTTAACGCCGGACACAAAGAGACCATCTACCATTCTCTCTGTCTGATGCCAACTCACACTCACACTTTCAGTATTGGATTTATAATTTAAATTTTAATCATTTAAAAATAACATTGAAATAAAATTTTAAAACTATGTTTTATAGAGGGTTTTATTTTTATTTTTTTCAAACTTGTATATATCCTGGTTCCTCATGTGTGTCAATGTGGTACCTGGCGATTACAAATAGAACAATCAAGGAGATGTTCTTTTCTTTTGAATAAAAATAAGTTGTCTATTGTCTCAATTACAGACATATATACAACGAAATATGATATATGTATATATGACACTAAAATGATAATGAAATGTAAAATATATAAAACATAATGAACTAATTTTCTTGTCTCCGTTTAGTGCGCGACCCATGGCTTCCCGAGCAAGCCGAGTACTCTGGCCTACGACCCCAAGCTGAACCTGCTGGCTGTCGGTACCAAGAACGGAAAGATCACCGTGTATCCTTTTTAACGCTTAAATATTAACTACAACACACATAATAGACACTCACAATGACACATTACACCAACTCTCTACACACACCATGTATCGGGCACCCACAGGTAAGTACCCCAGCTTCTAGTTTATTTTTACATTTTCAGGGGAAAATCGATCAGGATGACATTTTGGCGCCGACATTCTTCGACATAATTTCTTTCATGATTTTCAGCCATGCAGAATTTAATTTTTCAGGGGTTTCCACTTTAATATTACAGTTTTCTTTTGCTTTTTAATGCCTGTGTACCAATCCACCTTGTACCTTGTTATGCCCCAGTGTAGGTGACCCCACCTGTCTTAGACTTGAATATTATACATTTCTTGTAGGTGTGTTGTAGCTTTGACTCATAATATAGTCCCAGGGTATTTACCGTTGAGTGGTTTAGTACAGGGTGTGTTATAGACTGTAGGTACTTGTATGGAGGATGTTGGTTTTGTGGTGGGAGATGATGAGTGGGTGACCTATTACTCACCCCCCCCCCCCCCCCCCACACACACACACACACATACAGGAGGTCAGTAGATTAATGAGTGAATCAGACGTGGTGACACATCAGGGTAATGACACCATTCTGTAAAACACACTCATTTATAACGACACACAGTGCACTGAGGGACGTCCCAAGGTGTCTCTAATCAATCACCCATGTGTACCATACATATTTACAGGGTTCTCCTAAGGTTGGAAAGCTGCAAAATGTGGTGGGTGACATGTACAAGTCATGGTACATGTGTACTCTTGGCTATAGTGAGGTGGAGGTTTAATAGCTTTAGTATCAGCACACTTTTACATGTCATGTTTCTGGTGTCTAGTATGGAGGTGGTCAGTGAGTTATAGTCTATACAGGCTAGATGTGGGTCAGTGTGGTGGTATATAGCACTGAGTCTGACTCACCCCCCCCCCCCACACACACACATGGGGCTGACCCAGCTGGCACCGTGCCAACAGGCCCCACACAGGTACAACGTGCTACGACCTTCTCCCAGCTCTCTGGGGCTATATCCACACTCACATGGCATCAATGTTTTATTACATGTTTAATGTCTAACCCCCCCCCCCCCCCCCACCAACAAAATATGTCATGTTTTTTGACACACTGTCACCTCACACTTACTACCATGTCCTATATGGGTGCAATGTTATGGGGCTCATGTGGTTAATCTGTACAAAGGAATAACAACAAAATGTGTTTGGGGAGGCTGGCATTTGGTTGGCCCCGAGTGGTGAATGCAGCCTGCCTCTGTAGATGTGATCACCTGTACTGCCCGTTAGTCACCTCGTGTTGTAATACGTACAGTGCGTTACCTGTACGCAGTGTAAAGGGAGCGTGTAAAGTGTCGGGTTCAATGCCATCTGGGCACGGCCCGTAACCGGCATGTTAATCACGGCAATTAACGCACAATATTAGCGGATGTTTACTTCCGCAACCCATTAATACAAACCACGCGGTGTGAGGCTGGTGGAGCAGGGAGGGACATGTAACGGTGTTAGTGGTGTGTTAGCATGTAACAGTGGTTGTTACAAGGTGGTAATACATTAATGACTGTTGTCACTGTTTGATGACCAGTGCTACCTGAGGTGATTGGGTCAATCAGGGACACTCAACACCTGGACACTATACTTGGCCAGGCGACAAAGGGATTCCTTAATGAGAGCACAGTAGGGTATTTAAAGGGCATCAGATTGTATAGGCCCTGGAGGAGGTCACCCACATCACTGTAGGGTGCCAGCCTGAGCCATGAAATGACCACAAAGGCTTTAAAAGGGGTGGTTAATGGTTCAATAAGAAGAAGAGGAGTTTATTATTAGCTGGTGTTGATGTGCAATATACTAGATATATGATTACCACCATGTACATCGTTATCACACCTGTCTCTTGATCTACCACACGGCTCAATAACACAGATAATACAGCCACTTTGATGTCACAGATTGTAGAATACACGATGTATCATCTGTTGTCAACAGTTTGAAATCAATTATAAAATGTGACAAATGTGCATTCTGTTACTGTACAGTTTATTATCAGTCCCATCCCCACAGCTGTCATCCCAGCGGCTATCCGATTTTGATAGCCTGGGAGCAGGCTGCCATCTTGACCCAATACATATATTTTAATTACCTCTTTGAGGTGAACATGTTAATCACATAGTAGCCCAGCTTAATGAGGTATCCCACTGATCTTGATAAATCTGTGTATTCCCCAATACACACCTTTGCGCCACCAAAGTGGCACGACAGTCAAGAGTAGGTCTGCTCCCAGCCCATAGTGTAACTGTGGGGTGGGTGTCGGAGACTGGTACCTGGTAACAGTAACCTGTGTACATGACGAGGCTACACCCAGGTACCACATACTGTACATACCAGCTGTGACCTACTTACTGACGTGACCTACTTACTGACCTACTTAGTGTATCCTCCTGGGTTATATCAAAACAGCTGATAACCTCATGAGGCTCACAAAGACTGACCGAGAAAGTTAGAGATAACGTGGTCGTAAATAACTGAATCTGTAGTCAACAGCTGGACTCTGGCACCTGGATGTGTTTGTGTGTCTGACTGGTACACTTATTAAAGTACAGACAATTAACATAAAACATATAATAAATACAAAAACTAAAGACAATTTATTAATACACAATATATAGTAATATATTGTGAAATTGGTACACTGTTTCAAGTCAACAGCTGTACCCTGGCACCTGGGGGTTGGTGTCTGCCTGACTGGTACACTGTTTAAAGTACACACAATTATAAGTATATGATTTAGGTCCAGAAAATGCATTACTGCATGCATATAAATATATAGTAATATAATGTGACATTACCGAGCCCTGGTAGTGATGCCATATTTATGTCTGTAGTGCAGACAGGTGTACACATACTGCCCGCACACTGAACACGCTCTAGATACTACACCAGTGCAGCAGCACCAAGGGACACTTGTATACTATAAATGTGTACATACACCCCTGTGCACCCTGTATTAGGGTAGGTTGATATAACTACACTGTACTGTGTGTTGTGTGTAGAGTGGGGAGTAGTTAGGGCTCATTGTGACACCTGCCCCCCACGTAATGATACCTGAGTGGTGCCATACCAGCACCACCCAGGTAACACCCCCCCCCCCCCCCCACACACACACACACACAGCCTGTAGTTACCCCACTGTGGGTGTAACACGCCACCCCCTGTGGTACCTCACGCCGTGTTACCACACCCCTTAGTAGTTAGTACCCTCACCCCTCATCCACACTACACTACATCATACATGGAGGCTGCCTCCTCTACTAGGTATCAACGGCCAAACTCTTGCTGCCCCTGCAGCACCAAGTCAGTTCAGGTTCTCTGCCCCTTTTATACCCCAGCCCAAGTGCGCCATCAATACCATGATAATACCTGGGGTGGGGGGGGGGGGGGTGAGATGTGGCTACAGAGAGTTACGCGGCAGGGTTCTATATACTGGTATATACTGGTAGGGAGCAGCTCAACAGGTTGCTGCAACCCCCCCCCCCCCCCCCCACACACACACACACGGTGAGTGGCTCATGCAGAGATCGATGTTTGCTCATGGGCGGCAAGCCACACTCTGCTCATACCTGCCCCCCCCCCCCCCCCCCCCCCATCTCCTCTAGCACCACTCACACAGGACCTGCTAATACTCCCGACTCATTGACCCATATTGTACACAGAGCTGCCACGCCCCTAACACCCTCCCCCCTCCTCAACCTAATCCAACCCAACCTCACCCATACAGACCCATATTGTGCGTACCCAGGTAAGTGTGTGTGTGTGTGGGGGGGGGGGGGGGGGGGGGGGGGGGGCTGACCCTGACCTCCTTCCTCCCCCCGGGGGGGGGGGGGTGGGTGTCCAGGTGTGTGTGTCGGGGGTTGCCCACCTGGCCGTGTTGACACACCAGCTACTGACGTTACACAGTAGTAGAAGTGGGTGACAATACAGGCTGTTACATACTGTACCGCACTAATAGCACTGGAGGTCCACGTCAATAATGATTTACACACAACCAATAAAGCACTTGCAGTCTTTAGAAAAAATACGTTCATATTAAAGACTGGTATTTCATGTCCCACAAAACTCATTTTTCTGAAATGCGCAGGGAGAGACGATATGATTATGATCAAAGGATATCCCTGTGCGTTAATCTCTTGTGTCCAATGACAAGTTGGAACCAACCCGACCGGTTTCAGATCGACTCTGAACTTTTATTGCAGAGCAAAAAGTGCAGAGTAACTTGGAGTGGGTGTGGGGTGAGGGAGCAGCTCAGTGAGTTGTAGGGAGTACTCAGTAGATGAGCAGCTCGGTCTGAGGGAGCAGCTCGGGGCTGAACCCTGAGTGATGTGTCCTGAGGTGACCGAGTGTTTGTTTGTGTGTCTGTGAGTCAAGGAGGGGTGAGGTGAGGAGGTGGGGTGAGTACAGGGGGTGTGCTGCCTTCTAGTATACCACTGTTAGTAAGGCTGAGGGGTGGGGTGAGTAAAGGGGGTGCTGCCTATACCACTCGGTAAGGCACAGGGTGGGGCAACATCTTTGCTGCCTATACCACTGTGAGCTGTCACCACATGGAGGCGGCCATCTTGTCCCCTGCTTGTTAGACCCGCTTAACCAGTACCTTTTTCAGCCACAAGGGCTCCAAATGGGACTGGTGGAACTGCTATATTTAGATTGTGACTTCCTGTCAGACTGTGCACAGGAACTGGTGTACAGGATTGGTCAACTCCTCAAGTCAAGTTTGCAAAACAATTTTTTTTAGGAATTTGCTCAGACTCTTGGAGTCAAGGGGCTGTGACTGTTGTGGGTGTGACAGCCAGCTGTGAGTGTGATGACGTCATCTGTCAATGTCAGGTTCTGGGACGCCGACATACACCCCCCCCCCCCCCCACACACACTAGCCAGGGCCCACATCTGCCCGCCTTCACTCAGCACCCTACCACCCCACACCCTACACACACCCCACCCCTACACACACACCCCAGGACCTAGATCTGGTCACCCCTAGACCTGGACGTGTCACTCACTCCCCCCACCACCCAGTACTAACTACTCAGCCCGTCCAGACTGTGGGAAACGCGTTACAGACAGTAAGAGATGGGGGAGGGTTAAAATAATGCTACACAATAAAATAAATGCTGCAGTGTTTTCCTCTCTCCCAGAGTACACTAAAGCAGCCTTGTACAAATACAGACCGTTTTATTGTCCCTTTTAGTGTTTCCACCGGTCGTCATGACTACACACCACCTCATCCCTCACACCCAGTCAGGGAGTGGTCAATTTGTAACAAAGGGGGGGGGGGGGGAAGATTTGGATCCATTGAAGGGGGGGGGGAGGCAAAATAATTTGGACTCCTCCTTTTTAACGGGAAAGCCTTCGCGTCACTGAAGCTCAAATGGGTTGGCTAGGCTCAATTTGACCCCTCTCTCCCCCCCCCCCCCCTGTTGTTAAGAAATGACCACACCTCAAGTCTGCAGGGGGGGGGGGGGGGTCAGGCAGAAGCAGGGCACGGAGACCCATGTGGTGGGGGGAGAGTGTAGAAAGGGCCCCAGACGCTGCCTGGACGCTGCTACAGGCAGCCACAGGTCACTGCTGTACTCTGGTACCCTGAGTACCCACATTGGGAGGCCCTGGTAACTGCAACCATCTAAAACACAAAACAAAGTGGGGGATGTTACTCAAAGCCTCTCTTAACACTTCACCCTTTGAAGATCACATGATGCCTTAAGTATTGAGGGCCTGTGACGTTCATCTTTCACCAGCATCGAGAAGCCGCAAACTTGGAGAACCCTAGTTAGCCGTGTATGACGACCACAGGAGCCCAGTGTACCCCAGTCTCGGACTCCCAGACCAACACTGCTGCGGCCCCTCTGCTGTGTGTGGTCTGGGAGCAGACATTCATCTCACTTGTTACCCATTTGCGCCAGTTTGGTGGCGCAAATGGGTGTGTATTGGTCAATACACATCCAAGTACAGAGAGATGCTAATCAATATCAGAGAGGTAATAAAAGTACCTGGGGGCTACTGTACAATTAACACTTATAATTGACAGAGGTAGTTGAAATATGTGTATTGGGATGGGATGAAGGCCTGCTCCCAGGCTATCCAACTGGTAGGATAGTCGCTGGCCGAGGTTGAGTGTACCCTGGTCTGTATCTAAGTGCCCACACCGCCCCCAGGTTATGTCCATGCGGCTAGTAGCGCCCCCAGGTTATGTCCATGCGGCTAGTAGCGCCCCATTAGGTGGGGAGGATCCCAGCCCCCGGGGGTCTGTCAGCAGTTATGGAGCCTAGTACCGCCCCATGAGGTGGGGAGGATCCCAGCCCCCGGGGGGGGGTCTGTCAGCAGTTATGGAGCCTAGTACCGCCCCATGAGGTGGGGAGGATCCCAGCCCCCGGGGGTCTGTCAGCAGTTATGGAGCCTAGTACAGCCCCATGAGGTGGGGAGGATCCCAGCCCCCGGGGGTCTGTCAGCAGTTATGGAGCCTAGTACCGCCCCATTAGGTGGGGAGGATCCCAGCCCCCCGGGGGTCTGTCAGCAGTTATGGAGCCTAGTACCGCCCCATGAGGTGGGGGATCCCAGCCCCCGGGGGTCTGTCAGCAGTTATGGAGCCTAGTACCGCCCCATTAGGTGGGGAGGATCCCAGCCCCCGGGGGTCTGTCAGCAGTTATGGAGCCTAGTACAGCCCCATTAGGTGGGGGATCCCAGCCCCCGGGGGTCTGTCAGCAGTTATGGAGCCTAGTACCGCCCCATTAGGTGGGGAGGATCCCAGCCCCCGGGGGTCTGTCAGCAGTTATGGAGCCTAGTACCGCCCCATTAGGTGGGGAGGATCCCAGCCCCCGGGGGTCTGTCAGCAGTTATGGAGGCTAGTACCGCCCCATTAGGTGGGGGAGGATCCCAGCCCCCGGGGGTCTGTCAGCAGTTATGGAGCCTAGTACCGCCCCATTAGGTGGGAGGATCCCAGCCCCCGGGGGTCTGTCAGCAGTTATGGAGCCTAGTACCGCCCCATTAGGTGGGAGGATCCCAGCCCCCGGGGGTCTGTCAGCAGTTATGGAGCCTAGTAGCGCCCCATTAGGTGGGGAGGATCCCAGCCCCCCGGGGGTCTGTCAGGAGTTATGGAGCCCGGTGTGCACCCATAATGACGGCCATATTTATTTATACGTCTGATATTGGACATGGGTCTGTCTGGTGGGACGGTGGTATGCCGGCTGTGATACATGGGGGGATACCCCGGGAGTGCGGCTCTGTGATTGGTGTGCTGCTGAGTTATACCGTACCATTGTGTATTAACCCTTTAAGGAGGGCATGATACCTTAATGCATCATGCCCTTGGTCGTCATGATGCATTCAAGCATCATGCCGACCCTACGGGGTGGATAACCTCCGGAGGGTCAGCATGATGCTCCAATGCAGCACTGGCGAGTTACTCTGCATTGGTGAATAATGCCAACAAATGTCATATTTTAGCGACATTCATCCTTAAAGGGTTAAGTACCCTGGGGTTTATAGTATTGGACACATGATTACCCGCAGCGCTCATATAAGGGCTATAAAGGGCACCGAGTATCGGTCAAGGTTCAACTCCTGACTACTCTCGGTGGATGGGTAGGATGAATTGTGCCTTGAAGAAAGCTTTTCAGAACTATTCAACTGCTGGTTGCTAAAATGAGACCGGTCGTTATTTAAGACGCTGTGCTTAAACCGGACGGTACCGTAAGTAGTTGTGTGTGCACCAGAATACCTCGTCACATGATGCAAAACAAAAACTGACAATCATGGGACGCGTCTCGTGAGTCAACAATGCAATTACAGCTCGGTAAGAAGAAACAAAAACTCCAAACTCCACCAGCGGTGTCTTAATGCTCGGGTGAGTCTGGTTGTCACAGGAGACTAGCATGTTACGGAAACTATAAAAAGTTGTTTACAGGGACCATGTATTAGCTCCTCCCAGAGACATCAATCTGTCAGGTGTCACATGGGGCAGGTTCCTCCATATGACCCTGAGTACATGGACCTGTGTGCAAGGTATTATCTGCCATAATTGGGGTCCTCATGATAAGCCTGCTGTGCTGTGGTGTTTACCTGGACGGTATAGGTAGATGCTGCCCTTAATGGGGTTATGTACAAGGTGTTATCATTGAAGCCTGCTCAGGTGTTTACTTGTACGCACAGGTAAATCTGTTGTCTTTAACGGGTTAAGTACCAGGTAGATATACTGCTATTAAAGGGTTAAGTATTGGAAAATATGCAGCCATTAACCCTTTTAGGACAACATAGTGCCTTAATGCATCATGCCCTTCGTCATGATGCATGAATGCAGCCCTGGCGAGTAACTCACCAGGGCTGCATTAAAGCATCATGCCGACCCTATGGGGTTGAGACACTCTCGAAGGGTCACTCGCCAGGGCTGCATTCATGCATCATGGCCAGTGTCATCTTTTAGGGACATGCGTCCAGGATTAAAGGGCTCAGCCTCACCTGCACCCCTGTAGCAGGTGTTATCAGGTGTAACTGGTGTCCTCACCTTGAGTGGTATCAGCTCCGTCTGCTGTTTACCTGTAGGGAGTAGTTTACCTGTACGTGCAGGTAGATAACGGGTAAGTACCACACGGGATGAATCACCGCCCGGGTCGTCTCATACCGAGAGGTTGTCTGGGTGGATGTGGCAAGATTTACCCGGTCGTAATCCCCGGGTCGTAAGCACAGATTTATACACCCCCCGACCGGCTCGGTCTCTGCTGTAGTGATAAACTGTATCAAATGTGGGTCCATATTAAGCTAAATATCCCGACACATATCCCATCTACCATGAATTGTCGCGTATAAGCCTGACTCGCTTATAAGCCGCACCCCAACTCTGGGCTGCGGCTTCTACGCGAGAATTAACGGTAAAAAATTGTAGAGGAAATAAAAAGAACCCTTGCCACCACGTACTGAATGGTTGGTGTGCTGTATTGTGATTGGTGCCATATACTAGTACAGAGGCTGTGGATGCCTTAGCAGTAAGTCTGTAAGAGTGGTGCCTGTAGAGGCAGCAGCCAGCCCCTGATATAGCCAGTACCGTAAAACCTCCCGTATAAGCCACAGCTAGTACGCAAGTAAGATCGGGGGTGTGGCTTATAGCATCAGCCCAGGGTCAGGGTGCAGCTTATACACGAGTTTTTGCTACTATGGTACAGTACTAAGAACTAAGAAGTCACCATAATCAGATTTCTGGTGCGGTTCTTAGGATGGGCCCATAGTTGGGGTGCGGCTTACACGCGAGTTAGGCTTATACGGGAGGTTTTACCGTAGGTAGGATTCGCGTAGTAGCCGCGGCTTATACGGGAGGTTTTACAGTAACCACTAAATGTGGCCAGATGAGTCATCGCAGTACCTGGATGACATATGGAGCCTGCCGCCGTCTGGGTCCGTCTGGGTGTAGGGACCACTGTCACATACAGGGTCCACGGGCAGACAGACTCTGAGTGGTAAATTAACAATAACGTAAACCCTCTAAGGACAGCATGATGCTTCAAGGTAGCATGTTCGGTTGTCGTCATGATGCATCAGCGCAGCGCTGGCGAGTAGCCGATTCCTTAAGGATGTACTGATAGCCCTGTGAACCTCCTGCGAGTCTTCGGCTGTGTCGGTGTTAAAACTACATCTATCGAAGTCTATTAATTTAAAGCTCTTTTAGGCCAGCATAGGCTTTTAATTCACAGCACCATGCTGCCCTTAAGTGGCTAACCACTTCACCAGTGCTGAAGTGTCAGTGTGTCCAGATAACCAGTGTAGGTGTGACATGTAGACTGTACTTCACACCCAGGGGATCAGGGATCCCTACACCCTGTCCACCAACACTCAGTCTCGGACTCCCAGCCCTGTACTAATGTATGGGCTGGGAGCAGGGCTGCATTTTACTTTTGCGCCAGTTTGGTGGCGCAAATGGGTGTGTATTGGTCAATACACCTCTACTACAAGGAGATTCTTATCGAGATCAAAGGGGCAATTAAATAGGTGCTGGCTTCTGTGTATTCGACACCTATAGTACCTGACAGGGCTAGATGAAATGTGTGTATTGGAATAGGAAGACGGCCTGCTCCCAGGCTATCCAACTGGTAGGACAGACACTGGCCGAGACTGACCGACACAGTGTACTACACACTTTAGGCTGTGTTTATGTAGACAGGCTTAACCTGCCCCGTCAACAGCTCCTAGACACTATCTAGTTGTCGTACGACCAAAGGTAGTGTTGGCGCATCGTCTGGCAGATTACCTGTTGATCCCTCCCTGAGTGTTTGTATGTCGGTCGTGGACCGCGCTAATCAGGGAGATAACAGTGAGGATGTAGCTCATATATAGGTACCTGTGTACATAACCTTATAGGGAGGGGTCACCCTATCTCCTGTCTGAAACCATTAATGGTGCCTCACAGTCACATTAAAGCAGCGGGTTTCATATGCTTGCTGCTCTAGAAGCGCTTGTAGAGGAGTTTTGAAATGTCTCTTTTGCATGTATCCCTTATATATATGGTATAATATTCATGTATATAAAAGTGCATGGGGGGGGGCCTGTAGACGTTAAGCAGTCTAGACCGATAACTCATTAAGCGTCAATAGATGAGTACTCGTGTACCAGATAATAAGCACGTAGGCCGCACACAACAAGCATAATGATTAACTGCATCAAAGCACTGCATAAATAGCACAAATAACTGATTTATACCAAACCAGTCCACAGGGAGTATAGGATTGCTGTTTACAATGGTAATGACTCAGCAGAATCTACTCAATCTGCTCTTTTTATAAACTGGTGACAGCAGCATAGTATGAGGTGCTGTGAACAGATGTGTTGGTGTATGTTAGCGCTATCGGGTATGTATTAGGGATTTGGAGGTGGGGGGGGGGGGTGGTAAGGGGAGAGAAAACAAGAGATTTGGAGATGAAAGGATAAAAGGTAATCCTTGACCAGGGGCCATCTGTACACCTGGGCGTAGGGTGGGGGGGGGGCAGCTGTACAAAGACCTTTATCAGCCCCACACCCCACTCACAGTCACAGGTGAGGGTTAACCCTTTAAGGACGGCATGATACCTTAATGCATCATGCCCTTGGTCATCATGATGCATGAATGCAACCCTGGCGCATAACTTGCCAGTGCTGCATTCAAGCATCATGCTGATCCTACGGGGTTCAGGCACTCGTGAAGGGTCAGCATGATGCACCAATGCAGAACCGGCAAGTTACTCGCGACATCCGTCCTTAAAGGGTTCATACTGCATAGCGCTTTAATACAGGACTCCAGGATGCCACTATGTATATATGCAGCCCTTGGAAGTCATGTATCATGACCCGATGGGGTTGATACCTGGGGGTTGATTGTACACAAGGGAGATCAACTTGGTGCATCATGTCAATGGTTATAACAAGAGGCACCATGCTTTCATTAAAGGGTTAGAGGGTCAATAGGCTGGACCCCCGGTCCCACCCCCACCCTCTACACTGACCAGCACCCCCCCCCCCCCCCACGCTCTCACACATCTGTCTTCTAAGTACCATTATTACAGCCCATATATACCGGTCTCCCAGGTTGTCAGATTGGGTTTATCATAAAGTAACTTTTAAAATCGTTTGATATAAATGAAGTGTTCACAAAATGTAATAGTGAGAAGAAGAGGATGCTGGGTACCTGCCCCGTGGGGGGGGGGGGGGGGCAGGGTTTGTATGGGCGTATGGAATGGGGAGATTGTTAAGAGAAGGAAATCAATCTGGTAATGATTGTCGTAAATTAGCCGCAAGTAGGGTAATGGTGGATGGAGGGTAGATAAGGGGGAACCTAACAGGCTGGAACCCCGTCATATGGGGGAGCATTAACCACACAGATGTGTGCAGCTTCCTGGGTATGACAAGCACGCCGACAAGCACACATACCACGGTTTCCACTTTTGCAGGAATTCCTGCGGTGCTTTTTCGCTGGAATTCCTAATTGAAATTATGGCCTGCAGAAAGTATGAGTTGCCAATTTTATCGACGAGTGGAGTGTGTTTACGTTGATACATGGTGCATTACTCTGTAAGGGTTCTTGTACCATAGGCCGACATACCAACCTATAAGACCTGCACTTGATTCAACCTCACTCCTTTTAGGACGGATATGGGGTTATATGCAAGAAGAAGAGACATATGTAATAGTCATATAGGAGTCCTAGCAAAGAACAATATGGGATATTTGTGCATTAAAAGGTTTGAGACCCCACACGCAGACTGAAACTCTTGTACTTTGAATCATAGACCTACATAGACCTGCTCTATGGGGTCATTGTTTGAATTAATACGAGAACAGAGCACCCCTACACCTGCCTGCATGTAGCTATGTACAGGGTATGGTGTGTGTGTTATGGTGTATGTGTTATGGTGTACTGCAGTTCTGGCACAGCGCCATCTACATGACCTATAGTACTCCACATTGTCACAACCCCCACCCTAACACTACATGACACAGTGGGGTTAGGACGGTGTGATATGATCTAGAAGTTATCGTACTGTCGCGATAAAGCACCAGTTTCAAAAGAGCGCTGGTCTTGTATAAGCGCGGGGGATGTAGAAGTATTCAAATATTAAGCACGAGACTAGGATCTCATGTAAGCGCCTGTCCTGGGTTTTAAGGCCCGCCAAGTTGAAGAGCGCTAAATCGCAATGGTACAATAACTGATGTCCTGCTTGTCTCAAAAAGGGGAGCAACTATCAGAGAACCAGCTACATGCCGGGGGACAGAGGCAAGATGGCGGCCTCCATAGGGGGGATGTCAAAATGCTGTATAAATACAGACATAAAGACACTAGGACAGTAAGACTTTATGGTGATGTGGCTCCACACCCTATAAGTATAAGTCCCATCACCACCTTACAGCTTACCGCCTCTACGACAGCCTTACTTTCTTTACACCCCCCCCCCCCCCCCGCTGTACCCCACCGTCCCTGGGCCCCAGTATGGCAGCTTGCAGCATAAAGCCTGCCGGTCGTGTTGCCATGGTTACCAAGGGTGTTTTGTGAGGAGGTAATGGGGCGGAGGGGGGCGGGTCAGGGGGAGAGTCGGGGTTACCAGAGCAGCTATTATAAGGTTAGCAGGGGCAGGTAGGGCGGCAGGAGGAGTGGGGGGGGGGGCAGCAGGGGCCTTAAACAGGTGAGGGGGGGTGAAGGGGTATGGAGGGGGGGATACCCCCTGCTGGTACCATCCGGTGTGTAGCAATTTGTTGCTACGTCCTGCCCGGACACCTCCCAATCCATTGCGAGTCGCAGAGCAACGCTTTTTGGTACTTTGGCGTTTGGTGTCCTACAGGTAGGCATTACTGGACTGTTGGCAGATGGTTTCACCAATACGGCTTCAGCTGAAGCCCCCAGTTTGTATTGAGCTGTCTAAGTGCACGTGCACTAAGCCTGTCTCCGGGTGCTCTGGGGGGGGGGGGGGACCAGCTGACTACAAGTGGCACAGGGCAGCGTGTGGCAGTATGGAGTAGTATAGTGTCCGTCCACCAGAGGGCTCTGGGGGCAACTGTCAATTTGCATCTATGAATATGAACTGGGAGACCAGGGACCTTACGACTGGGTTGTTGTACCTCGCTGAATGTCCCGCCTTGACGCGAGTCGACATGGTGTAAAATGACGCATGATACAGAGACAAGTGACATTAAGAAGCCATGATATCGCTCCTCAAGCTTCTCTCGAGTATTGATGAGACAGACAATATGGGATATATCGGTAACCAAGCCGAAGAAAAATGGCAGGTCATATTAAAGAGACTGGTGTCAAAAGCCTGTGTATGGCCTGGGGGCTGCCCTGTTATAGAGCCACCCCTGCCCCTGTCCTATTGAGCGGTACCCGGGGTTGACTGTCTGCCCTGTATATAGCACAGTCAGTCCCTGAGGTGGTCTCACTGACCCCGGGTCACGCTGTCTGCTACCAGCTCCAGGACTGTACACCAGCCACAACTAGGCAAGGGTCCTGGACACACCACACTGCCATCTTGAAGGAGGTTCCCTACAGACATGTCATACACTCACCCTGTAATCGTGGCATTGGGCTTTATTGCACCCTTTGTGGTTACGGCTGCCAGGGCTGCGGTCATGCATCATGATGACCCTACCGGGTTGATACACTTTTGAGGAGTCGCTATGCATTGGGTTTATGAACCGCATTTGGTCGGCATGATGTATGAAGATGACTAACTCGTCAGCGCTGTATTTAAGCATCATGCCAACAAAAGAGCATCGTGCAACACTAAAGCCCTATGCTACCCTTACAGGGCTGTTGTCTGAAGTGCAGCATCAGGCACCTGAGTGATGTCTGTGTGTGGGAGGGGGGGGGGTAGAGGCTGGAGGCTCCTCCTCCTCCTCAAATAGAGTTATCTGTGAGGAGGCAGTAAAGTCCACTCTGCGGCAGGTCACGTGACCACTGGGTGTGGGGGGGGGGGGTGCTGACCGGCCGCTCCGTGCTGTACTGCTGTACTGCTGTACTGCTGTAAGACCAGGGTATGGGGGGTCCTCCATATACAGGGAAGGAAGAGATGGGGTGTGCCTCAATTCAAGGAGAGGTCAGCCATATTTCTGCCTCCTACAAATTGGTCTCATTGATGGGGTGGGGTGGTCAGAGCCTGCAGGGGGGTCGCAGGGCCCTGCTCACCCCCCATGTACATCTGTCACTGCCACAACCAGGAGCCAGCTGCCTCTCTGGCTGTTGCTCGCATGATGCGGGTTGAAGTCCTTACCAAACAGCGAGCAGCTCAGAACTGGCCCTAACTGAAATAGCCGGTGGGTGCAGCAGCCACATGGTATGGGACTAGATAGGTGTAGCAGCCTACTTAGGGCTACCTCTCACACCCCTCCACCTATGGGGCAGGCAAGGCCAGCTGTGACCTTGACCTGTAGCTGTGACCTCCAGGTGCCCCCACCTGTGGTTACTTACCCCCCTGGTTACTAGGGGTAAGGGGGCAGGTAACTAGGGGTAAGGGGGTGGGTGTGTCCAGGTCATACAGGGTCAGTCTATGGGGCACAGGTGGTCTAGCTCCCAACCAATCACAGCGCTGCAATTATTCACTCCAGTACAGGGCAGGTACCCTGAACAATTTCTCATGATCAATGATTATACATACGCACCCATCGAAATCGAATATGGCTGACCACACTGTGGATTGTGCACAAACCCTATAGCTTCCTCTGCAATACATGAGGAAAATAACCAGCAAAATGGGGCCCTACACAACAGGAGACCTAGCTGCCTTAAAACCTGCAGTAAGATTGGTGCCATGCATGACTCAGCCTCTTAGGGGCAGTGGCCTCGTTTTGGAGCAGCTCAGAAGGAGGCCACATGGGCAGCACCTGGTGGTGGTTACAGGAACTAGACTCAGCACAAAAAGTGCATCCTGCGTCTTGTTGCCATAGCAAACATGGCGTCACATGGAGTTGTGTCACTAACTGAAGAAATCAGTAACAGTCACATTCATGTGGCATCTCTGTCTCTCACTGAGTCACATCCAACAACAAGCTGTCCTGTCTCACAGGCTGTCATGGCAGCCGCGTCTGTACCCAATATTGACGTGAGAAAGAACTGTAAATCAACCCTGTTTGGTCTGAATGATGCATGAAGGCAGCGCTGGTTTGTTGCCAAGTTGCATTCATACATCATGACTGCAAAAAGGGCATAGAACATTGAGTGACTAAGCTGCCCATAATGCTATTAGTATTAATGTAGAAGTACTGAGAGAACACCGACCGGGTCACACCGAGCGGTAACTGCAGGCCGTGTGGACACATTACTGACAATTGTTGTACCCAGAACCCTCTAACCTGGTTAGTGCAGAGTAGCCTCAAACCCACTAGCCTCAAACCAAGTAGCTGCACAACACACAACCCTCTAACCCTAGTGCAGAGTGTTAAACCCGCTAGCCTTGAACCGAGTAGCTACACACAAATGCAGTTAGCCTGTACCGAGTTCCTGCACACAGATGCATTTAGCCTCGAATCGAGTTGCTGCACACAGATGCATTTAGCCTCGAAACAAGTAGCTGCACACAGAGTTAGCCTTGAAACAAGCACCATAACATGTCCTGTTAGCATAACGACTATGAGTGATGGCGTTTCCCTGTGTTAAGCCAATGAGGCCCTTGTAAGGGCATATAATGAGGATGATGACCTGTAGATGGCAGTAATGCCTTATAAGGGCATGGAGGGCTATTACTGCCACCAGGCTGTAAGTAGGTTACCCTGCCCCCTGGTGCCAGCCTGCAGTACCCTGTAATGGGGTGTAGGTGAGGGTGGTGCCCGGTTGGGGCTTCACGGCTTGTACAGATCTTATCCTGCACCCTGCAGCTTTAGTGTTACAGCAGGGGCCGCTTCTATAGCGGTATAACGAGCAGACTGCAGCGCCATGCTGACAGTACTGGTGGCAGCGACAGGAACTAAACTGAGGCTGGTGTACTCACCCGGAGAGTAGGACCACCGTGTTCTCTTGTCATCTTTGAGTAATTCATCCGGAAGTAGAAATACCCCGCCAGGGGGCTCGGTTAGGTCGGGACAAGATGGCGGCCTCCATGCGGGGGACCCATGTCAGCTGTATAAGTGGCATGTAGGGAGCAGTAAATGTGGGGTACAGCCTGACATGGGGTGTTAACAGGCTGTAGTGGGGGCTTACAGGAGGCCTACAACAGGCAGCTACAGCACCTACAGGGGCTGAGGGCATCAGTGATAACATCCAGCACCTCCTGATAAAGTCTGCCACTTAGAACTGGCAGCTATCAACACAATACAGGCACCAGGTCCAACCTGAGGCATCATGGTGGTTATATTACCTGCGCCTGGTCTGGGCTGCAGATTTCGTACAAAAAGCAAGGATAGTAATAAGATGTCCCACCAAGAGCAATCGGTTAAATACAGGTCCATGTATATCGGTTAAGTTTAAGGAGTTTGTGTCTTGTGTGACGAGAAGCGCATACAAATAGCTGCACCAGGGGGGACTAGATAACCCCGTGTATGCAGCCTAATAGGGCCGGTCTGTGTAGTACAGAGCGGCCTATTAGTGGTAGCCACCGGGGGGCGTATAGCACCGAGTGGCAGTTGTAAGCTGTAATATAACAAATGTCACCCGCCATGTCCCATTTGTCACGCTACACACACTCACTACTCATCTCTAAATAGCACTGTGGGGGGATGTCACATGGAGGCGGCCATCTTGCCCCCTGACATGGAGGCAGCCATCTTGTCCCCCCACATGAAGGCGGCCATGTTGTTCCCCCACATGGAGGCGGCCATGTTGTTCCCCCACATGGAGGCGGCCATCTTGTCCTTCACATGGAGGTGGCCATCTTGTCCCCCCACATGGAGGCGGCCATCTTGTCCTTCACATGGAGGCGGCCATCTTGTCCTTCACATGGAGGCGGTCATCTTGTTCCTTTACATGGAGGCGGCCATCTTGTTCCTTGACATGGAGGCGGCCATCTTGTCCTTCACATGGAGGCGGCCATCTTGTCCCCCCACATGGAGGCGGCCATCTTGTCCTTCACATGGAGGCGGCCATCTTGTTCCCCCACATGGAGGCGGCCATCTTGTCCTTCACATGGAGGCGGCCATCTTGTTCCCCCACATGGAGGCGGCCATCTTGTCCTTCACATGGAGGCGGTCATCTTGTCCTTCACATGGAGGCGGCCATCTTGTCCTCCCACATGGAGGTGGTCATCTTGTCCTTCACATGGAGGCGGCCATCTTGTCCCTTCACATGGAAGCTGCCATCTTGTCTATCTTGATTCTAGCAGTAGTTGCAGCCCTAGGGCCCATGGCTCTGCGGTCGACCCCTTAGACCCCTATAGGTGGGACTATTTACTTACCACTACCAGCAGAAGGCTCCCATCTCTACCCAAATATGTGTGTTCTACACTATCCTATTGTCCTGTCAACATAAAAGCAGCAGGAATTTCAGCATAAAAAAAGAAAAGTAAGTGAAAGTGAGCTGTATTCCACAAGTATTGGGGGCAATTGTTGATGTGTGGCAGATATCACAGTAAAGGCGGGGAGGATTTATGACGGGGGCTCAGTCGTCATTCTGACTCCCGACACGACTCAAATAGCGTGATATCATTGGTAACGGTATGATTTCTTCTTTTCGGCCGCCCATTCAGTTACGTGAATGGGGGTTATTTTGTGTTTTAGTGAGTGAGGCAGGCTGATCCATCAGGCTGACAGTGCTTTTACTGCAGCCTCTACATCTACCACCCCCCCCCCCCCCCCCCCCACACACACACACACCCATGTAGCCTCTACTTCACTGCTGGTGCTATTATACTCCATGTCTGAGCGGCTTCTGCTTCCTAACCCTTTAAGGGCCAAATGGTGTCTTAAGGCAACCACAGGTTCTGGTGGCGCAGTGGTAAGAGCACTGAGCTGCAGTGTCAGGGGTCCTGGGTTCGAACCCTTCGCTGTCTAGTTTACAACCATGGTCAAACTAACATTGACGGCCATAGCGCCTCGCCAAGTGGTTAGTGATGCTGTGTACCCGCTCGCACCGTGAGATTGGCAGGACGATATGCCACTATATAACAATCTGTATGATGTATCACCGACTCGCGTTCTCACGCCAGGGGCGGATTTAGGGGGGGGCGCACCCGGCGTGCGCCCCCCCTATTTTTCTGTACATTTTAATGTAAAAATTTCCAATACGCCCAGTACATTGCCTATATCACGCCCCCCCTTTTCCAAAATCCTGGATCCGCCCCTGCACGCTACCCGCGGGCGACAAGGGCAGACGGGGTGACAGCCGAACAGCAAGAAACAGAAACAGTAAAAACATGGAGAAATAATGTGGAAATTGGTTTAAAGACTGAAAGTAGTTAGAAAGTCACTCAATCTGCATCAATTGGGCAGTCCATATGAAGCCCACCGCATCTAGACAGCAGCATGGGCAACCAGGCCAAGCCGGGCAAGTTCCATATTGCTAGATACAGGCGGGCAGTGTGCAGCATTGGGAGTTAGAGGGGCTCAGAAGGGTGACGTCTAATATCTAGGGGCTCTCCTGCCCTGACGGCTTACTTCAGTTGGAGCAATTCCAAATGAATAGACAACTTTAGTCCCCAAACTGCCCTGGTGGCCCTGAGGGATGATAGAGGCATCCCCTTACCCTGATACAGACAGACATATTGCTGCAGATGATGTGTCCTCAGTTACCCGACCCGGGGACAGGCAGACAACAGCTGATACTCTCACCATGTAGCTCTCCCTATCAGCTATATAATATCATTTTTGTACCACTAGTAGGTTTTTATCAGGGTGTAATTGTCAAATAGACACATTTCTGTGTTATCAGGATGTCTCCATGTCACGTGATCAGAGACTGCTGGAATGTCTGTATTACTACTAACTAACAGGGTGTACAGGGGTGTAGTAGGTAGACTGCAGCGCCAAGATGACAAGATGGCTGCCATTGAGGAACCAATATGGCCGCCATCGAGGACCAAGATGGCCGCCATCGAGGAACCAAGATGGCCGCCATCGAGGAACTAAGATGGTCGCCATCGAGGGACTAAAATGGCCGCCATCGGAGAGCAAGATGGCTGCCATCTGAGACCAAGATGGCCGCCATCGAGGGACCAAGATGGCCGCCATCGAGGAACCAAGATGGCCGCCATCGAGGAACCAAGATGGCCGCCATCGAGGGACCAAGATGGCTGCCACCGGAGACCAAGATGGCCACAATCTAGGGAGTCACCATTAGATTCACGCAAGAAAATGGCCGCCTTAGACTTAGTGGATGACCCCTTTACCAGTGCTACGTTTTGTATATGGTAACAGAGAGGAATGTGTCTCATGTGTTGTAGCAGGGTTCATACACTGTTGGGTATCAGCTGGTGTGTAGTAAGGGGACCTGTGTAGTACGTCACCTGACCCCCGCAGTGATAACACACACACTGAGGGGGTGGACGAATGGTATTGTTACACTAACACTGATAGGGCCGCACGGTGCTTTAATGCCCATGGTCGTCATATTCACTGGCTGCATTCATGTACAAAAGGACCTTACTGGAATATGTAGCCAGTCTGCCATGATGCCTGATTGGTTAGGAGACCAGTCAGGGCTGCATTCATGCACCGTGTCTTGTAAGTCACTTAAGTGTGTTCTGTGAGTAGCTCAGCGAGTAGCTCGGCGAGTTACTCACACACAGTGAGTGGTTGAGCTGAGTGACCGTGGACAGGAAGCCGTGCCCGTCCTCAGCCCACATTAATTAGCCATGTTAGAAACTGACAGGAACCACAGAATTAAAGCAATATTTAAGGCAGATCGGCAACGAGACATGTCGTTCCTACTTTTCCCCCTGCAATTCCCGGACTAAATTATCAATTTTCCTTAGAACTGTGGTAAGATTTCCTACTTTCGCTGACAGTAGAGTAGAATAGTGTGGCTGCCCTGGGAGATGCCCTAAAGTATAATCCCCAGGCTGGGCCCCCTGTACCCCCCCCCCCCCCCACACACACACACACAGAGGTGTGGTGCTGGTGTGGTGCCGTGTAGGGGCGGCCCACATACTTGACATACTGAGGCTGTTTTCCTGTTACATTGTCAACCTGAAACAATGTCTGCTTAACACTGTACGGCAAGCGGCATCATTTAAAACATGTACATTCTGGCTTTTAACGTCGTGATGTCAAACGCATGGATGCAGCCCTAGTGAGTAAATCACCAGCGCTGCAGTCGTGTATCATGTTGGCCCTTTTAGGAGTGTATCAACACCATCGGGAATGCGAGTTACTCGCCAGCGCTGCGTTAGTACATCATGCGTACCCTTTGAGAGTGCATCCACCACATTGGGTGAGCATGAATGCAGTCCCGATGAGTTACTCGCCAGTGCTGCATTCTGCGGTCCTTACAGGGTCAGCACACATGGTGACGAAGGGGCGCGGGTTGTTACCCTAAAAACCAACACGTGAAAACAATAGCAGGCACTTGGTGCTACTCAGTGAGGGTGAGAAAGACGCCTGTTTTGTGTAATGTAGGTTATAGGGGTAACATCTGCTACACTCTCCCTCATCCCTCCCCTATCGCCTTATATAGACTTTACAGCTTACCATGCTACAGTTGGTGCCACACCAAAAAGATGGGGAACCACCAGCATCATTGGGACACGCCATTTTACCCCCCAGTCTGCGGCCGAGTAGTCTCTGCGCGCCTCACGTCTCCAACGTAGCCTTCACTCTCCAGCAGAGGTTTGGTACTGACTAACTATGGGTGGCGGCCATTATCCACCGGTGGATATTGGAGAGTGATGGAGAGCTGAGCCTTACAGAGATATAATTCAGTCCCACGGGTGGAGACATCTAGCGGTAATATCTCGCGATAGATTGTTTACCCCCATGCCATACACTGGGACTGGGACGGAAATGAAGTGTAAATATAAATAGCACTTTCTATTGAGCCTAAAAATGGAGTCTATGGTACCGTGCTTGGGTCTTTAATACTTGGTCTCATGCTGCGCCTACCGGTATGTCGTGTGGCAATTACCGAACATGCTAGAGGGGAATGATTTCTTCTAATTGATACAATAGACATTGTCGTCGGGGATCGGTTGGCTGTTCCCTATGCCCGGTGTACCTCATATTAATTGATACCACTCCTTCTCCTACTGGTACCACACACCTGATGCAGGTAATCAGCCCCAGGTATAAGCAGGCTGTGTTTGCCCCTCGGGCGGCAGGTTACCATGGAGAGAGGGGCCGGGTGTAGTAGCAGCTTAATGCACGTGTATAGACGCACCCATGCAGAACGCCGCCCGCTATAAGCCCCTCTAACATCATGTAACCACTCAGCACACCGGGGGTGTTCGAGCAACTACTGCAGTAAGATACTACAGGAATTAACCCTGCTGGTTTCCCACAGCTTCCATAGTCTTAAAGGCTCATAATAGCAAAGGTACCAGCAGATATGGGACAAATGCTGATCAAGAAACCTACTGCAGGGATGCCAAGTGTTACGATTTTTTCGTAATTTTACGATTTTTGACCCCTATTACGACCATTACGATTTCTGCTGGCAAATTACGATTTTTAGGAATGTGTATACAAAAAAGGCCCCTACCCTACATGTTGTTTGATCCTCTTCCTTTGAAACTGTTTTAATACCACACCCCCGCCTACAAACTGGGTCTGCTTTAGAATGAGCGGGCATTAATTTTTGCACAAATGTATTATGGAGCATAAAGCTCAAACCTATGTTTAAGAGCATTCTAAGGGACATACGACTGTTACGATTTTTGTTACGATTTCAAGCAAATATTTTTACGATTTTCGGGTCCAAAAATCGTAACAAATACGATTTTGGGCTGGAGTAGCTTGGCATCTCTGCTACTGTGCCAGGACGGAGGTCTCAAAATACAGGCCAGAAAAAGACCAATCAGAGCGGCAGACATATTTCTGAATAATGATACTGACATACCGTACCGTCGCGAATTAGCGCAGGGGCGCTCTTCAATTTGGAGGGGTCATTAAACACAAGACAGGCGCTTATACTAGATCCTATTTTAGTGCTTAAGGACCATTTCAATACCCCTGTAGCCCCGGGGCTTATACAAGACCGGCGCTCTTTCGAAACAGGCGCTTATTCTCGACGGTACGGTAATCATTGAATAGTTCGCACGAACGCACCCCGAGGCGTAAATGGTTGATATGGCTTCATAGACAGCATTCCGCTAGCGGGCTGTATTTAGTAAATACAATATCATATTGCGTGAGTTGTTACCGGCTGTATGGTACCATGGTACGTTCACACACCCCAGCCGTGACTAGTGAGGCAGCATGCGGGGGGGGGGGGGGCTATTGTAACCGCTGAGTGGGGGGGGGGGGGATGTAAGGGGCCCACTCACTGCACCAAGTACCGAGTGATTAGGCACAATGTGATGTGATTTGACAGCGACATGAGTGTTAATAATGCATGGGGATGTCTACAGTGCATTCATTCACACATACCAAAGGGCGTAATGTATTTAAAACTATACTGACCTTAAAGGGTTAATAACAAATAGTATGTTTAAGATGCCCCACCCACACCCATGGTAACCATATTAGGAGTATTGTATAGTTTCTATGGTTACCACGTTGGTCACCACGTCATGTCTCCACGTGCTGGTAACTGACGGCGTTTTGGTTTCTGTGTATCAGACCACAGCTATGTGTGACGCGTCCCTCCCCCTCAGGGTGTCATCTCCACCAGCTTTCTGCTGTTTGAGGTGAATAGCGTCATGTGTATGCACATTGTCACATGGAGTCAGGAGTTAACTCTACAGTTGTCTAACCTTGCATGTGGCACCTCATCAATGACAATAACATCACCATCTAATAACCTTTACATGCAGTCCTGAAAAGCCACCAAAAGCAACAAAGAACAAACATGTCTCAATTGTATCTCATATACCGTAGCATCCCGCCTAAGTGCCCGGGGCAGGTCGCGAACTGAAAATATATTTCGCCACTAAAAGTTGGTTTTGAGAAATCACCAATGTATTTGATACGCGACAGTATGGGATACATTGTATGGTTTGATACATGTTCCCCCAAGTAGAGTAGAGCCTGTGTGGGTGTCCTGCCTGTCAGGAATTAAGCCGCCCCCCCCCCCCCCCCCATCACACTATTAGGATCAATACAGTCTGTAGCAGACATTGACGTGTGCGGTGAGTGATCGGGCCCTCAGTTAGACTGAAAGAGTCTCCTGTAGGTACCGTAAACTCTCCCATGGAAGCTGCAGCTAGTACACGAGTCTGATCGCTAGTGCGGCTTATAGTATCGGACCGAAGTCGAGGTGTGGTTTTTACGCACGTTTTTATATGTGTACTACAGTAGTAAATTAGCAATTTTGAGACCTTTTCTGAGGCTTTTCTGAGACTTGTCTAAGTTGGGGGTGCGGGTGCTTATACGCAAGAATTTATGGTGCTGTAGGTAACAGACCTGTGCAATATGGTCTCGCACCCCCCCCCCCCCTTACACAGGCTGTCACGCCACCCCCCAGCAGTACCCAGCCTTCCTGGTCCCAATAAAGGACGTGCTTTTTACCCCCAGCTCCAGCCCTGAGCTCCAGCACCCACAAGTCTCCTAGCCATTATAAGGACCTGTCTAGTGCTATAGACCATTGCTGCTAGACAGGGACACTTTTCAGGAAAGTTGGTGATAAAGTTGTTGAACATTCCTGAAGCATGACAGACACATGTGTGAATACAACCTCTAAATCCTGCATTCTGATATACAATACTTTAAAGATAATTGTCCTGTGAATCTCCTGATATGAGATGTTTGCAAACATAGCAATTGCAGATAATGTTATGAGGATTCTGCTAATACCAATTTAAACACAACTTCATCATGAGAAAGTCGCCCTTTCCTGCTGCCTTGGTGTGTAGGCTGCTCTAACAGGGGCTCAGACAGGTGCTGATAGCGCCAGACGCGAGGGCCTTTAACCCTGTAAGGACAGCATGGCGCTATTAAAAGATAATATTTGTCGGCATGATGCACCAATGCACCCCAGCGAGTGAAAGCCGGTGCTGCATTGTTGTCTCATGCCGATCCTAGTGTCTGAACTCTGTAGGGTCATCATAATGCTTTAATGCAGAACTGGAGAGTTGCTTGCCAGAGCGGTGTTGTGCATCTTGACGATTAAGGCAGTATACCGTCCTTAAAGGGCTAACCTTGGCTCAGGCACTTGTCATGCTGACAGGCGGAGACCAGACTCTGAGGACTCCTTAATACGGCACCAGACACTGACGAGACAGGCATTAAGGTAGCATTAGGGCTGTTGCCGATCCACTCTTTCTAGATCTATGACCTCTAGTGACAAGACAGGGCATTAGGCCTGTTGCCGATCCACTCTTTCTAGATCTATGACCTCTAGTGACAAGACAGGGCATTAGGCCTGTTGCCGATCCACTCTTTCTAGATCTATGACCTCTAGTGACAAGACAGGGCATTAGGCCTGTTGCCGATCCACTCTTTCTAGATCTATGACCTCTCGTCAAGGCATCTTGCCAAGTTACAAAAGGCAAACTTGAGGTGCTGTTTTGAGGTGTAGAATTTAACTGACACACTTGGCATGCTCGGTAGGCTTCCTCATGTAACGTACATGCTAGGTAGCAGACTGAGCTCCACCTATGGCGGGATTGGTGTGACTAGACTGGAACCAGTCAATTTGGAATCGACTGTGCTATTAATGTACAGTCAATGACCGACCCTTCCGTGGTCATTCTGTGTCCTGCTATGTGCCAGGCCTAGTGTGTACAGAAGATTTGTCTTATAAACCACTGGTATACTAATTTATTCCACAAACATGCATGTAAGTAAAATAAACACGGCAATGAATTATATGGAAAGATAGGTGTCTAGGGATATGCATGGGACATCCATTGACCCTGTAAACTCTTTACTTTGTCTGTAATGAGGACCTCTAGTTCACCCCCAATCAAAACATGGGGATCTCTCACCAGCCAGTTGGTAATACCTGACCTGCTAGCTATAGACTGAGCCCCGCCTGTGGAGGGATTGGTGTGGCTAGACTGGCAGCCGTCTGCAGCACTGTAACTACAAAACATGATGAAATATGAGCGGTTTGTCATGCCGTGAGTGGAGGTGGGTGAGTGCGGGTACTGACTTTAAGTGTTTGCCGGCTCGTGTT
Organism: Harmothoe impar; assembly: GCA_947462335.1. NCBI lineage: Eukaryota > Metazoa > Annelida > Polychaeta > Phyllodocida > Polynoidae > Harmothoe > Harmothoe impar. Next base: position 83,819,159 of record OX381706.1, on the reverse strand, counting down.
TCATTTGGACTTTAATTAAGGCGGTAAATTACTGCTGTACAGACCGCCTGTCTGCAGCACCTCACCAAGTTAACACTTTAGGGATAGCATGTATTAATCATGCTCTTGGTCAGCATGATGCATGAATGCAGCCCTGGCGAGTAACTCGCAAGTGCTGCATTCATGCATCATGCTGACCCTACAGGTTTCAGACACTCCTGAAGGGTTGGAATGATGCACAAATGCAGCACCGCTGGAGCGCTTTGGTGCATCATGACGACAAATGTAATCTTCTACCAACATCCGTCCTTAAACTGTTAAGGATGGCGTGGTCCTCAATACTATCTGCAATTTTAGCATTGAATTGAATGATACCAACTCCGTGATGGTCGCAGATATGCTACAAAACATGTGTTTTGTGTTGTTTATGCCACAAGTTTCTATGCTGAGGTTTAGTTCCGTCAACACATCTGATGTAGGACATGAAACCACCACTCCAGATACCGGGTAACCTACATGTGGTGTTAACCCTGTAACGGCAGCATAGCACAGCATGATGCGAGTTACCTCACTGTACACTCAAACTCGGCCTCCTGCAGGCCCGCTTGCAGGGTCGGCATGATGCATTAATGCAGCTGGTGAGATACTCACCGGTACTGCATTGGTGCATCATGACGACGTATGAACATGATACATTGCTGTGTGATACTGTCAGTAAAGGACTATCGGCTGTGGTCAGAGTAGATATGTGAGGATGCTGTGGGGCGGTGTGTACTATAGATGGTGTGTAGATATATGTATGTAGGAAGGTGCTGTGGTATGTGTGTGTGTATGGGTGGGGGGGGGGTGGTGTCAGATAGGTGCAGAATGTCATAGAGGATGCTACAAGCACCATATGACTAGATACACTGGCATATCTAGGGCATGTGCATTATATGATATGTAGTAACTAGACTATAAGTTACAACTACCTTTAACCATCAAATTCTTTTGTTGTGAAAAGTTGTTGTATCGACCCAGTGCCGTTGTCATATTAGAATGTTACACCACTGCTGCATTTAATTATACCGAAAATGGGGCATATATTACATTCCTGCTACTCAAGGGGTTAAAGCTACATCAGAATCCAAGTCCTCAGAACCCCCTCATGTGTATATCAATGACGGCAACTGGTCCCTTCTAATACCCCTCCCCTCTCATAGACTGATTCCCCGGGGGAGTGATTTCACGGTGGGCTGGGCCGTGTGTAATATCTCATTCCGTGCCTGTATCGGGGTACGGTAGTACTACAGGAGATCAGAGGTTGTAGCGTCCGTCCTCCAGCCTGCCTGAATGGACTCCAGGGTCCTCAACCCGCCACTGTCCCCAGACCTTACTTCATGATCTCTAGGACGGTAAAGGGCGTGAGTGGGGGGTGGGGTGGTGGGGGAGGGGTACCATAAATTCTCACGCATAAGCCTAACTTGCATACTAGCTGCACCCCTAACTTGCATAGAAAAGAAGGAAAAAAAACTAGAAGTAAGAGGGGATTTGAAAATTGGTCATTTGATTGGTGTTATACTTGAAATAAACTTGCATATAAACCAAAAAAAAAACGACTTTGGGCCGATGCTATAAGCCACTTGGTGATCTGATTCACGTACTAGCTAGGGCTTCTATGGGAAAATTTTCGGTACATGATGGGTCTATTATAGTAGGGTCAGAGTGTATGATATGGGGGGGGGGGTCACTCCCCCACATTGATACACATTCCCTCAGTGCCACCCACAGGTCGTCTCTGGGATGGGAGCCACTTAGTGTCAACCAGAGCGGAAGGAGTCCCCCCCCCCCCCCCCCCCCCCCCCACTGCCTCTCACAACCATGGGCAGGACGACATGCCGGCTATATTGGACTGCTACCAGTGAAACCTACAGGAACCAAATTAGTTCCACTCTGCTGTCAAATGGTACCAGATCGAGAAGTCAAAATATACCCTGCGAATATTGATTGTCTTGACGTACGCTTGGAAAACATTTGTCGGTGAGAGTTCAGTCTCCGTAGAGTTTATCAGTGCGCGGGGGTTGATGGCGGGCGTCCAGTTAAGGCGGTTATCTAGTGAGGCAGATTGGCCGCTGTCAGTTGTTGCCTAACGTGCAGCCAGCAGGGATTAGAACCAATTACTGCACGGGCTGATTGTCTCTGTCTGCTAGCTTACTGTTACAGGTGGCACAGGTCAGCAGCAGGTTATAGGCCCAGACCATGTATTGGTGCCACAGGTCAGCAGCAGGTTATGGTACCAGACCGTGTATTGGTGCCACAGGTCAGTAGCAGGTTATGGTACCAGACCATGTATTGGTGCTGCAGGTCAGCAGCAGGTTATGGGCCCAGACCATGTATTGGTGCTGCAGGTCAGCAGCAGGTTATGGGCCCAGACCATGTATTGGTGCTACAGGTCAGCAGCAGGTTATAGGCCCAGACCATGTATTGGTGCCACAGGTCAGCAGCAGGTTATGGTACCAGACCATGTATTGGTGTTGCAGGTCAGCAGCAGGTTATGGGCCCAGACCATGTATTGGTGCTGCAGGTCAGCAGCAGGTTATGGTACCAGACCATGTATTGGTGCTGCAGGTCTGCAGCAGGTTATGGGCCCAGACCATGTATTGGTGCTGCAGGTCAGCAGCAAGTTATGGGCCCAGACCATGTATTGGTGCTGCAGGTCAGCAGCAGGTTATGGTACCAGACCATGTATTGGTGTTGCAGGTCAGCAGCAGGTTATGGGCCCAGACCATGTATTGGTGTTGCAGGTCAGCAGCAGGTTATGGGCCCAGACCATGTATTGGTGTTGCAGGTCAGCAGCAGGTTATGGGCCCAGACCATGTATTGGGTGTTGCAGGTCAGCAGCAGGTTATGGTACCAGACCATGTATTGGTGCTGCAGGTCAGCAGCAGGTTATGGGCCCAGACCATGTATTGGTGCAGCAGGTCAGCAGCAGGTTATGGGCCCAGACCATGTATTGGTGTTACAGGTCAGCAGCAGGTTATGGGCCCAGACCATGTATTGGGTGTTGCAGGTCAGCAGCAGGTTATGGGCCCAGACCGTGTATTGGTGCTGCAGGTCAGCAGCAGATTATGGTACCAGACCATGTATTGGTGTTGCAGGTCAGCAGCAGGTTATGGTACCAGACCATGTATTGGTGCCACAGGTCAGCAGCAGGTTATGGGCCCAGACCACCTTACTCTAGGAGCCCCACAGTGAACCCTGTAAGGGCAGCGTAGTGCCTTAACACACTGTCAATGTACCTTTATCTGCAGTGCATCATGACGGCAAATGTTGGTTCAAGGCCTTAAAGAGTTGCAATAACTTTTCATATTTGTCTATGGTTGATCCCGGAAGTCTCAAATTGACATGGGTCTGCCAAGCGTGTCCTTATATCCACGTTACAAATAGCCACATTACCAGCTATAAATACATACTTGTACCTATAAATCCTGCCTGTTGTCTGCCAGCCTGTCATGTAGCTCCTGCTACAGGAAATGGTTCTGTACAGGTGCCAGGTGACTGAGGGGCTGTGGGGGGGGGGTATTACTGCCAGGTTAGAAGGGGGGTGTATTGTTGACGGTTGGAGCCTCCCGTTGACCTAATCATGCCCTCCTCCTGCTGCCCAGAGCCTGATTATAGCGTTATGCAACACGGCAGTGATCCGGCCGACCGGCGGGGAATAACGCTAATAACCGGCCTTCAACGACTCTCTGACCTCCTCATGACATCACCACGCTCTACACGGTATAGCCCTTTATGGACGGTGAACTGCATGCTGGGATGCTCTTTTATCTTCATGAGGCAGGAATGCTGTGCCGAATACTGTAGAGTATAGCATATTAACCCCATAGAGACGACATGTGTATGAATGCAGCACTTGTGAGTTACTCGCTAAGGCTTCTACCACATTAATGACTTATTTCAATCAGTACCAAAGTGGCAGTCATCAGGGTCCTTACCTAGATGTGGAAGGGGTCTGGGCAGGACTATGTTTGGCTGGTGTGTGTTGAGTGGGGTGGGGGGGTGTTGAGGGTGAGGTTATAATACCGCAGTCTGGTTGCCATAGATCCTTTATGACAACGAGGCCAACTTCCGGCAGCAGAGACTAGACGCAGGGGTCAACATCCGGTCAGTGAGAGGTGGTCTATGGTGCTGCCACAACCAGCAGCGGCAGAACGGGACACTAACACACCACTCTAACACACCATGACTACACAGTAGGACAGATGACAGCCTCTGAAGGCTCCTGGCTCAGGAAAGAGGTAACTCTACACCCCACCACATGTGGTGGCTGGGAGGCTCCATGGACAGCCTGGGTTACATAATCATAGCTAACCAATTATGCTCACTGTACACATACTAGCACTCAAGAATTAATTTATCTGCAAAGGTTATGACAATGAAAGTTATCTCTAGCCCATTGGATTCCTGACAGTATAAGCTTTAATATGATACCAAATGTGTCAATATTCATCAATTTTATTGTTTTCTTCATTAAACTTAAAAAATAGATAAAATATTTCCCCAATAAATGATAACTCAACAGTGATGATTAACTTTGAGTGGCATTAACAATGGACTTTTTAGTGTCTTGACCCTCTCTTTCCCCCTCTTTCCCCCCCCCCCCACCCTCTCACTCCCTCTCTCCCCTACCCTCTCAATCCCCCTCTCCCCCACCCTCTCACTCCCTTAATCCCCTACCCTCTCACTCCCTTAATCCCCTACCCTCTCACTCCCCCACCCTCCTATCCTCTCACTCCCCTACCCTCTCACTCCCCTATCCTCTCACTCCCCTACCCTCTCACTCCCCTACCCTCTCACTCCCCCTCCCCCACCCCTTACCCTCTCACTCCCTCACCCTCTCACTCCCCTGATCCCCTACCCTCTCACTCTCCCACTCCCCTACCCTCTCACTCCCCCACTCTCCTATCCTCTCACTCCCCACCCTCTCACTCCCCCACTCTCCTATCCTCTCACTCCCCTACCCTCTCACTCCCCCCTCCCCCACCCCTTACCCTCTCACTCCCTCACCCTCTCACTCCCCTGATCCCCTACCCTCTCACTCTCCCACTCCCCTACCCTCTCACTCCCCTATCCTCTCACTCCCCTACCCTCTCACTCCCCTACCCTCTCACTCCCCCTCCCCCACCCCTTACCCTCTCACTCCCTCACCCTCTCACTCCCCTGATCCCCTACCCTCTCACTCTCCCACTCCCCTACCTTCTCACTCCCCCACCCCAGCGAGGGCTATACGAGCCCATAGTTAGGCCTGTTGACTGAATTGAGGGATCTGCAAGCTCATACGAGGGCCTGGTGAACATAGCGAGGCTTGTATGAGCCCATTTAAGGGCCTCATGACCCCAGCGAGGGCTATACGAGCCCAAACAAGGGTCTGATGACCCCAGTAACGGCTGTACAGGCCCGGAGGAGGGCCTGGTGACTGAATTCAGGGATCTGCGAGCTCAGGGATCTGAGAGCCTGGTGAACCTAGCTAGGGCTGTACAAGCCCATACTAGGGCCTGGTGACCCCAGCAAGGGCTGTACTAGCCCAAACAAGGACCTAATAACACTAGCGAGACCAAACAAGGGCCTAATGACCCTAGCGAGGGCTGTACGAGCCCAAACAAGGGTTTGATGACCCCAACAATGGCTGTACCAGCCCGTAGGAGGGCCTGGTGACTGAATTCAGGGATCTGTGAGCTCATACGAGAGCCTGGTGAACATACCCAGGCCTGTGCGAGACCAAACAAGGGCCTTATGACCCTAGCGATGGCTGTACGAGCCCATACAAGGGCCTCATGACCCCAGCGATGCCTCTATGAGCCCATAGGAGGGGCTGGTGACTGAATATATACGAAAGCTCATACTAGGGCCTGGTCAACCTAGTGATGGCTGTACGAGCCCATACTAGGGCCTGATGACCCTAGCGATGGCTGTGCAAGCCCATACAAGTGCCTGATGACCCAAGGGACAGCTGTGCGAGCCCATACAAGGGCATGGTGACTGAATTGAGGGATCAATGACCTCTCGTCTGACCTTGCCTGTCCTAGTTTTAGCTATTTGGGCATTTTGGCCTCTCTTATCCGATTCTTAGCTATATAACCCCTCCTTTGACCTGTCCCACCCCATAATTAGCTATCTGACCCCTTGTTTGGCCTCTCCCACCCCATATTTAGCTATCTGATCCTTCGCTTGGCCGCTCTCCTCCCATTTTTAGCTATCTGACCCCTTGTTTGGCCTCTCTTACCCAATTTTTAGCTATCTGACCCCTCGTCAGGCCTTGCTTACTCCATTTTTAGCTATCTGCACTTTAGTTTGGCCTCTCCCACCACATTTTTAGCTATCTGACCACTCGTTTGGCCTTTCTTACCCTATTCTTAGCTATATGACCCTTCATTTGTATTCACCCACTCATTTCAAGCTATCTGAACACTCGTTTGGCCTCGCCAATCCCATTTTTAGCTAAATAAATAAATGTATATAACCCCTTTTTTTGCCTCTCAGATTCCTTTTTTTTGTCACATCACCAGACCTATGACTGTTATGTCCTGCATGTCCATGGCACAACCCTGTTGGCCATTATATGGCACTACACTGCAATATAGTTTATATTGAGGAAGGAGAGGCCAAACAAATGACCAGATAGCTAAAGAATGGAATCGGAGAGGAAAAACAAGGGGTTATATAGCTAAAAATGGGATGTAAGAGGCCAAACAAGGGATCAGATACCAAAAAATTGCGTGGGCTGCTCCAAACGAGGGTTCAGATACCTAAGAATGAAGTAAGCAAGGCCTGACAAGCGGTCAGATAGCTAAGAATTGGTTAAGAGAGGCTAAACAAGGGGTCAGATAGATAAAAATGGGAGGAGAGAGGTCAAGCGAAGGATCAGATAGCTAAATATGGGGTGGGAGAGGTCAAAGGAGGGGTCATATTGCTCAGAATTAGGTAAGAGAGGCCAAAATGTGGTGGGCGAGGCAAAATGAGGCGTCTGATAGCCAAATATGGGATACGGAGGTCAAATGAAGGGTTAAATAGCTAAAACTAGGATCAGCAAGGCCAGACAAAAGGTCATTGATCCCTCAATTCAGTCAACAGGCCCTTGTATGGGCTCGGACACCCCTCTCTATGTTCACCAGGCCCTCCTATGGGTTCGCACAGCCATCGCTGGGGTCATCAGGCCCTTGTTTGGGCTCGTACAGCCCTTGCTGGGGTCATCAGGCCCTAGTATGGGCTCATACAGCCCTTGCTAGGTTCACCAGGCTCTAATATGAGCTGACAGATCCCTCAATTCATTCAGTTTGGGCCTGTACAGCCATTGCTGGGGTCATCAGACCCTTGTTTGGGCTCGTACAGCCCTCAATTCAGCCATCAGACCCTTGTTTGGGCTCGTACAGCCCTTAATTCAGTCACCAGGCCCTTGTTTGGTCTTGCACAGCCCTTGCAGGGGTCATATCAGGCCCAAGTATGGGCTCGTACTGCCCTCGCTGGGGTCACCA